>CM029671.1:25698687-25772578 GCA_017311315.1 Dendrocalamus latiflorus | reverse complement strand
TGGTTTATAGTATTACCAACTAAAGTAGGTGCTAAGATAGGCACATCACCCCCTCTCTATGTCCATATCACCCCCTCCCTTCTCCCCCTCCCATCTACTCCTCTTCTCTCTTCCAATTCAATATGATCACTTTCTCATCTTATCTTAATAGACCCACAAAATGAGCAACATGTCACCCGCGCATTCTTCAACATCATCGCCGGAGGCGTCCGCTCCAACATCAAGACGCCAAGGAAGAGGGCTATCGAAGAAGCCTGAGGGCCGACAGACCATCACAGCGGTAAACGCATCTGGGGTCCCTATCCTTCCTCAAAAGCGGTAAACGCATTCCGAAGACTGGTCGGAATAGTTGCACGAGAACGAATTGAGATCACATACAATTCGTGGAAGAACGTGCCTGACACTCGGAAACGTGAGCTGTGGACCGAAATTTTGGCATCGTTCGAGTTCCCAGAAGAACACCTACACGCTGTGCAACGATAAACCTACCAAGCGGCGTGCAAAGCATGGAAGAACTTCAAGAGCACGCTAGTCAAGAAATACGTGGAGACGGACGAAACGCCTTTTCATAAATACCCATTCCTGGAACCACAATGGGAAGAGTTCAAGGCGATGAAGTCGTCCGAAGATTTCAAAAGTACAAGTGCGGCGCACAAGGCCCTCCAGGCAAAAAACACACACCTCCACAGACTTGGCACAGCTGGGTATACGGGTAAAATCCCGCAGTGGAGGAAGCAGGATGACCTGGCAGCTGCACAGGACATCGCCCCGCCATTTTCCAATATCCCGGATGACCGCGCTCGAAATTGGATTAGAGCAAGGTCATCTACAACGACATCGGGGGACGTCTCCTTTCGAAACCCTGCAGACCAGCAAGTGTCCCAGCCCCTGGTAAGATATCGATAGAACTACGTAGCTTGTAATTACTCCACAACTTCGTACGAATTGAAATGACATTTCGTACTCTTGCAGGAAGAGCTGAGTTTTGAATCTACCCTGGGATCATTCCAGGGAACAAGGGAGAATGATATGCTCTCCGTGGCCCTGGGAAACAAGGAGCACCCGGGTCGTACGAGAGGCCTTGGGCTTTACGTTCCTTGGAAACATGGTTTCCAAGATGACTCCGGAATGTATCGGCGTAGGGAGAGAAACAAAGCCGAGCGTGATGCACAGCTACGAGAAGAGATCAAGGAATCTCTTAAAGAGGAGCTACTGGATTCGCTGGCTGATGTAATCAGAGATGAGGTGCGGAAACAGACAGAAAGTCAGCAGGCCGCCACCGCCGCTGCTATGCTAGCTAGCCCGCACAACCGTCCGAGTAGCTGCGCGTCCAATCCGACACAAACTCAGTCCAAATTTCCTGTGGACGACATCCTGGTAATAATTATTACCTCTCGAATGTTTGCTCCATTGTTAGGCCTATTCGAGTAGCTAATTTTGTATCGTTATGTAGGAGCCTACGAAGTGCAAGCTCCAAGTGAGATATGGCTTCATTCCCTTGTACGCTGCTTGGGGCCAGGCATATTCGTCTAGTAACGGGGCCATGGTGCACAGTCAAGCTTTAGCGTCAGGCTTCGCAAAAGTTAATGTGGATGGTGTGTATGTCAATTTTGAGGTGGTCCCGCTACCGAAGCCCCCCAACGACGAGATCGTGACTCTAGGACAGACCGTTGGAACATTCATCCAGTGGCCCAAAGCGACATCTCCCTGGAGGCTTCTTCACCGGTGGCAGGACCAGAGCAACATGCACTGGTGCCATCTCCATTACAAGACCAATCGGTTCCACCACCGGTGGCAGGACCAGAGCTACATGCACTGGTGCCATCTCCATTACAAGACTAGTCGGTTCCACCACCGGATACTGCACCGGTGCTATCTCCACGGGTCCTATTCTCGCCAGAGCAACTTGCACCGCTGCTACCTTCAAAGTCAACTGTCGTGAAGTCGAGCTATAGCCGAGGCAGCAAGGCCAGCAAGGGCAAAGCAAAGAAGACCAATGATGATATTCCGTACATACCTTTGGCCCGCAAATTCGTGCTTGGCAAGCCGTTGCTCGAGCAAAAAGACCTCCAAAAGCTACCACATAGTTGCATGCAATTGCACACGTGGTATATGCAACAGTCCAATAAGCCAGAGGGAGAGCGGACCTCAAGTATCACTGTCAAATTCACGTCGGATGATTTCCACCACAGTCTTCAAGAGTGTATGTTCGTGGTCGCTTTTGAGGATTTATTCGATCTGTTCACGCTCAACGCTCTTGACGTCTCAATCATTCGATGCTGGACGTTGTAAGTGTGTACAATCACAGTCTCCGTTAATGTCATACCGATAAATGCCATATCTAATTTTTTTTGCTTTCGTGTGTATATATATAGACACATGCTGATTAAAGCTAGATTATCCAACTCATCAGCTGGTTTCTTGGACCCACACTTGGTCGCCAAGGAAACCATCGACCAGGATACACCCCTCGTCCAGAGGTACATTGCATCAGGACTGCTGGATTGCCGCAATAAGGAATATGTACTTATGCCCTTCCATCAGAACTTTCATTGGATTTTAATAGTAATTGTACCAAAATGGAACAAGGTATATTACCTTGATTCCCTAAGTAAGAATAAAATGGACTTCACAGTTGTCAGCCAAGTAATCGATAGGTAAGCACATATTGCCCATACATATCTACATTGTACTCTTTGTTCCTTCCGAATGATTAAGGTTAACTTTTTCGAATTACGTAGGGCGTTCGCGACGTACATTGAAAAGGGAGGTGACTCGAAGCGCGGGGCCAAAGGCCTGCTGACACATGTTCAAGATTTTAAGGTATTCACTATTTCACATTAATTACTCCTATGCAACAGTTGGTACTAATGCCTCTTGAACTAACACATTCACTCAAGAAACCAGGTATATGAAGGCAACCTTTCTCAAGGTTACGATAATTGTTTATCTCAAAGATATATTCCGAGGCAGAACGTTAGGCTCGTAATACTATTCTATGGTAAACATCGCTTGCCTCAGGACCATACTCTAATATGAGGCAAAGCATCTAAATTTTGAGGTAGCTGCTTTGCCTCCGGAACATATAAGGCTAACTGATCATGCTTGCCTCTAAACATATTGACATACGACAATTCGAAAAAATCAGAGCCGACCAAAAAAATCAGAAGATGCATGGCGAGTAGTGTGAATCCAATTTAGGCAAAGCGGTAAAATTTTATAAATAGCACCATAGATCAATTTTGTTCCCTCCTTTTATTTCTCCTAATAAGTACCTAAGAGAGAGATGAGAGAGAAAGCAAAGTTTTGGAGGTCCAGAACAAAAGGAATCAGCATGGCATGGACTAGTTTGTAATTATCATGAACATAGAGGTCCAAAATACAAAATGACCAATCAAATTGGGACATCAAATCCCAAGCTGAATCCCCCGTAGGGAGGAGGCTTATGCCTTTGTCACCTTTGCTCTCCCCCGATCTTCTCTAGCTCTGGCACTGGCGGGGCCGAGCTCGCTCACCGGTGGCCACTACCTTCTCTCGCCACCACCAACTCTACCTCCGCTTCCACCTCTCTTCTCCAGATTCCACCTAGCATCGCACTTGCAGCGCCCTCCATCAGCCAACGCACTACCCCACCGCTACCTGGATGTTTCCTGATTCTCCATCCTTCCTTCGGTCCAGCCTCCCATCCTTTGTCCTCCACTCCATCATCAAGAGCCGATGCTAATGCCACAGTCTACACGCACACCTTGAGCCTCACCTTCACATCCATAGCTCCATAGAGGCGCAGGGCAACGATAGGGCTGCAGGGACGCAGGGTGACAACAAACCGTAGGGCAGGGGTGCAGCACCAAGTCCAACTTGACGGTGGCCTGCGAGCAGCAGGTGGGTGTGGGCAGCAGGACAACCAAAAGCTAAATTGCTCCTTCCATCAATCGTTATTGGCATCGCAGCACCAAGTGTTGCTTACATATTCATCAGATCGATTTGCCAGCATTATAAATTGATTCAATTATTGCATTACATGCTAACTGTATGCATTTGGTAGGCAATATGCTAATGTGATTCATTTCCTCAATGTCATCATGCATGTGCATAACTACTTGTTATATGCCTTTGGTTGTAGGTTAATAGACTGGGTCACTAGTAGACAAGAGAAAGTTGGAAGCTTACATTTAAGCATGCCTCTAACAAGGAAAAGAGGTAGATATCTTACTATTTATTCCCTATTAATTTGTGCACTGTAACAGTGGATGTGCAAACCTTCAAGATTTGGTACAACTTGTGTGAATTCATAGTTCCTTGCAGATTATAGGGCACAAGTAAGTTTGCTTGTACTACAACCATTTAGATAGTGGATGCATTGTTGCATGTTAAATTTTAATTCATGTTGTGATTCGATTTGCCACACAAGGTATATTGTCCAGGATTTGGGCCATGATTTGTTTAAGAGAACTATTAGATCCAATACAATCCCTTTAATTTACTTCTATCTACAGCAGATGTCTCCATTTCATTTATTTTAACCTAGTGCTTCCTTTTAAATTGCTTGTTTGTACGTACTTATGTATGCGCAACTTATTAACCACCTTTTGTTGCCAACATGGACAAAAGTTAGATGAAAAAACTTAGGTAAACTAGTTTTGATTATTTCAGTTTTATTATAGGGAGGAATTGTGTCCATGTCTTCATTCACTAATTCTAGTAAAGTGAGAATAATCTTAGATGGATTGATGATTATGAAGAAGGCTTGGCTCAATTTATAGAATTTGCTTTCTCTCATTCTGCCAAAGACAATATGATTCTTTGTCCTTGCAAGAAATATGTGAATTGTTATAGGCTACCGAAGACTTAATCCATGAAAACTTAATATGTGACGGATTCATGCAAGGTTACAATGAGTGGTTCTATCATGGGGAGGGAACATATACTTCTAAAGCTAATGTTTTTATGGAAGAACATGTAGAGCAAGAACAATGTGATAATATAGATGCAATATTACATGATGGTCTTGGATTTCATCAATTTGATGGTTTGGAGGTAGGGTGTTTGGTTTGGGGGTAGATGCAATATTTCTATTAGTTATTTTATCGATAGAAGGCTTTGGAGGTAGGGTGTTTGGTTTGCATCGGAATGCTTATAAGGTAGCTCAGTCTGCCTCAGGAGGCTTTCAAGCCAACCTTTTTGGTTTGCCTCAGAAGTAGTTTACTTTGCCTTAGAAAGCTTCGGAGGTAGCCTGCTTGCTTTACCTCAGAAGGCTTCTGAGGCAAAAAGTTTGCCTCATAATACTTTTTGCGGCAAGCGTACACAAGGCAAGCACTATTAGCCTCATAATCATCATGTGTATGCCTAAAATAATTGGCATTTTGTTTTAGCCCAGGGTGAAATCTAGATGGACATTTATGTTACCTTGTACCTGTCTTGATACACACACACACACAGTTATGTGAGACCATGTGGAGGTCATCTCATATGTGATAAGTATTTTACTTTGATGTGCAAGTTCTATCAAGTTTATGTTTGGTTTTGAAGCTTTTTTTCAAAGTTGTTGTCAGAAGTTAAGCGGCCAGACTGGCCTTGTAACGATGGTCCTGACTGGCCTAGCATCAACATTTTGACTGGCGGCTATGGAGCGGTCTAATGGACTGTGTGGCCTGAGTTTGGACATCAAACATTTGCGTATGTGTGTTTGAAGATGTCTTTACACTTGATGTCACTCAATTTGGAGTTCTAAACTGAAACTAGATGAGATTAATCGAAATTTTAAAAAGGGTGCTTTATAGTGTTCTTAAGTGGTCTAACAAGCCTGTGATCGGCTGGCAGACTGGGGTGGTTTGACTAGCACTAGGCCAGCATTCAGACTGGTCCCCTATTATCGGGGTTGGACCAGGCTTGATTGGGGCAGTTTGATCGGTTGTTGGTTGGTGGTCAGACTAGCCTTTGCAGAGATGTGTGAGCTGAGTTTTATCTCGATTGTGTAGTTGCTCTAGGAACTTTTTAGGAGTCCATGCAAAGTGTAGTTTAGTTATGGCGTGAGTCCATGTAAGTGTTAATCATAGCAAAAGTCAGTAGTAGACCCAAAATTTTTAAAATGGGTGTTCAGAGTTGACAAATAAAATATAAAAGTCCACAATAGCAAATAAAAAAGTACAAATTGTGTTAGGTTAGGGTTTTCTTGTGTTAGGAGCTTTGTGTGAGTGATGCAGGGTTAGAGCTCTGTTCTCCATGATAGAGTGACTATAAACATTCGTCTCGAAGTATCAATAGATTCACTAAATTCCTCCAAGTCTTTGTACTCAAATTGAAGTTCTTGATTTTTTTATTTGGTTTGGTTTTTGGTGCTTTCTTCTCCCCTCTTAATCTTTCTTAGTGCCAAGAACATGTAAGTGGTGGAGATGTTACTTGAAGACCAGATCCCCTCAATCTAATCATTTTTCTATGGAAATATCTTGAGTTTTGCTAGAACGTGTGGAAGTAGATCGAAGGTTATCTTAACCATTCTTTACAAATGAGCAAGTCATAATGCAAGTTCTTCTTGTGTTTTGTCTAGTTTTAGTGCAACATTTCTTTAAATGAGAAAATGTCAGAACATTAGTAATGATCTTCTTGAAATTTGGTTGGAATAGATTTTTAACATTCTAGAGAAGGTGTATGCCAAATTTCAACTGATTTAAAGCCTCGGGTTGAAAATTGTGCAAATTTCTCTCTCTAACTGTTGTGCTGATTTTGTTGAGAGGTCAGATCACCCATGTAGGAGAGGTCAGGCCGCCCAAAGCCGATCAGACCGCTTAGAGGAGAGGTGAGACCGTCCCTACCCGGTCAGACCACCTATTACATTAAGGTCAAACTGGTCGGGAAAGTTCGGACTTTTTTGGCTTGGTTTTTGTAGAATTGACTTATTAGCTTTGTGTATTTGGTTTTTTGCTGTGTGTTTTGAAATCATGGACAATCTAGGATTTACTTTGATACCGAAGAAAATGAACTATAATTCACTCGGTGCACTCGTTACCTTCGGTCCTAAGAGGTCCCTGCAGCTTATTTGCTTGCATGTCCATATCGATATTGATTGCCATGGGGTTGCCATTGTCCTTGAACTCAATCGGTTTCCTCTGTCATATCAGGTAGGACTCCCAAGAGTACAAGGCAAATTAGCCATTGTCCTCGAGCTAGCTAGGTTGCCTTCCCATGCCCTACAGAAAAACCAATGCTTAGCACGCGCAAATCTATAAGGATATTCTTTGTCCTTATGCACTGTATGTTACGCAGGAGGTTAATAATGAAGTGTGTTTCTGTAGGGATCACTCTTAAGGAGGTTAATAATGCAAGTTCTTGTGTTTTGTTTCCGTAGGGATCTTTGTCCTTAGGTGCCGCTCGGTTGGGCTGAAATAAGCTAGTTTATAGCTTAAATTATATTGTAGTTGACTAAAATTACACTGTAGCTGATGACGACTTATTTAGCGTAACTAAATTTAAAAATTTAAAAAGAAAAAAATAGGTTAATCCATCATGGATAATGCAAACGAATACGGTAAAAAAGAACCGAAAAAACTTTAAAATAAAAAAAACCAGAAAAAGATAAAATTTAGGAATAATAAAAAATAAGCCCGAAGCTTAACAAGCACTACAGCTTATTTGGGGCCTATATACATTCGGTGCAAAAATTAGCTACGGAACATTGTAATTTGGTGACGTTTGCTGTAGGAAACCATAGAATCGTGGCTTTGTTGGAACGCGCCGCAATATTGCGGCTATTTACTTAGGACACCGTATCTATTGTAGCATCATGTTCGGCTAAGAGACAACAACTGGAAAGTAAAATTCTAGAAACTGCGACACAACTGGGAAGAAAATTTCTCTAAATCAGCGTGAAAAAAATCCGTCTGAATCTCTAAATCAGCTCGAACAAAAGGAAGAAGATGGTGTTAGTCATTAATACGTGGCCCAGTTTGTAAGGTTCAGGGTCACCACATATCATTTATGAAAATTTCCCTCTAACTTAGTTAGAAATGATATTATAATGGATGTGTGTCCTACATCTAAGAGCTACAATTTTATAGCGTATTCTAAGAAAGTCACGATTTTACAGTGGTCCACATCAAACATCTACAAAATTACAGTGCGGTATAGCCAGTTTTGCCTACGCTATGTGTTAGAAGGTGTGACTCAACATCTTGTTGGCATGCATTATGCAGAATTAGTAGTAAGAACTACTCCAAAATCAACTCATGCCCGGTTATGATGCATGGCATTTGCTGCCATGAGAACCGGAGACGATTTCCTAGCTTGTATAGCTTGTTGCTCTCTGCCTCGATCTCTCCCTGCCACCTTGTGTCTACGAACAGTCATGTGTAGAAAAACCATGCATGTATGATCGATCGATACAAAGATTTGTGGACCGGGACAAAGATCGGCCGGAGCGAACAGCATGGTATGGTATGGCTCGCGGTGCGTGGTACACTTGCCCCACGCACGCAGCCTGGCTTGTCATGGCCAGTGAGCACAGCCATTCTATCTATCTAGCATTCTAGCTAGCTGCATGCGGCCCCTGTACAAATACTACTACAAGATGGCATTAAAAGGAGAGGAAAGAAAGAGAGAAAAAAAATCAGTAAGCGTAGATTAAAATTTTTCTACCATATAAACCAGGAAGTCATACGAGTAAGATATCATAAATCATTACCACTAGACGTGCAGTGTAGCGGAAGAGAATTGAAGCGGCCAATTTAACGTAGCGTGTGTCGGTGTAGTGGAAGTAGTCGGTCATTCTCTGGTTAACCGTTTCCTCCTTGCAATCGTCTCGATCAGCACCGCAATCGCAGTAGCGTTTTTATCGAAGTCCACACATTCAAAGATAAAACGTCATGCATCGGTGTGTTAGCACCAGCGCACATGGCAGGGGCTTTGGGAGGTGGAGGTTAGGGTTTTGATAAGTGTGTCTCAGGATACCTCCCTCAGCTCACACCTCTCTTAATATATAGTCTCCAATCGGATTTTTATCCGATGCAATTAGATAGTGTATCCAATTCAGGGAGCCCCTAACTAGATCTTTATCTAATACAAGTAGTGATAAGGATTGAATAAATCCTTAAATACGGCTTTAATATTTAATGAAGTCCCTAAGACCCCCGTGGTTGTAAGCTTCATATAGTTGTCCCCTGAGTACCCCGATCGAAGAATTACTGTACACTCTTCCTGACCAGTAGGCCACTTAGAGGATTCATGAAATTGTTTGAGGCCCCGCTTCTACGGAACCCTTCCATGTGATGGTTAAGATATGTGCTCTATCTAGCCCAATAGCATGATGTTTCAGCCCTGTATCCCTGACAACAACTGCCATGCAGTCATGTAGTTGCGCTGCACGATTATCTCCCACTGACAACAACCGAAGAGTAGTTTCCTTAGGATATCTCTCTCTCCAATAGCAACATCCCCTCTGGTCGGACATATATGTTGATTCAAGAAGACACCATCTCAAATGGATAATTGATGTCCCTTCAACGGTATTTAAAGGCTGACGAGAGAAGACAGAAGGACATTTCGGTCTAGCATCAAAGAACCAACACACAATCAATTGGTAGGCAATCAGAATCTTCTTCCGAGCAATGAGAGAAAGATAGATAAGGGCTAGTTAATTTCCCTTTGTAGGCCTCTCTGTCCAGCGTGTTTGGGCTGTCTACTCCAAGCGCACCCCATGAGCTAGCTCTGGTTGGATCGAATGTATGGTGGTGTGTGATGAGAGTTCTTGTAGACCGATACGAATTTTCTACAATAATCGTCATATTTCTAGTGCAATCAAAGCTTTGACTATACGCATGTCTGGTTTATTTCTTCAACCCTTTTGATTTGTTTCTGCAAAATTGGAGTTGGATACACCAACAAGATTTGCACGTCAAATCCATGGGCTAGTGCGGAGAGTTGGCGAGCCAGCAAGGAATCTCGACTCTAATCATCCCTGCTGATTTGCAAGCGCATCTGTATTAGATATGTCGAAACAAGGAAGATGACAAAACAGAGAGATGATAGCATAAACGGAGTTACTAGAGCTATTGGGAAGGAAGATTCATACTGACTGGCGCTTGCTGAAGTAGTATTGCAATTGCAAGAATTATGATTGATGTCTTATATGCTATAATATTGTGAATTCTTCAGTTGGATTACACTACCCAATGCAACCCTGCTTATCTCAACATGCTATTGAGCTTGTTTTGATTTTCCCTTTCTTCTTGAGACTGTTCCCCTAGTTTGCTAATTTACCTGGTAGACTGAATGTGATTATTTTGTTGTTCTTTAATCAATGGAGTTATGTGCAGAAAATAAAGAGAAGAAACTATCCATTGCTTCACTGCTTGTCTAATTCTGTTGACAACATCCCTACCAAATATGTCAAACTTCAATTTCAAAATAGGGGTAAAATCATAAAGTTCTCTAACAAAACAGGGGTAAAATCACATGGCAAACTTGTCTATTCATACAAAAGTTAACACCGTTAACTGGCTTTAACGGAATAGGGGCTGACTCTCCCTTCAGTTCAAAAACACAGGGGTAAAATCACAAAGTTTAAAAAATAAGGGCAAAATCACCATTTCGCTTGAAAACGAGGGCATGAACGCTTAAGCCCTATTTAAAAATTTAAACAAACACTAAATGGAAAAAAAATTAGGCAAGTACTTGCCGCCTGCGGGCTGGACGGCAAGCTTACCTGTCGCCTGCTCCCTGGGCGGTAGGCTGCCTGCCGGGTGGCAGGTGCCTGCCGCCGGATGTAAAAAACGATATTTTTGTCAATACAGTAGAGATACTACTATTTTTATAAATACGATGTGAAACTGTGCCAAAAGTGATTTTATTCCAGTTCTACCTACTGGTGCGTACACGGTACACGAGGCCCACCACCTGCATAATTTTCCATGCTTAGTCTGTTCTCTAGCTAGCTAGAAAGTTAAGGTCCCCCCTCCCCCTCCAATCTGGAGCGATGGCGGCTACGACAATCAGCATCACAGTTGACCTATTTGCCTTGCTCCTCTGCATTATTTAGGCTCCCTTAAATTCGTTTGGGCAAGTCCTAATCCATCTGATAGATTGATAACATGCACACATAGATGAAGTAGAGTGCTACAAACGAAAATTATGGACAAGATTACAAAGGAATTGATCAAGCAGAAACGCCAGGGAAGGGAAGCGGCCAAGGCGGGGACACTATTGAGCAGAAGCGCGAAACCAGAGCCGTGCCCTGTCCCTGCGCCTGAGTGAACGGTAGCGCCTAATTCAATTGATCAGCTAGATGCATCTTGTCTCAGGCAGCCAGCCCTCAATGTTCAGACTCAGTCACAGCAGCAATGAGGGGAAATGCAGCTACAGTAGCTAGCTAGCCTGGTGTCTATTATTGGCGCCAATGCCAGTGGGAGACAGCAGCAGCAGCAATTTGGACAAATATCGCGGAAGGGTCGATGGCTTATGGCTTCAATATTTAAATTTTGACTGTTCGTGAGAGACAGTACGTAGAAAAAAATAACTGTATGTGATTTTTGGCATGTACAACTGAACTCAATACACTTTTTGCTATAATTTTTTTATTAATCTTGTCTTAAAAAATATACCATTTAAAAGTTAGGTATTATATAAACAATACAAGCATAAGCTAATTTAAGTCTAAAAGAACCGGCAATACCTTGCCATGTCGAGACTCCAGACTGGAGGAGTCAACAACATTGCTACGCGCATAACCATGTCGAGAGTGGAGGAGTCAACGACATTGCTACGCGCACAACCCCCATCTTAGAGCAACTCCAAGAGTCTTGTTAAAATAGAGACACCCATAATGTATTTTGAAGAGTCATCCCAACCCTTTTTTTATATTTTGTTCCTCCAACTCTAGCAGACTCTCTATTTTAGCTATCTTTGAATACAGGGGCACATATATGTGCCGTGAATTGTCATCGCGGCACATAGCATGTGCCGGTTTTCATTAGGAAATAAAGGCACATATAACTGTCGTGGTTATCTATGTGCCCTCGAAAAGCATTCCAAGGCACTTACTTAGATAAAGGGCAAAATATATGTGCCGTTTATATTGGTCTGTACTGTAGTGTTTTACACATCACAAGCTTGCGGAGCAAACGAATGTCAGTGGAGCAAACGAAGAATGGGATGCGACCCGCCGGGAGCTTGCGGGGCCGGCCGGGCACCGCCGGGCGCGCGGGGAGGGCCGGGCGCCGCCGGGACCACACAGAGGCGTGCGGGCGCCTCCAATCCTGCGCCCGCAGGGGGGAGGGGGGAAAGGGCGCCGCGGGAGGCTTCGACGCGGGGGAGGTCCGCGCGGGAGGGGGTGCGAGAGGGAGGGATTCCGCGTGGGAAGACGACCGACTAGCGCGGGAAAATGGAAAAATGAGCGGGAGGAAGCAGCTAGCGAGCCGCGATGCCTCGCCAGGTTTCGCGAGCGAGACGGTGGAATTCGGCTCCACTGCAAAATACATAACAGGATAAAAGAGCTGTTGGAGGGTGTTTTTTTCCTTGGGTCATCTAATTTGGAGAAAAAGTGCAAGATAAAGAGTCTCTTGGAGATGCTCTTACACGCTAGTCCCAGTATAGTGCATTACTTTGGGATATCAATTATCATAGCGTGTGTGTATACACACACTAATGGAAAATAAAGGACTGGAATTGTAGTTTGCATATTTGCACAATAAAACCTAAATTAGAAACATTTAGGTCGTAGATCTACATGAAAATATGTGTTGTAGTTCATAATGGTGTTCACCTACTCTGCAGAGATAATTGGGACCGTTTTTTCAAATGATTTCTCTAAAAACCATAGCAAAAAACTATCAGCTGCAGTATAAAAAACATAGTAAAAAAAAGAGGCAAAGTGACAATTGAGGATGCAGACTACTAGAAGGTAACTTCAGATTTAAGTGTCAACAACCCAGGCATTATCCTCATGGATCATCAAGAGATAGCTGTTGGTAAGAATAGCATTGTGCTTGGTGGAATGCGAATGGAGAGGAAATGAGCGGCTACCCCAAGCAAGCATGAACTCCGAGGCCGAAGCATGATGCGTGCTAGCAATGAGCACAAGTGACCAAAAAGTCTACGAAAGGCCGGACACCCTTTCCACCCCGGAAACAGGAACGAAGCCACACACCACACACGCATGCACAACAGTTGTAGAAAGATGCGATTCAATCCACAAAGCAACTAGCTAGTAACCTTTTGCATATCTTGCGCATGCATGTGTGGACCTTTGTAGGATGGAAACGGATCGAATATATATTGAATAATCTTAAATGCGAATATGAATTTATATTTTTAAAATAAATATGAATATAATTTATATTTTTAAAACGAATACGGATACGAATTCGAACATTCTCGAATACGAATACGACTCGCATGTCATAACGAATATGAATTCAAATCAAATATGTACTTAATTCGATCAAATATGAATATCCTAAAATTTTTGTAACAAATCTCAGTACAATAAATCTATGTAATATGACTATACGCCTACATGAGTTAGCAGTATAGCACATAAAGTTAAAAAAAATATGCAACGTCATTTTCACTTCTTGCTTATGAATCTTAGTTCATCAGAAAATTATTTCCTACAATCATCTCCGAGAAAGTCACCAAGGATAGAAACGGATCGAATATAAATCAAATAGTCTCGAATACGAATATTTTCTAATATGAACACAAATATTCTCAAATATGGCGAATATTCTTGAATATGAATACGATCATTCTCGAATACGAATTTTATTTATCACATTTATATTTTCTTAGATATAAATATTAAATAAAATAAATTATTCTTCATCGTTTTTCATTCCTAACCCCCGGTAAGCTTAGTGTTCTTGTCCACTCACACTAGATGAGTGACTATGAATCGTCTCGTGCGTGAAACGAAGTACCGTACTACGTGCGAGTAGACCAAAAGAAACTCTTGCTAGGGTAGAAAACCAGCTCTGACCGCATCCCCATTAGCTATAGGTGCCACCAAATCAACAAGTGACAACACTTCACTGTTCTCCGGGAATCAAAACGTGAGTATATATTTTAAGTTAGCGCTAGGAAGTATTTATATTTGGAACACCAGGGCCTAGATCTCCGGTATTTTATCTTTTTGCTGGGTACGAAGTTATCCGTACACCCTTTTTCTATCAAAGTTTAAATTTTGATGTACACCCTTACACATATATGAATATATTTCAATAGAAAATTTGTAAAGTTATATATTTATTCTTAGCCTCTGTCCCTGATCAATTCGGCTTCGGCTTCTGACTTCTGGCTTATTTTTCACTATTCATAATTAGTTTCGTCTTTTTCTGAACTTTTGGCTTTTTGTTGAGCTTTTTTGCCGGTTCTTTTTTCCCGTATTTGTTTGTATTATACGTAATGGGCTAACATATTTTTTATATTTTAAATTTAATTATGCTAAATAAGTTTCTGTCAGTTACAGTGCTTTTTTCAGCCAGCTACAGTGTTTTTAGCCATAAGCCATGAGCTTTTCAGCCGAACCGATCACCACCTAAATATGTGTTAAGAGGGCGCTCACACAAGCGTCTTACTTCTAATCAAAAAATGAAACTATTTCCTACAAGAATAAATCAATTTCAGTTTTTCCCACCGGGTCCTCAGCACGTCGAATACATAGGCTGTGGGCCGGAGAGATCCAGATGGTTGGCATGTGGCGATGGTCTGATGGATGACACATTGGACCTTACATTCCTCCCGTGGGAGGAGAAAACACCAAC
The DNA here is from genome assembly GCA_017311315.1 of Dendrocalamus latiflorus. Taxonomy (NCBI): domain Eukaryota; kingdom Viridiplantae; phylum Streptophyta; class Magnoliopsida; order Poales; family Poaceae; genus Dendrocalamus; species Dendrocalamus latiflorus. The sequence continues at coordinate 25,757,828 of CM029671.1, read as the reverse complement.
TTGCCAAAAAAAAAAAGGAAGTATAGGTTTATAGACATCAACGTACACCTCTGATTTAACAGCCCACGAGTGCCTCAAAAGTCAAAACACTAATACAAACTAGTTCTAACAAGGCTCACTGGGGCTGTCAAAAATCTGTAGGAAAAATCCTTCCGCGTCGCAAAGTAGCACCTTTCCAAACTTCAGCGTGGTTGAACGACGGTAGGAAAGCAAACTAGAGATCATATCCTGGTGTAACACGAGTGAAAAAAAATATATAGAGAGAAAAGGTAAAGGCGTCAAACTTTTATTTGTCACACTCCTGCTTCAGATGATTCTTTTTGTGAGAATAATCTTTGGGTTTGGAAGATGCTGAAGGTTGTTGCTGTCAACTCCTGAATTCAGTTTTTTGGATGGATGAGGCTGTACCTGCAAGTTTGAGTTTCACGCACCATTAGAAGATATAAGCATTTTCAAAACGAAACCGCTAACACTTTGAATGGAATTGATTAAGCTCACATGAATATAAACCAAGAAGGCAATTAGTGGGTGTACATCCCACAACAAGATATATGCATCACAATTATTGCATCTAACCTCATAGTTGCGGAGCAGAGTGGCAATCAACATCGAGATCCCAAGGATGGCAAACTTCTGCCCGACGAACGCTCGACTCCCAGAATCAAATGGAAGGAATGATTCAGTTTTATCACACTCGGTGAAAAGCTTGATCCCGTTTGAACCTTTATGTGCTGCTAATATTACAGTAAAAGAAGAAAACATAAGTGCCAAAAGAATTAGGAAGAGACTCAACCCTTCCATAAAATAAACGAATGAAACTAACATAGATGGAACAATTCCCTCAGATCTTGCATAAGGTTTTTAAAGATCTAACAAATGTGCGAACAAGTACAGATATAGACCAACATAATGAACTTGATGCAGTCTTCAGAAGATTAATGTGCCAGGTTACTTCACATATAAATTCCTAGTATTGATGATCATGTACTTATGTTGCGGTAATACCCTTGTTTGAAATAAATGAAATCCACTCTTCAGTTATATGAATTGTAATACCCATCAATACAAAACTTTTGCCTAGTTGCACTATAACATAAGAAAGTGCGACCTTGGACACAAAATGGAAGTGGAAATAAAATAAGGGAGGGAGGGAGAGACCTCCAAGATCAATGTCCTTTTGGAGGAAACGACTAGGGTTGAACTGGCAAGCATCATTTCCCCACACAGAAACATCCATTTGCACAAGATGCAAAGGAACAACCAATATTGCTCCAGCTGGTATAGTGATGTTGGATTTGAGAGTCAAATCTGCAATCAAGGAAAATGAAATCAAAAGGTGATCAATAATGTCTAACAAATGGTAACCCAAAAGACCTATGAGTCTATGACTGACACATGCTAGAAATAACACCTGATCTCTCTTGCAGTTAGGTGCATAAAGGGATCTCAGGATTAAAACATAATTTCAATACAACAAGATCAGGATGAAACAAAAGAGATCTCCATTTTAAAAAATCACACGAGATTGGGGATGTTTTCAAATTAACATAATGACCGGATAAGCAATTTCACACAATAATAAATAAGCCCCCATAATTCAATTAAACAAGCTCTGAAGCTCAACGTTGCTCAAATATTCTTTTAGCATGTTACTCACATGTATCATTACTCTTTTATTAAAGAACATGCATACCGTGTTGCAGAGAAAATTGCGGGAGAAGAGGTCCTGCAGGCAAAAGGCGAGCAGATTCACATACAGTGGCAAGTAGGAATTGCATCCTAAACACATCATCTACCTCCAGCTCAGATGATTCATTGCAAACTGCAACAATCTCTGCATGCAGCTGTAGAAACAAGAAGCAAATGTAAGTCAGAGAAACAGTATAAACACAATCAAACTACTAAAAAAAATTTCCATGTCAATGAACATCAAATGATCAATGGAGTAGAGGTCATTCCACCCAAGTCAAATAAGGGCCTGTTCTTTTCGGCTGCGGCTTATGGCTTTTGGCTGAAATTTTTGAATTTTGGCTGTTTACGGTACAAATTACGGAGAGATAGATACTCACTTGCGATTTTGGCTGGTATAGATGTTGGGCTTTTAACGTGTAGATCGTTTAACTTGTAGACCCCATCTTGAGAAAATACTCTATTTGAAAGTTAGGTACTGTAGCAAAAGCCAAAAGCCGCCGGCTTGTGAGGTAAAGAACAGTCCCTAAACTAGAAGGAGATATTATGTAATATGAATAAAAATGTTATAACTCAAGACTATCAAGATGCTACACAAGGGGGAGACCCGTATGTCACATAAGCAAAGGAATGAAAATTGAAAAGTACTGGAGGGTATGCAACATATGTCATTGTGAGAACTGTGTAGAAAAAATCTATTCATTCGAACAAGAAAGCAGTAGCAAGCATGCATCAATTTCAACATCAGAGAAGGACAATTTGCAACAGAGAGGTAAAAGAAATAATGTGTACCTGGTCCTGCAACTTTGGGTACAAGACAAGCCTCGTTAAAATGCTGCCAATCAGATTGGCAGATGTGGAAATTCCATGCAACATCAAACCCATGATGTTCCCACATATTTCCTCTTCTGAACTGAGAGGCCCTTCAACTGCCCCATGGAGACAACGACCTGATATCATGCCATCTAGCAGAGAAACACCTCTATCTGGATCTTTTATCATCACTTCACTTTTCTGATAGGATCTCAGATCAATATGGCTAAGTACACTATTTTGGTCTCTCGATTTTCTGATAATACCTTGCGTCAAGATCCTCAGCTGAGCACATAGGGTCCGGTACCTCCTATAACCAGGTTTCCAAAATGGGGGAACTGCATACGAAGCCCAGAAGCAACCATCCTTTGCAACCATCATCAGAAGCTCCTCATACGCAGCAGCATCAGACCAATCAAAGAAGACATCACCAAAAAGGGCTGAGCCAATGATGTTAAATGCCATGTGTTGGGAAAAAGATCTGCAGTCCAGAAAATCCTTGGCCATAATAGAGTCAATTCTACCAAGGACAACTTCAATGATCTTGAAAGAACTTCCACCAGCACCAATGTTAAGTTTTTCATTCAAGAATAATTTCAGTGATTCCCTCCGACTTTTGACCTGAAAAACCAGGAGACAAGCATTAAAAGTAGTAAAAGAAATCAAAGCAACAATTGTATGGACCATCTGCCAATTATAACTAGCATAAAAAACACATATGTCAAGACAAACAAGAAACAATAAGTAACACTACAGACTCCACATGGTTTTTTATCTTGTTGAAACACATACCTTCTCAAATGAGGAAATGAATAGACCGAGTCTTCCACAAGCTAAATTATACGTCCAGCTCCTCCCAGCCAACGGTAACTTATCTTCAGCCTTTGATTGCATCTCTTTAATTACGCTAGCATCTTTAACTGAGACAAGTAGTTGAGAGGGTCCTAGCCACAGTCGAACAATTGGGCCATAACTGCCATGTAACTTCGACAGATAACCTGCAAAATAAAGCAGTTCAAAGATAAGACCATTGATCAGAAATCAAGCTACGCACAGCCTTACTCACAAAATTGTTTAAGAAAATCTCTTTGTTGCACTAACAAGGTTCAAACTTCAAAAAATGCCTTTCAGCTTTACAGTAACGAAGCATGAGGTGGAAATTTACAGTAGTAAATCTGCTAAAAATCTTCATTAGATCAATTTCCAGCATTGTATTACATAATTGTTTACAACCAGCTATTTATCTATACAAAGTACCCATGTGCTTGAGCCTTGAATAATCTGGGCCCTACAGAGTTGAGCTGGGCCAGCCTATGCACATGCTCATTTGACCAACCAGGAAAAGACAACACAATACCATAAATACAGGATCGCATGGGACCAAAAATTATTCGTTAAGTTATAGCTACCCATCTATTTCTAGTATTTCGAACACAGAATACTCATTCTTACGCTTAGTTGTGTGAAAAGTGTCCATTTACAAGAGTTAGAATACATGGTGTGATTTATATTTAACTTAATGGGTGTCAAATTGCTGAAAAAAATTGATCCGTGTTAAAAAAAAGATTCATCAATAGGAGACAATTTGTAGCAAAGTAACTCAAAATCCTCTTCGGGCAAAATTGCAATAAACAATTTCCATCCAGGCAGGTTAAACCTTATAGTACGTCAGCTTTTTGTCCAATATTTCCTAAATCCTAAACAAGGGGAAAGTTCAAGACTTAAAAGTTTTACCATGATTTGGACCAAAGAAGTAATGAAATAGAAGACAACTAGATCAACACACAGCCTAACAAATCAACCAAGTTGATATGACTTGCCACTGAGAATGATTTAGCTTATTTCCATTCATAGAGTATTAAATTTATCATAATTATATGTATGTTTTGAACTTTTGGCGCAAATTAAGAGCCAAAGCAATACCTAGCAAATCGCCACATCATAAGCAAACCCTGGTAAATATATACCGAATTAAGGTCAACTGTGCTAATTATTCAGTGCTCTTGCTGTGTTGACAAAACATCAAAGTTCAGCAAAACAATCTCAACAAGAGTCTAAAAGCTACAAAAAAAATCAATTTTTATGCAAAATCTCATGCCAATTGCATACATCACATCCAGATACCAGCAAACAAAGCTGCCAATAACAGTTTACACCTCAATCACTAATTCACTAGCTTACAGGCCCAGGAGCTACAAATTTGGCCACAAATTTGTCATGGAATTGGCTAAAGGGCTTGACGCATTTCAAATCAGGCAAATTGACATGCCAGTCGAACTCAGCCCAGATTAACACTTAGGCCCCGTTTGGCACGGCTCCACTTCATAAGTGGAGCTGTTTTTTTTTACTTCACAAGTGGAACTGGGTGAAGCTACTTTTTTCAGCTCCACCCAAGGAGCTACTTTTGTCTCAGCAGGTTTTAAGGGACTCATTGGGTGGAGCTATTTTGTTGTACCCCGTTTGGCACAAAACGGCTCCAAACAACTCCAGGAGCCGGTGGTGGAGCTGTGCCAAACGGGGCCTTAAACTAAAGCAAATCTCACATCAATTAATGAAAACCAGACCAAATTCCCAATCGGCCAGTACTCACGTTGCTAGCTTGTAACTGAATATTCCGCATCTCAAGGAGGTGTTGCTCTCGAATCAAACTGCGGCAATCACATCCAGTTCCCAATCGAACAGTGCCAACATGGACAGCCGAGCGTCTCAAAAACGGTCATACCCAAAATTCTAGCCTGCGAAGGGGCCGAGCTCGCGCCAAATCCAATCCCGCACCCACCAGAGACGCCATAAAATCAACCAAACCCAACCAATCGAACCGAATCCTAGTTATATGAACGGGGAGGCGGGAGGTGGGAAGGCGGCGACCAACCGGTGATGTCGCCGCTGGAGCGGCAGACGGTGGCGAGGCCGGGGTCGGTGTGGAGAGCGGGGGGACCGGGCAGGCGGGAGCCGATGGCCCAGAGGCGGAGCAGCGCGGCGAGGCGGCACAGCAGGACCCACGTGACGGCGAGGAGGGCCACCCACAGCAGCGCGTTGGTGCCGCGCTGGGCGTACTCGCGGAGGAAGGCGCGGGCCCCGCCGCACGCCTGCCACGAGGAGCCGCCGCTGAGAAGCGTGCCCAGGAGGGTGTACGAGACAGCGGCGTCGCAGGAGGAGGAGGAGGAGGCCATGGCCACGACGGCGCGCGAGAGAGGAGGGTAGGGTGGGGGGTGGTGGCTGGCGTAGTGGTGCCGACTGTGAGCTCTCCCTCGGCAGGAAGAAGAGAGGTGGAGATGGATGGAACATTCGCCTACGGCTCCTCTATAAAACGACCTACGGGCCACAGATTGTGATGTTTTTCGTTTCAGTCCATGTGCATATGGGAATTTGGAAATCTAGTCCTTGGTAAGAACTTTGAAAGAGTGTGTGTTAACAAATGATCACATCCCTCTAAAACAAATGATCACATCAAGATATGTAATTACCATTGTATAATCGAATGATTTTTCAGGCGGATGATTAATGAAAAACTGAACCGTAACTAGACTTCTTTCGGAAGAGAAAAATAGAGAAAACAGATTGGGGATTTAAATTTGAATCCTTACAATTTAGTAGTTCAAATTTGAGTTAAATCTGAAAAATTCCCAAAGAAATTCTAAGTTTATACTTTCTAGTCTATCTTATTTTTGTAAGAGCTAATAAGGTCAAGACTGAAGAAACTAAAAACATCATGTCTTTCTAGCTTTGTGATGCATAAACTGTGGATGACAAAAGGCAAATACTTTCTCTTACGAAAACGACAGTCGACACACAACATCATAAGATAGACACTATCATATCAAGTCATACATATCTCTCCACGAGAAAGCCGTCAGCTGGTTGGAGACCACCGGATCGATGCCTTTACGCTGCCAATTGCTTCGAAGGAAGACCACAGATCATGCAGCGAATAATCAAGGATTTTCCATGCGATTATGGAGTGCTTATTTGAGCTTTTAAAGTTCAAGCAATTTTTTTACACTATAGTAGATTTTTTTGGCTAATTAATTTTTTTAAAAAATATATCATAACAGATAATATAAAGGAATAACAAACACAAAAAAAATAAAAAATTAGAAAAAAAAAACGAAATTAAGAGGCTAGAAATTACAAGCGTTGCTCGCCCATTTCTATACAGGTTGCTTTGACCTATTGCGATCCATCTAGGGAAAAATCAATCAGTTTATAAAAAATTCAGGGGACGGCGAAAGTGACAAAATACTGAAATTTCATTCATTTCGGCTAAAAAACCGGACAAAATATTCAAACGTGTTGTAAATTTTGACAAAATTTAACAAAAATTTAGATAAATTTTAAATGAGGATAAATTCGGCCAAAAATTGACTGAATGCTTTTCCTTTGGGTACCCGCCGAGATAAACAAAATTACTGAAAATTCTATGAAATTTCACCACAAAATGCTAACCCTAGATCCATCCAACCCACTAAAATGGACGGAATTGCTAAAATTTTGGTGAAATTTCGTCAAAATGCTAACCCTAGATCCATCCGAACCCACCAAAACGAACGAAACTACTGAAATTTTGATAAAATTTCGCCAAAATGCTAACCTTTGATCCATCCGTACCAGTGACACCCGCTCCTGCCCAAGGTATCGGCCACTGGCTACTGGCATCGGCTCTTCTCGATTGCTTCGTCTACTCTCATTGGTGGCCTTTAGACGTCGGACGCGGGCCCACTTATCCTGCGGCCTGAAAGCGCTTCTTGGGCCCACCTGGAAATCGCAACCAGTAGACTAACAACAAGTAGCCCGCCCGCCCTCGTGCGCGCACCCCACAGATCAGCGGGCGGACACGTGCGCCGCGCAGGCGAGAGTGCCGTGGGCGAAAAGCCCGCGACCCGAAATGTGCTTGCTTGCTATTAGTTTTTTGTCTGATGTATGTTATTCAAATTCACAAATGAAGAATATGCCAAATGAAAAAGAAGGTTATGTTCAACTTGATTTTTTTTACGAGTCTAATTGAACCATTTTTAAATTAAGCTGTTACCACCACACTTTTGTCAAATTATGCTCCTAATATTAGCGGCAATCACAAATTTTGTCTTTGCATCTTAAGAACAGGTCATGATAATTCTTGATCAGTAATGTGATTTTAGCATCGCTGCATGGGCTTCTTTGTTATTGCACCTGTTGCTTCTCTGTTTCCTTTTGGATTATTTCGTCACTGCTTGTTGATATGTGATTCTGTGCACTTGCTTGCTTGTTTAGACACCGACACCCTAGGTTCATTCTTATCTGTTTCTTTTCCTGCATGGCATGCTGATTTGAAAATATCATTTTCCATATCCTGCCTCAGTACTTACATTTTGCTTCTTTTGATCAGGCTACACGAAAAGAAGGCCATATATTTGCAATATACTAAACTGGAGGAAGAATTTGGCCTTGCAAAACGTGCTATGAATGTATATGATGAAGCTGTAAGGGCTGTTCCTAACAGTGAAAAGATGAGTATGTATGAAATATACATAGCACGGGCTGGTGAACTGTTTGGTGTTCCAAGGACAAGACAAATTTATGAAGTAAGCATATTCTCCTTGTTTGCCTACTGCTTTTCCATTGTTGGTTTATAGTTTCTCTGCTAGACCGGTAGTATCATGTCCTTGTTTTGAGATCCAATTTTGTTACATGGTGACATTTTTAGTGAATGAAAAGTTTATAGAGATCTCAACTGGTTAACCTTGTTTTTTTACTAATTAATTGCATGTATTAATAATAAATGATTGTTCTATGCTCACTGTAACGACCTATTTGGGTATAAAAAAATATCCGGATAGATTTGGCCCCGCTCCTGGCTCGTGGCTTTTAGATTATGGCGAAAATTGCACTGTAGCGGCTGTTAGCTTTTTTGGAGAAAAAATGAGGGAAAAATAGGGGAAAATGGGAGGAAACCCGTTATATCGTCACGGACAATACAAAGGAATAAAGGGAAAAAATAAAAGGCTAAAAAAGCTAAAATAAGACGAAATTACAAGCTGATGTGTTCTAAGTAGCTTCTGATTTAAATAAACCAAAATCCAAAATAAGCTAGACTTTGAAGCCGTTTGGAGCAGGGTCTACTCTGGCTGCTCCTTCAATGTTCACAAATGTTTTACTGGAACTTTGCTCCACTATTCTTTGCAGCAAGCCATCGAATCTGGCCTCCCAGACAGAGATGTTATGACAATGTGCACGAAGTTTGCAGAGCTTGAAAGAAACCTTGGAGAAATGGACCGCGCTCGTGCCATTTATGTCCACGCATCCAACTATGCTGATCCAAACTCTCATCCTGAGTTTTGGAAGAAATGGAATGATTTTGAGATCCAACATGGCAATGAAGATACATTCAGGGAGATGCTTCGCATCAAACGTACAGTTGCCGCTAGCCGCAGTCAGGTATGTCACACGGGTCAACCCTATATGCAGTTTGACATCAAGTAACCTCCTTGTATTGTAGACTAATGCTGTATTTCTGTGCCATGCGCAGACGCATTTCATACTCCCAGATTACTTGATGCAGAGGGACCAGAGGCTAAACCTGGATGAGGACGAGATGGCAGCCTTAGAAAGCCAACTAGCTCCTGGACCATCCACGGCACCACCGGCAGCCCCAATCATTAGCACTACTCCTGCTAACAGGATGATGAACTTTGTGAGTGCTGGAGTAGAGGCGCAGGCTGAGAGCAGCAGGCAACAGGCTGCTAACAATGAGGACATCGAGCTGCCTGACGAGGGCGATGAGGAGGAGGATGTCCAAATTGCGGAGAAGAGTGTTCCTGCTGCGGTGTTTGGAGAGCTCGGCAAGAGAGCTGCAGAGAACAGGGAGAAAAGCTCTGGTGCTCAAGAGAACGAACAGCTTGGCGCCCTTGAGAGAATTAAGCGAAGGCGTCAATAGTTGCCACTGTTAAGATGACAGTCCAAATACACCGTTATCTGACGTTAGCTTAACGATGTTGTAGTTGTTACTTGTAAACATTTTTTTATTGACGTTTGCTCTTCTTGTATAAGAATTTACGGAAGTTAATCCGGTGTTGATACGCCACCATTTTTCGTGCGCTAACTCTTAGGACATATCTCGTGCATTTTTTTCAATTCAAAGCTTTATTGATTCCATGGTATGAAAATTGAAACTTGGATCATTCATTTCCTGCTGTTTGGATAAAAAGTAATATAGCATGGTAACCTGTGGTTTAGCCTTTCTACTGAAAATGGAGCTGAGAACTAGTGAAAACTAGAGCATATGGTGACGGCATGTACAACCTTCGAAGTTGCCTAAAATTGGTATTACTGAAAAAGATTACACATTTCTCTTCAATACATATTCTCCGAATATAATCCGAAGGGTGAAGTACCTTTTGGTCTCATAGTTCGCCGATTTGTTCATCGAAAGCACCCAAAAAAATGAAAAGAATGTAGCTGAAAAACATCAGAAAACAACCATTACAAAATGTCAGCAATTTCGAGCCACTAATCCACTCTCTGTGCAGTCTGAAGGTAATGAAACATTCAAAGGATGGGGAAAAAAACCGCAAAAACTGTACAGTTTGTCCAAAAAGTTCCACATCTTGATCTCTCATCTTTATACCTTTCTATTTACTAATTTGTACAGAAGAACCAATCCTGTGGCAACTACAACCCCATATGCAAATGATCCTGACACACATCAGAATACATCACTTTACATAATCTGCACCATCAAGAAAATGCGCATACTCTGTCCCGTTCAGTTTGTTGTTCACATCCTCCCAGTTCTTGACAAGGTTCGGAAGCGGACTTGTATGAATCTTCACCTGCCTGCTGACCAACTTCCTCACTGGAACACCGAGGAATTCTTGCACCTGGCATAATGCCTGCATGCATAGAGATGCAATCAAGTAGCCTGCAAACTTGTTGATCCTTCAATAGGACAGTTAACCACATTCAATACTTTTCTGTTGCTGATTATATCCTCGTAATAGAGGACCATGTGCCGTGTACCGTTGATGTGGTCCAAGCAATCTCTGATGTACTTCTCAACATTTCTAATGTTTGGAATCAGAGTTGACACATCCAGCTCTGGTTTGAATTTTGCTAGTATCTCAGCCTGCCGAGAAGAAAATATACTGATCAGATAATGCACTTGTCAATATGCAAATCAAAAAGCAGGAAAGGATTGTGATTCAAAAAAGAAAGGAAGTGCATCAAAGATCCAAAGTGCACTTGTCAATATCACTGACAGTGAGTTTTCTTTTTTTTTTAGAATGCAAAAAATGCAAGTTGAAGTTTCACCAAAATCTCAAGTTATAGAATTTCAGAACTTATAAGCATAAAAGTAGTTAGTCTTGGAACTTCAGAACACAAGTAAGAGAGAAAAAAAGGTCCCTTTTTTATATGAAGAGAATACGGCTCCTTTCAGATGCAATATAGGCATTCCTCCATTGCTGATCCAATATTACACATACGTGTTCAAATAGATTATAGCCATATTTCACAAAAACTGGGCTGAATGTAATACCATCCTCAATAGAACAATATAGGCATTCCTCCATTGCAGTAAATTGGAATTGCCTATGCATGGAAGATACCTCTTCTTTTGAGTGAACGTGAGATTTGTGGGTTCCATTCAACTGCTTTGCGTTTCTGTCATAGTCGTTGGCCAACATGGAGATAAGCCTGCGTAATGTATTTCTCCTGAAGAGAAAAACCATGGAGACACCCTTCTTCTTGAAATAACTAACTATATCATCATGATGGTCCATAAACCCCTGGAAAACACAATGATGGCAGTTAGTGCCATGCTTATTATTTACATTTGTTACCTATAAGCACAACTTTGCTCATGCTAATAGAATGTACATCGAACAATACAAATGTCAACATCAATAATCTTCATTGACCAGCATGGGTAATAGATATACAAAGAGTTTAGTATTTAGTGAACATGCCAAATATTGGTGAGGGAATGGTTCTCACCTTGACCCAGTCGGTCCATTGCATCAAAGAGGGACAATAACAGTGTTCAAAAAGGCACTAGACACTAGGCGGGCGGAGAGGTGGGCCTAGCACCTAGGGGGCCTAGGTGGGCGAATTAAAAATAAGGACAACAAGTCGAAGATAAGCAATCATGTATACATATTTGATGTTTAGATGAGGAAATGTAATACCTTGAGTTATTACTGCAGTCCAATTGTAACTAAGAGATTTTCTTAAGAGGTATGGAGTATTGGAGTTTGGACCGATACTAATAGCAATCACAATTCACATATCAGCAGCAGCACTGACTCACTCTTAGAGCAACACATACAGACGCGGTGGCTCGAGAGCATCAGCTCCGACCATCAAACCTAGCCTCGGCATCGCCCCTCCGACCTCACCTACAGATCTTGGCCCCTCACTTCTCCCCTCTGCCGTCGCTCTCCTCCTCCACTCGCCACCCCTCGCTGCCTCACGCCCTCGCCTACCTCCGACCTTCCCCGCAGATCTATCGAGCGAAGGGGAGACAGCTGAGGACAGGAGGACACAACAGCAGGGAGGCGGAGGAGACGGTGGAGGCCCTAGAGGGGAGACGATGAAGGGGATAGGAGGTGGAGGCAAAAGGGAACCTCGATGGCGGCGTGGTTGATTCCGACGAGGTAGAGGCGGAACACACCTAGGGGCTTGGTGCAGCGCGGTAGAAACCTAATCCCCAGCTAGGTTTTAGCAAGCCCTCGGTCCCTCTCCCTCTTTCCCTGCTCTTGGTCGCCGCCTCGCGCGCCATCCCGTGCTCGCTACCTTGCGCGCTGTTGTAGCATGGCTACTGTTATGAATATTGTGTGTATTGATATGAGACCCAAAAGGCCATATATATAGGAGAGTACAAGGGGATATGCCATATAGAGATAAGGCATATATAGAATAGAATACAAACTCTATCTCTAATACCCTTAACACTCCCCACAAATGCAAGGCGTATGCAATAGCATTGCATTTGAAAAAGGGTTAATACTAAAACAAGAAATATCCGACGTCCGAGTCGTGATAAAGTCGTCGTTGCGTGCAGTCGTCGAATAAACTGTCAAATCAAGCCGAAGAGGAATATAGAAGCATGACGGCGCAGATCGAAGCCCGAGACGGCGGCGGCACAGTGCACAAGAAGCGCAACAGAGGCGCGGTGCAGAAGAAGCGCGGTGGCCTTGAAAACTCGGGGCGGCGGCTCAAAGAGAAGCGGCGGCATCATAAAGACTTCTACGATCTGCAGCGGCTCAAGGAAAAGAGCAGCGGCTGCTACCATGCAAAAGAAAAATTCCTATACTTCTATGACTGACAAAAAATTTGTGGACTCGCACGGCTTGAGCAAACTAAAAATTAAAGACTGCAGACTTGAATGGACGCGACATAAGACTCACGAAAACAGAAAGACTCAACGACGACTGAAGCGAAGCAACTTGAGCAGCCATCAAAAGCTATCACCAGCTCTCTCTCTCTCTCTCTCTCTCTTCTCAGACGCACTCCCTCCCCATCTCTCTTTACTCCCGCCCGCCTGCTCACTCAGAGAGAAAAAGGAGCAGCGGAGAGCCGGCTCCCCGGCCAGGCGACGGCGAGATCCGGCGGCGGCGGCAAGAGCGGCGGCGGCTGGATGGAGAGGCGGCCGGAGGGAGAAGCCGACGGTGGAAGACGGCGCAGAGAGGCCGGATCCGGTGGCGAAGACGTCCGGATCCGGCTATGCCAGACCAGCGGCGGCCGGATCTGAAGTGGACGGAGCGCGGCAGCCTGGATCCAGGCAGGGAAGAGCTCGGCGACGGGCGCCAGCGCGGGGAGTCCACGGATCCGGCGAGGGGAGCCACGGATCCGACCGGATCCGAGGGAGAGTCGGCCTGGAGCGGCGGCGGCGGTCCAAGAAGAGGACGGCAATGACGCGGGAGCAGAGGCGACTGGAGATCCGTCTCGGCGGCGCGATGAGGCGGCTGGCGGCCGGGAGATGACCACCCGAGGCGGACACGGGGCGCCGATGCAGGCGCGGATCCAGCCGGACTGGCTGGGGGAGGCGGCCGGATACGCGTTCGTGGTCGCGCCGGCGAAAAGATCCAGGAGGTGGCTGCCCCCGGGAGTGGAGCACATTCCTCCCGGGGGCGGCGACGGTGGCGGCCGGCGGTGAACGGCGGCGGCCGGAGCGGAAGTAGATCGAGGTTAGGGTTTTGACCTAAGCTCTGATACCAAGTTATGAATAGCGCATATATGGAATAGAATACAAACTCTATCTCTAATACCCTTAACAGCTACAATAGGGGATACAGGGTACCCCTTTCTCCATGGGAGGAGGTAGAGGTAGAGAGAGAGCTAATGACAGGAGAGAGAGAGCTTGTGTGTAAAATGAGTGGATCTGACCTCCTCACACCCTTTTTGGGGGCTTATATACATGAGTGGGGTATGATGGGAAATTTTCCATCCTACCCTTAATAATTACAAAACGTAGGGGTACATCGTACATTCCTTTATACTATTGGGCCTATAGTAACGTAGGGGTACATTGTACATTCCTTTATACTATTGGGCCTATAGTATTGGGTCTGTTGCAAGGTCCAGTCGTTTGGGGATGGGCCACCCCACAACAGTACTCCCTCGACAGTAAGCGCAGAGGTCCCGATTGGCGACCTGACGATGTGGTCGAACGGGCGTCTACGACCACGAGGTGGTTGCCATCGTGGCCTTGACTCCTTGTTGTATGATGGCAATGAGAATCTTCGAATATGGCATCACGCACGGAAGCCGACTCCCTAGTGTCGTGATAACGGTGCGTCGAGGTTGACGGTTGTGCCGGCGCAGGCGCCGTGGTCAACAGTTGTGCTGCCGCGGACGGTGACGATCGTGCCAATATTGGCGTCGGAGCTAGCTCCTCGCATCAGCGTTGACCGGTCATCGCCCGTGATGCCAGGGCGTCGTTGCCATGGGGTGGCGGGCCTTCGACCATCGGCCGCCGCGTGCTGGACTCAACGGTCGTTGCCGTCATATTTCTCTTTCACTTGGTTGTCATTGCTTTCTAGCGCATTCCCTTCTGTAGCTTCTTGCATGGTCCCCACGAACGGCGCCAACTATTGCTACAGCAAGGGTACAGGGTCCCCTTTCTCCATGAGAGGAGGTAGAGGTAGAGAGAGCTAACGATAGGAGAGCTTGTCTGTAAAATGAGTGGATCTGGCTTCCTCATACCCCTCTTGGGGGCTTATATGCATGAGTGGGATAGGATGGGGCTAGCCCAATCGTTTAGGGCTAGGCCACCTCCACAACACGCGCCTAGGTGCTGCACGGCCGCCGCACTCGCCCGGCAAACCGCCACGCCGAGGCCACCTTGGTCTTGCCTTGCCACCCAAGTCGCCTTTTTGAACAGTGGCCAATAATCATGTGACTACGTGGCTGGTCCAATAGGGCCATCACAAAGGAAAGGACGTGATTATCCCTACAATAGTAGATTCGGATATGGGTATTTATGTAAGCAACCTCCTTATGGCTATAAGTATGTGCCTCAGGGCACCATGAGAGGGGGGACTCATTTTTATTAGAGACAAGCCTATGTAATACATACACTTCTATTCCTCATCTCCATGATTTCTAAGGCTTTGGGCAGCCCTTTTGTGGTCTCTCCGTAGCCCTATTGTTCGCTGTTTGGTCCGTAACTATAACAGTTAGCGCCATCCGTACAAAATTCTGTGGTTCTGTACAAAATTCTAGCTACACTTCCAACAAAATTCAAACTCTTGGGAAGCAAAAATAGATCATAAGAACAGGCTTCTCCACATTTTTCATCCATAAGAACTAGTTAGAGAGTAATATCAGTAACTGCGGTAAGGCTCAGCCTCAAGGTGTGCAGTTTCTGAAATTACAAGTAGCGAAACAGCCAAACTGCAAAAGAAAAGCTAACCCTCCAAATATTCACATGGACCAAGAAAAAGGTGATGATAAAAATACCTGATTTAGCATCCACTTTAATCCAAATGCAGCCGTGCACTCATTTTTCGCTGCACTGGTGAGCCAGTCCAAATTATACAGCTTGTCAAGTGTTTGTAAGATAGATGAGATATTTTCTCTTCTATCCATTCTGTTGAATATTTCACCATTTGAGCTGATGTTAGGATGGCTATTTAGCAAAGTCTCAAACCATCCACTTCCCGATCTTTGCATAGATACAATCACAAAGAATCGAACAGGAGTACATGAACATTCCCCCCTATGAAAGAAGGTAAAATTGAAGCAGCATGAGTCAGAAAATAGACATACATAGGGGATTACCAAGAGAGAGTTTATCTATCCTCAGAGGAAAATTACCTGTTATAACTCTTAGGTTTTGGAAAGTGCACATAGCGCAGCTCGTCATATGGAACATAAGGCTTTCTGCAAAGATTTTTTGTTTGTTCTTCTCCACTATTCTCCTCTCCTTTGTTCTCTACTGTTATTTGATTGAAGGAGAGGTAGCATACATATAAACCAAAAATTGCAATGAGGAAGACAAGAATCGGTCGTGGTGCAAACGGCACTCCCTTGGAACTTTTAAGTGAATATGGGTGCTACAAATAGGAAAATTATGATCAGATATTGTTGCTAGCAAATATAAGAGACAGACAAGTAGAAGAACTGTGCTGTACCATTTTCTGCTTGCAGCTACTGAGTCGGCCGATTTCTGGTTCTCCCGCTTGCCCACAGAAAGCAAACATGTTCAATCCTCATTGATATCAAATCACAGTGCATTCTGGTAAATTATAGACTCCTGCAGTTAGCAACCCATGAAAAACAGTTCGCATGATGTTCTTACTGATGTAGTGCTAATAGCAAGAATCTGCTGAAAGCAATGCTTAACAAAGTTCACCTAATAACAATTCGATGGAATCCAAGAGACCCACGTTGAGACTTGAGAGGAAAGAAACCCTCAAATAGAAGACAGAGAAAGAAACCCAGGTGGGATTCAACTCCAAAATGTCCAAGAACTCCACCAAAAGAAGAAAGATCCAAAGCCCAGTTGAGATTTAGCTTAACAAGCCTCTACGAACCCCACAAAATCTCACCAGCCAAGACTAACCTAAAAAGGGTCAGGATTTGGGTGCGCAAGAAGAATCACGTTGGGGTGGGGGGGAGCATCAGCAGCAGCATTGGCTAAGTAGAGGCTTTGAATATCCACAGAATCCTCAAACGATGGCAGCAATGACAGCTCTAAGCCTTTAACAACAAAATCCCATGAACAATTTTAAAATAAATTATATGGAGAAGAACCAAACCATCGTCACCTGGTTCGTCAGCAAGAAGGTAACTTCTCTCTCTCTCTCTCTCTCTCTCTCTCTCTCTCTCTCTCTCTATTCTTGTTAAAAAAAAACGAGAGGAGACGTTGCAGTAGAAATGTAGTGGAATTTAAAAAGGTTTGAAAGATGTGGAAGGATCAGTAGCTAAGCAAGGCTGCTTTGAACTCAAAGTGCAAATGAAGTAAAAGAAGAGAGGGTCAGAGCCCATAAATGAGCTGGACTGTTCGCTGCACTTGGTAGATCATGGAGACTTGACATAGAGAGGCTGGTAATTTTCAACTTGGAACTGGTCCGTCCTCTTCTTCCTTCGATCCTTTCTGACATACCGAAAGTTCTGTTTGGAAGGTAGAAATTTTACAAAAATACCATAAGTTACAATATAATTTTCGTAGGAGAATTCTTCGTTCTAATTTGGGACAGAAATCCATAGAAATGTTGTTTGGGTAAAATTCATAGATATTTTCATTCTTTACTCTAGCCTTCGGTTTCGAAGTTTTTTTTAAAAAAGTGAATAAGATATACATGGCCGTTCTTACGTTTCATAGTAATGTTGCTCATGTTCTGACTTTCTGGGGCGTGAGTGCTAGACTTTCTTGTCAGTTTTTTTTTCTTTTGGAGAAGTTCCTGGTATAAGAGCATGTACAATGCAGACGCTTAAAGAGATGCTTAGCAATGAAAAACTGATTTTTCTTGCCACATAGGATAGATAAGGTGCTTATTTTGAAGCATCGATGTTTAAATAAGCATCGGTGCTTAGTAGGTGCTTATGTGTATAACTATATCTATTAATAGATAATATAGCATCTAAGCACCCACGGAAGAGATGCTTGCATTAGAGGAAATAACTTTTACATGAATGCTTGATGATATGACTATTATTCTCTTTTTAAACATTCATATATAAATATCTTGCATTGTACATACTTAAAAAAAAAGCTCTCCACCGTACGTAAGCAAAAAGTTGCAAGTGCTCCGAAGTCCGAAGCGACCGAATGCTATACCTGCCAGTTTACCTTCCAATAAAGAAACAAGACGAGGTATGCTAGTTCGACAAGGAACTTCGACCATTCGACATCTCACTGGACTACGTCTGCTTTTAATTTGACGGCAGATAATTGGAGGTCAGCACAGGCTAAAACAGTATCGAATTCATGTACGACGGATCAGAAATGAAATCCATCTCACATTCCATAATAGAAGCAGTAAAATGGTTAGCAACGCAAGAATTCACCCCGAGACAAGAACATTGTGAATCTGTGATAGGCTGGATTTCACATGAACTTACCAACAATTTTTGTCCATCTAGCAATAACAGTTGGCAAAAACAACAAGGTCCGCATGATAAAGCGGTCTATGTATTAGATGGTGGAATCCCAATCACCAATGGATCTCACCATCCATTCATGCCGGTACAAAAGACAAGTAGGTGTGCCTGATCAGAACATTAGGACAGACTCCAGTAGGTACGAGAGCACGTTCGGCTGGAGGGTCCAAATCAAAACTTAATGTCCATCCGCAATGGTAGTTTAGCATCTTTATAACAAGGAGACAAGTGAGCAACATCGTAGAGGGGCCAATGTAGAGCAGGCAACATGATCCTCTTCGGAGGAGCTGCGGGACAGTCCTTGCAGAGATGAGATAGGAGAAATGATGAATGGAACTGCATCATGATGATGACATGAAATCCTCCAGCCTGGCGATGAAAACTTCCTTGAACTCGTTGTCATCTGATGAGAGAAACAGATGCTACAGTCAGGAATTGACAGACTGAAAATGCAACAGCCAACAGCTATAGAAAGGAGGAGCCACTGACAAACAAATAAGGAGTGCATTGTTTGAGGAACTAGAAAAGGATTATGCATTGACTTTATTCAGACTCGGAATTAAAAAACTGCCCACTGATAAATAACATTAAGATGCATGATTCTTCTCTCTCTCTCTCTCTCTCTCTCTCTCTCTCTCTCTCTCTCTCTCTCTCTCTCTCACACACACAACGAGGAAGGAAACCACAAGTTGCTACAAGAGAAATAGCCCCAGCAATAAAATGGTTCCAATTTACTGAACCTACAGTTCGGAAATCAGATTGCACTGATGATTGGTGAGTGAAAATCTATTATGTACCAGCGAAAAATAACAGCAACAAAGTTATCCTTGATAAAGACATTCTTTCTACAAAACAAGCAGTTGGTGGCAATCATCATTGCTATAAAAATGATATCCATGACAGCTTGCTACTAAGAGATAACATAGCATCAGAACCACAAAAAAAAAAAATGCAAAGCACTGCTTGAAAAACAGATAACAAACAAAAAGAAAATGAGTAGACAAAACACAAATACTAAGTCATGTGAGAGTAGAACAAAACCTTTCTCAATGCCAATGCAACAACGGCATCATTCTCCACCTGCACGAATATCATATCAAATAAGTCATCGATCTGAAAAATGAATTCAATCGAATTTTGACTTTGATCTTCGAGGAAAATTGATGCGCTAACACTATACGTTAAACTGCACCGCAACTAAAAAAATCAACTGTACTGCATTCGCAAGCCATGCTTCGCTTGATAGATGGTTTTTTTATATGAGACTGCATAGCTATTGAGGTTGAGCCCCAACACAAATAGGCAAAACAAATTCTTTTCTGAATTATAGGCAAAAGTGCCCAGCGAAAGCTAAATATGTCGGCACCTTTTGGTCAGCCAACATCTGAGCAGTGGCGGAGCTAGAGCAAAACGGAGGGGGGTGCAATGGGCCGCGCGTGGGAGCATAGGACGGTGGGAGAATGGGCTGGATAAGGCGAGTGAGGGTATTTGTTAGGTTAGGGGTACACCATATTGGACCAAGGGGGGTGCACAAAGGGTGAATGTTTACTAGTAATAACTAAAAAAAATTTTGGACCCGGGTTCCTGGGAACCCCTCCCCTCCATTGGGCTCCGCCCCTGCATCTGAGTCACTCAATACATCATTGGTAGCCAACAAGAGCAACCGCTGACCACTAGGGGGGTGGTCTATTAATTTTTTTTAGATAAAGGATATAAAATCCAGCCTCTATATCCACGAGGGATATACACAGCCAAAAGATACACGAGCTCTTAGTCTCAAAGCCTCAAAACTGAGGAGCATACAACAACAAGAAGACTAGCTTAAGAACTAAGAAAAAAAGCTAGATAGACTAAGCTTCAGCACTTTTCTTCGTCCTTGCTCTCAACCAAATCCCTATCCTCATCCGGCTGAGCCATCCAAACTTCGGTCAGCTTTGCGTGAAGATGGACCTCCAAGGCGACGTCTCCAAAGAGGCGACGAGGGTCGCCGACGCCGCCTGCCTCACCGAGGCAAGGTTTTCACCTGGAGATCAGTAAACATGAGGGCTATGGAGTGCCATGACAACTCCTCCAGGAAGGACAATGGCGCCCGAAGGCGTCATCGTTGTCGAGACCGGTAAACGCCGGCAAGGCTTCCGCTAGCACCTCCACAGCACACCACGCACTATCCACACATAAAAGACCGCCACCAACACACCGGGCTCCTGCACGCCTCAAGGCCATGGCATAGCAGCCCTTAAACTCCACGACGAGCCGCTCCCAGCGAAGACGACGCCTATGCGCCACCACGGCATACTGCACTGATGCGCCACCACGGCATACTCCCAGCGAAGACATCACCGCTTCTGCGCGCGCGAACCTGCTGCGGGTAGCAGAACGACTCCTCACCCGCTGCTCTCGCGCACGCGCTCGCCCTTCTCGATCAGCAGCACGCCCTCAGTCGCCCCGCCGACGAGCACACCGCGCTCCTCCGCCTCCCTCACTTCAACTCCACCGCACTCCTCCGCCTCCCTCCCAGCGCTCCACACCCTCCCCCTCCGCGTGGTCCTGACCGCACCACGGCTCGCCCGCCGCGGTGCCCCCTACCGGGGAACGCCAGATCCGCCGCCGGCGAGGGGGGCCGCTGCCGGAACCCACCGCTCCTCCGCCTCCCGACTTCGCGCTCCACGCCCTCCTCTTCCGCGCAGGCCTCGCCGCACCATGGCCCGGGAGCCTGATGAATAAGTCCCTGTACTGTGGTCTTTGTGGGGCTGTGGTAGTTTTTTTTGTTTTTTGACTGCTTTAGGACAGCATCTGCTTTTGCTTTAGGACAGCATCTGCTTTTGCTTTAGGACAGCATCTGCTTTTAGGACAGCATCTGCTTTTAGGACAGCATCTGCTTTTGCTTTAGGACAGCATATTGACCGCTTTAGGACAGCATCTAGGATAGCATCTTAGCATATGCTTGGCTGGTTTCTCAGCCTATAAATATGTATCTCCAACCCCTCAGGTTGGCATGGCATTGTGTGAGCAATAAACAAGAAAACTTGCCCCATCTCCTAGTGTCATCCTCTCCATGAGAGTAAGGATCTTGCTATCACCAAGAGCAAGAGTCCAGCGACTAACAAGTGGTATCAGAGCCTTAGTATCCTGTAGTCTGAGCATCTCCTGCTCATCTCCTTCTCCGGCCTCACAGCAGCCCCAGCCGGTAGCAGCAGCAGCTCCGGCTGTCCCCGCTCACTCCTCTCCGGAGACGGGCAGCAGCTCGTCAGAAGCAGCCCTCTCTCCACGCAACAGCCCCCCAGTAGCGCGCCATGTCCGCAGGGCAGTCTCAGCGCTCGGTCGCCTCGAGCACGAGGCGTCAGCAGACGGCCGAGCTCGCCGCGGCAGAGCAGCGCGAGCGAGCGGCGGCAGAGACAGCTGCGGCGGCGGAAAGGGCGTCAAGGCTGGCAGCGGCGGAGCTGGCAGCAGCCAGAGCGGAGGTGGAAGCAGCGGCGGCGGCAGATGCAGCGCGTGCGGCAGCAGCAGAGGTCAAAGCTCTGCGCGGCAGCAACAGTAGCTCCGGCTCTGTTGATGACAGCGCCGACGCGGACCCTCAGCTGCTGGAGAGGGAGGCAGCGCAAGGGCGAACGACGCAATGGGCAGCCGCGCACGCCCACGAGCGCGGCGGCAGCCCAGACAGGCGCGGACGCGCCGGCGGCGCTCCTGAAGGAGGCGCACACGGCGGTGGCGCTCCTGGAGGAGGCACGCACGGCGACGGCGTACGGGTCGACGGAGAGCGCGGCCCTCACAGGCAACGCGGCTCTCTCTCCCCGGTTCGGTACCGTGGTCACCACGAGTACCAGGCTGTCGTCAGGGACGTCGGCCCCGGCGGCGGGTGGCCTACCCTCACCAAGACCAACTACGTCGAGTGGGCTGCGGTGATGAGGGTAAAGCTCCAGATGCGGCATATGTGGGATGCAGTCCGGTACGGCGACGTCGACTACAACCAGGATCGACAGGCGCCGGATGCTCTCATCGCTGCAGTCCCGCCCGAGATGCAGTTCTCGCTTACCAACAAGCGGACTGCCAAAGAGGCTTGGGACGCCATCGCTGCAGCACGCATCGGCAGCGACCGCGCCCGCAAGTCTACACTGCAGGCACTACGCACGGAGTGGGAGAACCTGGCCTTCAAGCCAGGTGAGGACGTTGATGACTTTGCTCTCCGTCTCAACACTCTGTTGCAGAAGTTGGTGCAGTTCGGTGACGACACCTACAGCGAAGAGAGAGCTGTGGAGAAACTCTTTCGCTGCGTCCCCGAGAAGTACAAGCAGATGGCTCGCTCGATCGGGTCTCTGCTGGACCTCTCAACGATGACCATCGAGGAGGCGTTGGGTCGCCTCAAGGTCGTCGACATCGATGAGCCACAGAGCCTCTCGGGACCAGTCACCATTGGCGGGAAGCTCCTCCTCACTCGGGAGCAGTGGGCTGCCGGCCAAGGTGACAAGAAGAAGGGGGAGCCTTCTTCCACGACAGGCGGCCGCAAGAGTGGCAAGCGCGGCAAGCCGCGCAAAGGCGCCCAGGGCGGCGATGCTGGCAAGCAAAAGCCGGCACGAGACGACTCTTGCCACAACTGCGGCAAGCTTGGTCACTGGGCCAAGGAGTGTCGACAGCCACGACGCGGCCAGGCCCACGTCGCGCAAGCGGAGGAGGAGCAGCCGGTCCTGTTCATTGCTCATGCGAGCATCGAACTACCTCCAGCGGCACCGGCCGCAGTGGCTCTCCTCCACCTTGACGAGCCAAAAGCACACGCCCTCCTCGGCGACAGTTCCGGCAATGACAAGACCGACGGGTGGTGCCTCGACACCGGCGCCACCCACCACATGACCGGGCGGCGGGAGTTCTTCTCCGAGCTCGACTCAGGCGTTCGAGGCACCGTCAAGTTCGGCGATGCCTCCGCCGTGGAGATCAAGGGCGTCGGCTCTGTCGTCTTCGTCGCCAAGACTGGCGAGCACCGGCTGCTCACCGGCGTCTACTACATCCCCGACCTGCGGAACTCCATCATCAGCTTGGGACAGCTGGAAGAGAACGGCTCGCGTGTCGAGATCGAGCACGGGGTGCTGCGGATTTGGGATCTTCGACGCCGCCTCCTTGCCAAGGTAACTAGAGGCGCAAATCGACTCTACACTCTTCACGTGCAGGTGGCACAACCCATCTGTCTCGCAGCTCGTCGGGACGACGAGGCGTGGCAGTGGCACGAGCGCTTTGGGCACCTTCACTTCGAGGCCCTGAAGCGGCTCAGTGCCACGGAAATGGTGCGAGGCCTGCCGTGCCTTGACCATGTGGAGCAGCTCTGCGACGTCTGCGTGTTGACGAAGCAGAGGCGACTCCCCTTTCCCCAGCAGGCGAGTTTCCGAGCCAAGGAGAGGCTCGAGCTCGTGCACGGGGACTTGTGTGGCCCGGTGACACCGGCCACACCAGGAGGACGACGCTACTTCCTGCTGCTCGTCGACGACCTCTCCCGCTACATGTGGGTGATGGTCCTCGGCAGCAAGGGAGAGGCTGCGGACGCCATCAGGCGCACGCAGGCTGTTGCGGAGGCGGAGTGCGGCCGCAAGCTGCGCGCGCTGCGCACAGACAACGGCGGCGAATTCACGGCGGCTGAATTCGCGTCGTACTGCGCTGATGAGGGCATTCAGCGCCACTACTCCGCGCCGTACAGCCCGCAGCAGAACGGCGTCGTCGAGCAGCGCAACCAGACGGTTGTGGGGATGGCTCGGGCCCTCCTCAAGCAGAGGGGGATGCCGGCTGTCTTCTGGGGAGAGGCGGTGGTGATGGCCGTCTACATCCTCAACCGCTCGCCTACCAAGGCGCTCGACGGCAGGACGCCGTACGAGGCTTGGCATGGGCGCAAGCCGGCGGTCTCCCACTTGCGGGTCTTCGGCTCCCTCGCGTTCGCCAAGGAGCTTGGCCACATCGGTAAGCTCGACGACAGGAGCACTCCGGGAGTGTTCATCGGCTACGCGGAGGGCTCGAAGGCCTACCGCATCCTCGACCCTGACACACAGCGAGTCCGCATCTCGCGTGACGTTGTGTTCGACGAAGGGCGAGGCTGGACGTGGGACAAGGCGGTGGACGACGGTTCGACTTCGACTCTCAGGGACTTTGTTATCGACTACGTCCACTTCGAGAGAGCCGGGGGAGCTAGCAGCTCGTCTTCACCGAGCTCGTCCACCTCGACACCTTGCTCGCCACCAGCTCCGGCGAGTGCTCTACCACCTTCGGCACCGGCTACGCCCCACTCTTCACCACCGGCTCACCACTCTCCTGCACCGGCGGCCACACCACCGGGATCGGCCCCAACAGCTTCGGTCCACGACGAGCAGCGCATGGTGGAGTTCGCTACTCCGCTATCTCACGACGAGGACCGCGTCGACGTCTACCACGACGACGAACCTCTGCGCTATCGTACCATGGACAACATCCTCGGCGAGTTGCCCGTCCCTGGACTGGCGCAGCGCGACTTCGAGGCGGAGCTGCACTTGGCGTGCGACGACGGCGAGCCTCGCTCCTTTGCTGAGGCGGAGGGAGACGCGGCGTGGCGTGTCGCGATGAAGCAGGAGATGGACGCCGTCGAGCGGAACCGGACGTGGGAGCTGGCGGATCTTCCTGCCGGTCACCACGCGATCACTCTTAAGTGGGTGTTCAAGCTGAAGCGGGATGAAGCCGGCGCCATCGTCAAGCACAAGGCTCGCTTGGTAGCACGAGGCTTCGTGCAGCAGGAGGGGGTCGACTTCGATGACGCCTTCGCACCCGTCGCGCGCATGGAGTCCGTTCGTCTTCTCCTCGCACTTGCAGCCCAGGAGGATTGGCGCGTCCATCACATGGACGTTAAGTCCGCCTTCCTCAACGGCGATTTAAAGGAGGAGGTCTACGTCCGTCAGCCGCCGGGATTCGTCATCCCCGGCAAGGAGGGCAAGGTTCTCCGCCTGCGCAAGGCCCTCTACGGCTTGCGGCAGGCACCACGAGCCTGGAATGCTAAGCTGGACTCCACCCTCAAGCAAATGGGGTTCCAGCAGAGCGCACACGAGGCTGCGGTCTACCGGCGGGGCAAAGGCGGCAATGCTCTGCTGGTAGGCGTCTACGTCGACGACCTGGTGATCACCGGCTCCAAGGAGGCCGAGGTCGAGGCGTTCAAGGCGGAGATGAAGACCGCCTTCCAGATGAGCGACTTGGGGCTCCTCTCCTTCTACCTGGGGATCGAGGTCCACCAGGACAGCTCCGGTATCTCCCTTCGTCAGACCGCCTACGCCAAGCGCACCGTCGAGCTGGGCGGGTTCACCGACTGCAACCCAGCCCACACTCCTATGGAGGAAAGGCTGAAGCTGAGCCGCGACAGCACGGCGGAGGAGGTGGACGCGACGCAGTACCGGCGCATCGTGGGCAGCCTTCGCTACCTCGTCCACACGCGTCCGGATTTGGCGTTCGCCGTCGGCTACGTCAGTCGGTTCATGCAGCGACCGACGACGGAGCATCAGCAGGCCGTAAAGAGGATCCTCCGCTATGTTGCGGGCACCTCCGACTACGGCTTGCACTACCCGAGGTGTCCCGGCGCGGCACACTTCATCGGGTACAACGACAGCGACCACGCAGGCGACATTGACACCAGCAAGAGCACAAGCGGGATTCTCTTCTTCCTCGGCAAGTGCCTCGTTAGCTGGCAGTCAGTCAAGCAGCAGGTGGTGGCCCTGTCTAGCTGTGAGGCCGAGTACATAGCGGCTTCCACCGCTTCGACTCAGGCGCTCTGGCTCGCTCGACTGCTTGGTGATCTCCTCGGCAGGGACACTGAAGCAGTGGAGCTCAGGGTGGACAGCAAGTCCGCTCTAGCCCTGGCAAAGAACCCCGTTTTTCATGAACGGAGCAAGCACATCCGGGTGAAGTACCATTTCATCCGAGGCTGCTTGGATGAAGGAAGCATCAAGGCAAGCTACATCAACACCACGGATCAGCTTGCGGATCTGCTCACCAAGCCTCTTGGAAGGATCAAGTTCCTTGAGCTCTGCTCCAAGATCAGGATGGTTCGATCCTCCCACAAGACAACGCACAAGACTTAGGGGGAGAATGATGAATAAGTCCCTGTACTGTGGTCTTTGTGGGGCTGTGGTAGTTTTTTTTTGTTTTTTGACTGCTTTAGGACAGCATCTGCTTTTGCTTTAGGACAGCATCTGCTTTTAGCACAGCATCTGCTTTTGCTTTAGGACAGCATCTGCTTTTAGGACAGCATCTACTTTTAGGACAGCATCTGCTTTTAGGACAGCATATTGACCGCTTTAGGACAGCATCTAGGATAGCATCTTAGCATATGCTTGGCTGATTTCTCAGCCTATAAATATGTATCTCCAACCCCTCAGGTTGGCATGGCATTGTGTGAGCAATAAACAAGAAAACTTGCCCCATCTCCTAGTGTCATCCTCTCCATGAGAGTAAGGATCTTGCTATCACCAAGAGCAAGAGTCCAGCGACTAACAGAGCCCGCCGCGGCGCCCCCACCCGAGGAAAGCCAGAACCGACCACCAGGCCGCTGGATCCGCCGCCGGCGAGGGGAACCGCTACCGGATCCCGCCACTCCTCAACACCGCCGTGCTCCTCCGCCTCCCTCCCAGCGCGCTCCACGCCCTCCACCTCCACGCGGTCCTCGCCGCTCCAAGACTCGGGAGCCCGCCGCGACGCCGCCAGCCGAGGGACTCCAG
Source organism: Dendrocalamus latiflorus (assembly GCA_017311315.1). NCBI lineage: Eukaryota > Viridiplantae > Streptophyta > Magnoliopsida > Poales > Poaceae > Dendrocalamus > Dendrocalamus latiflorus. The sequence goes on along the minus strand of CM029671.1, from coordinate 25,731,036 downwards.
ATCCGGCCATTAGGCCGCCGGATCCACCTCCGGCGAGGGGAGCCGATGCCGGGGATCTCGCGACCAGAGCACCAAACCCCACTGATCAGAGCAGGGGAAGGGGAAAAAAAAGAGCCCCGCCGCCGCCCTCCTTGCGTCCACCAAGGACCGGTGGCGCGCTCCGGCGACGGCGAGGAGGAGGGATCCGGGCGGAGGGTTGGAGGTGAAGGGGCGGGGGTAGGAGGTGAAGGGGCGGGGGTCAGGGGGGTGGTCTATTAATGAATGCACCTTCTGTTTGATATCAAAGCTGTTTGTGTTGGATCGCATTGTATGAAGTAGGTACTCTTGTTCCGCTTCACTCGAATATACATGCTTGCAACCCTGCATGAGAGAGATGACTAAAGGACATCAGTACACATGGAATCATCAGCAAAGTACCTTGTTGACTATCTAAATCATATTAACTACTGCAGCCTCCAGAAGGGTTGGATCATTATCTTGTTAAATCCAATGGTAAAAACATAAAAATAACAAGACATCCTGGATACTTCAATCGGTGTCTATTCCAGTTTTTGCATGCAAATTCGCAAGATGTGGCCGAATGTGCAGCAATCTTTAAAACTTGTTGCGAATCCTACAGGCAATTTGATAACGAAGGGTCTGTTTGGCAGAGCTCCACCAACTCTAGATCCACCAAAAACAGCTCCACTCCATGAATTTTTACCCAAACGCTCCAGCTCCATAAAACCTAGATCCACCAAAATACTGAATCTAGCTCCAGATTCATGAAATCTATGGAGCACCTCAAGGGGTGCTCCACGAAACCTTATTTCGTACCTACTCGTGGAGTTGGGTGGTAATTACCCACCTTTTGCCACTGGTTACACACTCCATCCCATACCACCATAAAACCCATGGGCAAAACAGGCCATTCCCACCAAAAACTCAATTTCGTGGATCTGGAGCTGCTGTGCAAGCCAAACAGTTTTGTCTAGCTCCATGGTGGGATCTCAGATTCACGGTGGAGCTGTTTTTGGTGGATCTGCTACTCCAGATTCATTTTTTCAGTGGTGGAACTCTGCCAAACAGGCCCGAAGTAACAACAAATTGAAGCCTGTGTTAAGTACATGCCGGGACGAACGCCGTAGACGCCGGTGGTATAACTGAAGCTGACGGTGGAAATTGTTACCAACGTTCGCCAAAACTAGTACACGATTCTATTGATATTGGTACTACTTTCTACCGGCAGAAAGAGAAGGGCTGTTTGGTTTGATACCCTTGCAAACCAAACCAATATTCGTAACGCCAATGAAAATTGGCTATTGTTTGGTTTGCTGCTGTTGTTGTATGGATACAACAGTGGGTACAGGATACCCTTTTTTCTCTTAGAGGATATAAAACTAATGGAGCTGAAACCAACCAAAGGAGAGAGACCTAGTGTAAAATGAGTGGAATTGACCATCTCATACTTTTTTTAGGGTTTATATACTACCAGTCTACCACTCAATAATTACAAAAGGCGATAGTACATTGGTTCGTTCATTTATACATATATCCCTATATTAAGTTGGCCACCCCTACAACAGCTACTAAAATTTGGTAAAGGCAATAAAATCCAATGTCACACGCGGGCAATGCGAGGAAATCACTCACCAAAATTCTGGTAACGCCAAATCTTGGCTTGGCCGCGATCCAAACAGCGTTTTTTGCTAATCTTTGCCTTTGTCAAAATTTTGGTTTGGCTCACATTGATCATCAATCAAACAACCCCTAAACGTGCAAAAGCTGCGCCCATGGCGCCCCCGTCTATTTTCGCCCATGGCGCCCATTGCTAATCTTGCACTAGCCAATGCAAGAAGAGAGTGGTTAGATTCGCCCACCGCGGACGGAGACGCACCTGCCGAGTTCCGATCAGGGCTTTGCTTCGGCGGCGCGCGAGCCCGTGGCGCCGTCGTGGTGGGCGCGCGGCCGGCAGGACGAGCGAAGCGACGAGGAGACCGGACGTAGAGGCGGACACGGGGGAGCGGTAGAAGCGAGACGAGGGTGTAGAACACGAGGGTAGAGTTAAACAGAGGCGTTCGTTACGAACTGGGCCGCCGATACGGGTGGGCCACTACGAAGTGGGGCCCACAGGCAGGGGCGCTCGAGCCTTGCTTTTTTTTATTATTCTTTCCCCAATTTAATCGATTCCTCGTACATTCCAGCACGGTAATCCATCTAAATTTTAAAAAAACACGATATAGCCATTAAGAAAAAACAGTAACGCTCCCATCGCACACCAAACGTAAAAGAAATAAAAATAAAGAAAATGACGACCTTCTTATTTGCTTACTCTAACAATACGTTCTGCACAAGAGATTCTATTTACTCGACCACCTGTTTATGGCAACAAACTGGCAATTCAGCGATATAAACTCTATACACATCACACGGTAAATCAGTTCCTTTGGAGAATTGTCCTGTTAATCGATACAACTCGAATACATACTCCGGCAAAACACCGGCTTACAGATGAGGGCTATGGGTCTTGAAGGGCAGGACGCAAGAGTAAGTAACATACTTTACACTGTCTATAAGGACGACGACAAAGATGCGCGACAAAGACTTTGAAGAGATCCTCCCCTCGCCGTCCTCTCTCGGATCAGCCAGGACGGAGACTACCACAGATGAAACCGGCTTACCACCGGCATAGCTCTCGTTCTTGGGGTGCACTTTAAGGTGCTCGGTGTCGTTGGATGTCGAGCCTTGTAGAGGAATGGCCTCGGAGTATAAAATCCTTCTGTTCTTGACCTTCTGAGCCCGACCGGAGGGGAGATTTTCAGTAAAGTTTTGTGACGAGTTAGACATAGCATTGGAGTACACAGGAACAATGCCATTTGCATCAGCGGAGGTCGGAGATAAATCAAAATGGAACACTTCAGTGCACATTCCGGAGCTCATCATAGGACCTGAAAATGAACGGAAAGCACATAACTTCAGCAAAGAAAGGAATAACCTACTTGTAGCAAGTGCAGTTAATTACATTTTGATTGAATTCAACTTCACAAAGGCAACTATGATAGCGCATAATCATTTCACTGGATCAGTCACATTTTCTCTAGCGGAGTAAAGTTCTTAGGGTTAAGCTATAGGGTGTGTATAGGTATCACCCGGATGTTTTATTCCTAACAATCATCCAAATCTCGGACCGTTGGATTAGAGATCCAACGGCCTCTTATTTTTGGAGGGGGGAGTTTTTTTTGGAGGGGGCGGGGAGAATTCGTGACCGTTGGATCTCTAATCCAACGGTCATAAATCTAGATGATAGTTAGAAAGAAAACATCCAGATGATGTTTATCAATACCCTAAGCTATATATACTGTATTAATCCATCAGCCAATAGGGAATCAATGCATCACATATGCAGAACAGAACTGCCAGTTCACCACACAGTTTTAGACAAATAGTATCCCAGTCAATTTTGTATCACACATGCATGCACGCATGTTAACACACGCACTAATACCGAATACATGCAAGTGCACAAAGGCGACAGGACTGATGCAAGATATATCACAGGACTGATGCAAGATATATCCTCATATGCTGCATTAGCAACCACTCCAAATCTCCAATCGCATAAAGCCATACTACAGCAAACATAAAACTTTGACAACGGTAGTTATTTACCAAGTGAACTACTAACCCTAGAAGCCCATGATCACCGCACTATGCGTGCTTCACATGGTAGTTATTTCCAGAGTGGTCCGCCAACCCCACAATAAGCATTTAGTACCTCTAATATTGTGAAAAACAAAAGTGTAATATATGCAAATATCTTCTGTTCCCAGACATATTAGTCTCATTTTTATTATTTGTGAAGCACTGAATGTTATCTACAAGGGTCCATCGCCCTTAAGTTATCTAAGCTACTTGCAGATATTGAACAGTTGTCTATAAGCAAAAGCCTTAGCAGCTAGTGACTGCTATATTCACATCACTAAATGTCACATTATCATACTAAGCATCAAAGAAACGTGACATACAAAAGCATTACTCATTCAAATTAAATGAGTGTGTAACTTTAGGTGGCATTCTTACCAGACATTGCTTCACTAAACCACTGCGGCAGCATTCCATCATCCTCCCTGTATATGCTTCCATCTCCAGGAGCCAAAGCCATCAGTTCGTTTTTCATTCCTTTAGCAGATTTCATGACATCTCCAGATTCCAATGGAGCCACATATCCAGGAATTGCCAAGCTAGTCTCTTCCTTTCCTTCACTTCCAGAACTCTTCCCACCATAGTTAGACATACGTGAAGAAGCTTTCTCACTCGCAACAATGGACTTGATAACAAGATTTCCATTGATCTTGACATGCTTCCCATTCCTAGGCAGATACAACAACGCCGGGAGTGTTTCGCTTGCATTCGGTGGTACCTTTGAATCAATACCATCCGAGGCACTATTTTGAGGCCCCTCAACAGCCAGCACCCTCCCACGATGTGATGGACCAAACGCAGCGCCTTCCCCAGGATCAACTGCACCATACATCCGATTTAACGCAGGAACCAAACACCCACAAACCATCACCACGAACAGCAGTCCAAGTAGGCTAACACTTGCAACCTTCTTGGTCTTCCTAGCCTTCTTGGCTGGTGGCTCTACCACGGTGGGTGCAGGCTGCTGGGTCTTCAGGCGGGGTATCGGCACGAGCGGCACTTGTGAGCCACGCATGGCATACGCCGGGTGGATCCACGGAGGCGGCAAAGGGTACACTGCCGGGTACATCGGCAGTGGCGGTGGGGCTCCCGCGCCGCCGGCACCACCCAATTGCTGCTTGAGAGCGGCGTTCTCGGCAGTGACGCAGGAGATCCTGGCGGTGAGGTCGGCGATGGTGGCCTGCATGGCCTTCACCTTCCCCTCCAGCTCCTCCACGTACTGCTTCTTCCTCTGCCGCGACAAGTGCGCGCTCTCGCGGTTGCGCACCAGCCGCGCGCGTCGCTTCGCGTCCTCCTCATCCCCACCCTTCGGCTTGCCGTCACTCCCAGCACTCGCGCTCCTGGAGGACGACTCCGAGGACTCCTCGTTCCTCAGGCTGACGTCCCCGCCGGCGCCGGAAGAGGAGGATCCCCCATCCCGCGATCCGGCCGAGGACGAGGGCGTGGCAAGCGGCGGCGGCGGGCGTTGCACATCCGTGGAGAAGAGATCGAGGTCAAAATCAAGGTCTAGGTCGTCGAGATCAAAATCCTCGAAGGCGAAGGTGTCGTCGACGGGAGGCGGGAACTCGGGGAGGTCGTCGCCGAGGGCGGCGGGGAAGGGGAGGTCGGCGAAGGTGGTGGGCGCGAGGAGGGCCGGCTCCGCCATGGGGTCCGCTCACGGCGAGCGCATACGCGGCGGCAGCGGTGGAGCCGGTTGGGGTCTGGGATCACGGACGCGGTCGCGGAAGCGTGTGGTTTTCGCAGCGGAAAAGGAAAGGGGAAAAGGTGGAGGCTTTGGTCGGGTGAGTCGTTGGTAATAGAGATTTGCCGTCGTGAAGACGAACTCGTCGTGCGGTGCGGGGCGCCGTGGCGGAGACGGACGCGTCTGGAACCTTCTCAGTGCCGCTTCGTATGGGCCTGGGCCGGATCTTTCAAAGTACGCAGCTTGTAAGGCTTGGTTTGGGCCGGATTTTAAGTTGGCTCTATTTTTTTTAGGATTGTACACTACTAAAAGTGTAGCTTAGGGAGTGAGGCCCAAGTGACGAGGCATGGCGACACTTCGAAGCAGTGATCCTATACTACAATGTTACAGTTGCTATAAAAACTAAGTTTTTAAAATATTAGAGCGAAATTCCTATTTTATACACATTCGTCTTTATTTTGGATCCTAAGATCAAACTCTAAGGATTTATAAATGTATTACAACTTTTAAGTGATGCTATCAGTTTATACTATTATACATACTATAGAGTATTTAAGGATAAATTATACGAGATATATGAGAAATATGAAAATAAGTTTGTATCTGTGCGTTTGGAAAGACCCCTGGTAACCCCTAGCACCTCTAGGGGACTATGCAAGGTGGCAAGATTTTTTGTTCTTCCTCTAGAGATTCTCATGCAGGTGTGGGTATACATTAGTCAGGAGGAGGAAGGCGACAAAACACTAGAGACATATCAAGCTATCTCAACAGTGGTAGCGTTAGCTTCGAGCAAGAGTTGAACATCCTCTCATGGTGGCAAACCCAAAAAGTAACATATCCAGTGCTATCCATATTAGCGCATGATGTGTTGACTGTTCCTGTCTCTACAGTCTCCTCGGAGTCAGTCTTCAGTATATCTGGAAGAATAATTGAGAAGCGACGAACAAGTCTCTCGAACAAGATGGTCAAAATCCTTCTAACCGTCAAAAACTAGGAACAAGCTGAATCAATACTCCAACATACTGCAGATAATAGAGATTTAGAAGAATCTTTTGAGAATTTATATCTGGATAGCAATGAATAGGATTTTCTCAAGTTGAGTTTTTACTTGGTAAAGTTTTTAATGAGGCAGCCGTCCCATGTAAGTAAACAAGTTAATAAAGCTCATTATGTCAGTGAAAATAATTATTTTGATGATTAACAATATCTCTAATTTTTTTCTTAATTTTCTACAATTATCTTCCTTAATATTCTACAATTTTTTTGAGTTTTTTTCTTTTTCCCGGCTTAACAGACCGGCCCGTTAAGCTGTAACCATGCCCATGCCACCACGGCACGGTCACAGGCCATACCTGCGCTCGGTCCGCGGCCCGCAGGCTGGCACAACACAACCCGTAGCCTATTGGACACCACCAGCGAGAGGGTGGTGCGCCAGTGCTATGCTCGCCGTTGTTGACGCTCTTTGGACTCCGTTTATGGAGCCTGCGCGAGTGAAGAGCCATGTTAAGAATATCACTGGATTAAGAATTTAAACAATTTAATAAGGTTAAAATTAAAGGTACCATTTGTTCCTCTCTGATTATCATCTCGGCTCCTACAGCAAGCGGCTAGGCAATACCGTAGAGGCTGCGAGGAATCAACTCTCTCAAGTGCCGACATTTTCGGAGGGGGATCTTCATCATATACCCTCCCTTGAATTGAGAATTTCAGGATTTACCCTCCCACCTCAATGACATGTGGGGTCATCATAAGTCACTGACACGTGGGCCAGGAGGGTAAATCCTGAATTTCCATCTATAAGGAGGGTATATGATGAATAAATCCTTTTCGGAGGGCCGAGAGCGAGGCGCGATTGATCAAAGGGGTCACAACTCACAGCAATGAGGGGTTATTTTTGCAGGTAGCTGTGAACATTTTAGTAAGACAGCATTTGTCGCGTCAAATGTAAGGTCTCCGTCAAAGACTCTTTTAAGTGTGCCTTTTTGGCCCTAAGAATCTTTTTGAAGTGTCACGGTGGGGATATTTTGTTTTCAATTTCCAGCTTCACGTACGCTTTATAAATTGGACTGGATAGTTGCTCTGTGTAGCGGAATTATTTGCTTAATTACCTTCTCGCTGGTTGTTTCAGCGCTATGCTTGTTGAAACTTGCAAGCCACCACCTGACAGGTTGAGAGTCGAGAATCTTTTTTTTTTCGAGTTTTTAATTATCGGCTCTATACTACCCCCTTAATTTAAAAATATTTCTACATGTCAGAAAATTACAAATGTAACTCTCTTTTAAGTGCGAAAGAACCTATTATGTGGCCCCTACTGCACGAAAATTTCTATTGTATACCGGTGACACAATTAAGTTTGTGTCACGAGCGAATGAGGTGGCGACATGTGGCAAGAACACTATAGCAATGAACTATAGTAGTACTGTAGCCCGTACAAAAATAATATTTTTTACTTCTTGCTACAGTACCAGTCGCACGGAAAATATTTTAAAATGTCTGCTACAGTACTTTTGCCGCGTGTCACCACCTCATTCATGTGTTACACAAAGTGGATTGTGTCACCGGTATACAATAGAAATTTTCCCGCACTAGGGGCCCTACTGGGGCGCGGCAGAAATGCCCCCAGGCACGCCATCAGAACGCTCCACTTGCTTCGTTGTGTATCTATCTATATAATTGGGCTAGCTACTCCCTCGGGCGTATTTCACGAACTTTTGGAGCTCTTTCTTTGGGCATGAACTAAAAGGCAGCTCCTAGCTCGCTAACTACTTCATAAGATGCAGGTTTTAGTGACCTAACACAATTATAATTCCAGCACGCAGGCATCGATCAGCTAAAGTGCCAATGCGTGACATGTTTACTTGCATGCATTTTATACTCCTCAAGGCAGCTCTAAGTTTTAATTTAAATGCTGAGAAACTACCTCAGCACCTAAGCCTGATGCAAAAAGGCCAGTGACACATGGTCAGTCTGAAACCATGCAAGCGCACCTTGATTATCGTGTAGTAATTCTAAACGAAGAAAAAATCACTCCATATAGTCCAAGAGATCTGGAGTTCTTTGTCCATGGCTGTTTCAGTGACTGGCCGTCGTCGTCTTCTTTTTTGGGTAAGAATATTAGCATTAGCTCTTTAGACTGATTGAAATCTCATCACATGTTTGTGGCGCGTCGGTGCTCTGCCAAATAAATAAGAACCACGGGCCAAATAAACGCAAATAAATAATTTTCTGATATATAGGACTACTTTTCAAATTATCGGGCACCACGGGCCAAATAAATAAGAACTTCCTTCCTTTCCAATGTGCTGTGCCCCACACGCAGTTTCGCGCCTGCCATTGATCAGGTGGTGATCGGTTCGGCTGAAAGTCTCATGGCTTATGGCTGAAAACACTATAGCTGGCTGAAAAAAGCACTGTAGCTGACAGAGGCTTATTTACCATAATTAAATTTAAAAAAAATTAAAAATAGAAAACATATTAGCCCATCACGTATAATGTAAACAAATACGAGGAAAAAAAGAACCGGTAAAAAAACTCAAAAAAAGCCAAAAGTTAAAAAAAGACGAAATTTATGAATAGTGCAAAAATAAGCTGAAGCCATATTGATCAGTGCCTCAGCAGCCTTGCCCACCGACACCGCTTTGAATCGTGGGAAGCACGCGCTCTTCTTCCTCCCATCTTTTTCTGCTTGGATGCATATACTGACCGACAAGGATTCAGAAGACAGATCGAAAGAACTAGTAGCACCATGCATCTTCATAAGTCTGCCAAGTGAAAATTTTGGGCGAACAAAGCCCAAAAATGCTTGACCGTTGTATGGGCTTGTCGAGACATATGTGTTCATGCATTTCTCAACTGCATGTGATGCGATTACGAGATTGTGTAATACATGGGACTTGTTCCAGCGTCGCGCCTCCTGATGCGGCAAACTGGCAATTGCCACTGCAACATCCGACAACCAGATCATTTCAACTCCAGTCGCTATTAATGTAAAGCCCGACATACCACACAGTCCTACCTTTTTGTGCTCATTATACCGATACATAGAGAGCATTTTTATGGCTATATTCTTTTGGACTACGATTGATAGATTTTGTCTATGTTATGTTTTTATTGTGAATAGTGAAACATCGACGTGGATGACGTATATAATTTTAGACTCAAAAACCGTTTAGAGAATTCACTTCGAGAAATTGCATTGATTATTTCGATTTTCAAGAGCCAAAAGCCTAAAGGATGGAGCCTAATCGTAGTAGACTGGTAGCCTATGTTTTTATGCAGGGAGATTGGATCATATACCCTCCCTTTAGTTGGGAAATTGAGGATTTACCCTCCACATCTCAATGACACGTGGGGTCATTATAAGTCACTGACACGTGGGTCAGGAGGGTAAATCCTCAATTTCCATCTAAATGGAGGGTATATGATCAATTTTTTCTTTTATGCACGGATGAACATGTTCATACCAGGGTGAGCTACACTTTGCGTGTTTATATGGCCGTGCTCTGCAATCCAATCTAAACGTTTATAAGGGAAAACGACAGGACAACAAAGAAAGAAACGAAATGGAAACCGAAACGAAAACCAAGAAGTAGCAGCCACCAAAAGCACCCATATTGAAAGTGTGCAGCTCGCCGTTGGCACAGTCGTGCATGGTGCGCTCCGGATTGAGATCCTCTGCCTTCAAAATCACTGACTTTAGGTCACTGACGTGTGGGCCTCATCATGGGGTCCACACGTCAGTGACCCAAAATCAGTGACTTTGAAGGCAGAGGATACGCATCCGGTGCGCTCCATGGTTGGAACTTGGAACCTTTCGCTCGGCTTTCCAGTTCACGTCGTCAAGTTCCGGAGATTGAAGAAGTCTGAACCCGAACAAGTCTTTTCTATCTTTGATCTTTTGGGTACTATCAGACGTCATAGCCCCTCGGGAGGTACCAACAACAAGTACCATAGATCTGCACACAGAAATGCTAATTAACACGAGATTTTTGGGTCAAACGGTGCCTGAAAGTTCCAGCAGCTCGGACTGGTCAGTTCTCTCGATTGATGGTGGTCGGTGAACAAGCATATATGGTCGCAGACGCGCTTCGTAATTTCTAGATGGTTATGCCGTTCACTGTAGCATCCAGGACGAGCCTGGAAACAGCAGCAGTATCGTCCCGTGAACGCCGTACGCACGTCGAGCCTGCTTTTGGAATAGTTATTCGCATGTGCTTCTTGCCGTTTTCGGCAGTACAATACGACTCAAACTGACAGATCCATCTCACCAGCCCACTCACCTCGCGTGGTTTATATACCCGAGCTATGCAGGTCGAAGAACAGAGAAAGCTCGGTCGAAGAACAGAGAAGAGAGAGAGAGAGAGAGAGAGAGAGCAAGCCAAGAAACGATAATGGAAGCCACGAACCAACTACTAGCTGACACCAACCGTCCGCGCCCCACACCGCCGCCGCTGCCGCTATCGGTGCGCCTCCAGCTGGTCGGGCTCACGGCCGCCATCGACGCCATAGAGCGCCGCGACGGCACCGTCAACCGCTGCCTCTACTCAGTCATCGACCGCCTCATGAGTGTGCGCGCTAGCTCGCGCGCGGACGCCTCCGGCGTCCGCTCCTTTGACTTCACCATCGACGCCTCCCGCGGCATCTGGGCGCGCGTCTTCGCCCCCGCGGCGGCCGCGTCGCCGCTCCCTGTCATCGTGTACTACCACGGCGGCGGCTTCGCGCTCTTCTCCCCGGCCGTCGGCCCCTTCAACGGCGTCTGCCGCCGCTTCTGTAGCGACATCGGCGCCGTCGTCGTCTCCGTCAACTACCGGCTCGCGCCCGAGCACCGGTACCCCGCCTCCTACGACGACGGCGTAGACGCGCTCCGCTTCATCGACGCCAACGGCGTCCCGGGCCTCGACGTCCCGATCGACCTCTCCAGCTGCTTCCTCGCCGGGGAGAGCGCCGGCGGCAACATCGTCCACCACGTTGCCAACCGTTGGGCGGCTGCGTGGCAGTCCTCCGCCAAGTCCGTCCACCTCGCTGGGATCTTTCCCGTGCAGCCGTACTTCGGGGGCGAGGAGCGGACGGAGTCGGAGCTGAGGCTGGAGGGCGTGGCGCCGGTGGTGAACCTCCGGCGGTCGGACTTCTCGTGGGATGTGTTCTTGCCGGTGGGCGCCAACCGTGACCATCCGGCGGCGCACGTGACCGACGAGAACGCAGAGCTGGCGGAGGCGTTCCCGCCGGCGATGGTGGTGATCGGCGGGTTCGACCCGCTGCTGGACTGGCAGCGGCGGTACGCCGACGTGCTGCGGCGGAAGGGGAAGGCGGTGCAGGTGGTGGAGTTCCCGGATGCCATCCACGGGTTCTACGTCTTCCCGGAGCTCGCCGAGGCCAACAAGGTCTTGCAGGACATGAAGGCGTTCGTGGAGAGCCACAGATCCAAGAATTGAGGAAACGGTATATGTACTGTTCTGATCAGTAGCGCGCGTCTTCATATGCGAGAAGGCGAAGACATAATAAGAATTTTTTTGCCCCCACTTATAGCTAAAAATATATATAAGTCTAAGGGTATTGATAAACATCATTCGGATGTTTTCTTTCTAATTATCATTCAGATTTATCTAAGTATAATAGTTAAAAGAAACAGATGATAAAAACCGAAAAGATATGTAATCGCATCATGTTACCTGGTGGTGACTGTGACATGTGAGTTGTGACTGACAGCTGCATATGTTAAGCAACCGTATGAGCCACGAGGAAATTTATTTATTGTTAATTGCATCAGAGGCATTCGATCATAAGCATTTTAACGTACGGCTGCATATGTTTAAGCAACCGTATGAACCACGTGGAAATTTATTTATTGTTAATTGCATCAGAGCCATTCTATCGGAAGCATTTAACGTACGGCTTTGCGTGGCATGCCATTCCGTCGTCCTTGTAGCGTCGATACAGAGTCTACTGGTTATACTGTGCACAGAAGAAGAAGGGCAGAAGCAGAGAAATGAGGGAGAGGTTTGAACGATGGTGATTTAAGAAGAAAAGAAAGTAAGAATCAAATAAAATCAAACTCAAAAATAAATTCGAATTCATTTTAAAATGCGATTTTGTTTCAGTACACCTCCACGACGCTGAGCCAGAGCGTCAGCTCCCTGGTCTTCACCCCCGCGATCTTCTTCAGCCTGCCCTTCTCCACGAACGCCGTCACCTTGCCGGCGTACGACACGGTCTGCTTGATCTTCTTGAACGTGTGAGACGTGCACCTCCTGCTCCCCTGGACGAGCCAGACGAAGCCCGCCGCGCGGTTGTAGCCGAACTCCTGCATGCCGTCCCGGTGGGAACAGGCCCTTGGGGACCCCGAGCTCGCCGAGCAGCTCGGCGGACGCCTTCTTGCACGCGGCTGCGTCTCCGCGGACGACGTCGGCGCCGGCCCGGTAGCTCTCGATGGTTTGGGATGCCACTGCGGTCAAGTTCTTTGCTTGGTGGGCTGTAACCGGTAAGAGGAGCTTTGGTGAGGTAGGTAGTACTGACTATGTGATGATGTCTAGTGCAAGAAGAATGTGTTGCGACTCCGCCCACCTGCGCATGAGATGAGGCAGAGGTGGTTTATAATGTAGATGCATTAACAGGTGTTGCATCTCGCCACCCCCAAGCCGACTCCGCCCACCTGCGCATCGTCGCCACCAACACCGCGACGCGGGCATGCTCCCGTCCACGCGCGCGGCGTTGCCTCGCAACCGTGCGGTGTGCGCTCTCGCTCCGCAGCCAGTTCCCATGCCGCAGCTGCGTTTATACGCACCTCTTCCACCAGGGAAATGGGCGAAGGTACATTGCTGTGCTCGCGAACTTGGGATCTGGGACAGGCCAGGTAAACAAAAGATAAAAAGGTGCTTCGGATTTGGATAGGAGCAGTTCACGAACAAAAGTTATACTAGCAAGCACAGCTAGGGGATGCATCCATGTCTCGAAAGAAAATGGCCTAGCAAGAAACTAAAAAACATGGTGCCAATGGAAAGACGACGACATCACGACAAGGCAGTTAAAATTATGCCTCGGCGTCGCCTTTACAGGGCACTAAACTACATAGATCAGATATCTAACTACTGAATGCCATGCGCCCACAAATGTACATGCCAGGTAGGGTCAGAACTCAGTGCGTGGAAGAGGTTAGCTTAGCTGGTGCCTGGTGCCGTCCTAGCTTCTATGTTCAGTGTTCACCACGGAGTTTTGTCCCCTGGACCAGCAAGGATAATCTGCATTCAGCCAACTAAAAAGGTAAGGCGTGGCTGCCACAGTAGAGTAAAAAAAAATTAGCAAGAATATTTAAGTCTGAGAAACCAAAACTCCTCGAGTCATAATGCGACGAAGTACAACCACTTTTAAGCTCAGTGACTTACATTGCAGTCAATAGCAAATCTCCGAGCGAGCATGATCGCTGAGTTACGCTCTCTGGTTGTTTCAAAGCCCAAGACCAAGCTGAGATCTTTTCTGGGTTGCCAAAAGATGGCCTGCGGGGCAGCATCTCCGCCGCCTCTAACGCCACATAACTGAAAATAGATAGAAATAAACACGGATTAGATTGCATTATAAGCCAATGACGCAGAATACCAGCTACTGACGAGTGATATGGAGGCAAGTCCCTCTGCAACTACCATCTTATAATGTTGAAATGTGGCTACAGAATACCTTCATCGATGAGGAATAAAACTCCTTCGCAACGACTGTCTTTCCTTTGGCAAGTCTCATCCGCAGTTTCCCAATACAAAGAACATGAATAGAATCTGTAGGCTGATCAATTCCATTCACTTGAAGAACAACGACCTGCCGTAAGGGACAAAACAAGGGTACTCTCAAAACAATGACTTGAAGATACTAATTCACTGGATAAAGCTGCATAATGAGCTGTGGAGTGCAAGCACAAAAGGACATTGTTAAGATAGGGTAAAATGAAATAGATAGCATTGTTAGGATGATCTCAGGCATTTGGCCCAACGGCCAAATGCCAACCCTTTGACCGTGCCCTGATCGGGGGCGCCCAGCCCAATAGGCTGGTGGGCCCCTGTCGCCAGCGCTATATAAACAGAGGTGGGGGCCGGGCGGCACGTATCCCAAGGTTGACCTGTGCCGCCGCCACCCCACCGACAAAACCCTAGACCGATCTAAGAGGGGGCGCTGTAGCGACGGGAAGCTCCACCGCCGTTCACCGTCGCCAGGGAGACGCCACCGCCCGGAACACGCCGCTGAGGAGCCCCGCACCTCTTCCCCGACCGTCGCTGCCCGTGCGCAGACGTCACCGAGCGTACCCGTGATGGCCGCTTCTGCTTCCTCTACATCCGAAGGTCGGTACCCCTCTCTCCCTCTCGGTAGAACATCAAGAACCCTAGAGAAAAGAAGCACCCCGCTAGATCTACCCTAGAGATCCCTAAAGACCTAATCTATCAAGCATTTTCTATTTTCAATTGTTATTGAAATAAGCAATAAAAAGAAACTGATTTTTCAACATAAAAGCAGCAGAGAAATGCCAACAGGGAAAACAATGCCAACAGGGAAACTACAAAAGGCAACATATTGGCCCGAGCTGTTTGGTTGAGTACGGCATAAGCCTTAGCAAATGGCAACCCTTATATCTCTACTATTATATAAAGAGGAGTTGGTGGTCGTCAGTACGTTCTCCTCTCTTTTCTCTACAGCCATCCGATTTAATTTGGACCATTCGTCTCTCTCCTCCTCTCTCTCTCAGGATACAACCGCCCACCCCTCCACTTTCCCCATCTCCTCGTGTATTCTGGCCACCTTTCTCTCTCTGTCGCTTGCTCTCCAATGTTTGATGTATGAAGTTGGCCAAGCAGTAAATTCCCTCTCACCATTTTTATGACTCCGTTGCAACGCACGGGTCTCTAACTAGTAATAAATTATATACATCCTGTGCAGAAATAAAAGTGGCTGAGGAAGGGATGATCATACATTATACTCAGTTTCAGGATTCCTTACAAGAGTCTCTACGTAATCGACCAATCCTGCAGCTGCTCGACAACCGAAGTAATGTTAGCCTAGCCATGTCATAATCATGAAAGCAACGTAACTTTGTCAAATAACCATATGTCAGGAAAACAAACCAGGGTCTACTGGGCCAGCAGTCTTTGCGACTGAGATTTCACCACCAAGGTTGATCTCAGCTTGCAAGTACCGCCCAACGTCATGTGGTTCTGGAGCATATACTGGCTTTGTGGCCCCTAAAAGTTTAGTAGCAACAAGCGTCAAAAATACGTTATATGTAGAAACAAGAGTATTTTGTACGATGAAAATAACTCCACTTCCACCTGAAATGATTTCTTTCTTGCTTCCTTTAGGCTGTATGCGGAACCACTGGATTGAACTATTCGGTAAATCCACATATGCATTGTTCCGGACAACTATGCGCAACATTGAGCCTAAGCTTTCAAGACCCTCCAACTCATACGAGGGCACATCATTTTCATCAAATCTTTGATGCAATTCCAACTGATAAATAACAATCAATGAATAGTTCGAAATCAGATAATACCAGTCCATGATTCAGACTGTATCATAACTATTGACACACTGGAACTATTCCACTCATTCAAATTTGAAAATAGAAAGACATTCGTGGAAACTTAGCAAGTTTGAGAAGCAGCATAGAATAACAGAAAAAAATTTGATTTACAAGACGCTATTATTTGCCTTTTATGGTTGATCCAAGTAGCAAGATAAGTTTTCTAGAAAATAATAACAGTTATAATAGGCATGCAATTGAGCAATAACCAAACATGTCAATCTCTTTGACAAGGTTCTGCTTATCTGCACATCAAAGACTCAAAGTTGAACAAAACCAAGTAAGTTATAGAATTGACATATGATTCCATGCTTGTGAGTATTGACCAAATTGGCAAGCTCTTGCATTCTTTAATTTTCAATATGCCCCAGAGTACACGATCTGATTCACCCAATTCATACTGCAAATTGCCGGTTGAATTTCAACCTCCAGTTAAACAAATCAAGATATTTCTATAAAAAAAGCAATGCAAAAAAAAAACGAAATCAACATGTTTAAAGCATACCTCTTTCAAAAGATGAGCAGAATTTGAGGACTTCTCAGCAAATTGATCACGTAGAACTTGGATCTCATTTTCGATGTCCATTGCCTAGACAGGTATTCAAAGACTTGAAATATATTTGGTATTATATAAAAACCATATGATCAAGTAAATATGCCAATTGCCAAATACATAAGATAGAAGGTGCAATTTCATATGTAGGGTCACACAACAAGCATATGAATTCTACCTTGCTGGGGCAGTGCAGCATTTTCACTCTTCGTGCTTCTTGAACTTTTTTCTTAAGTTCATCCACATCCTTAAAAAGATTTCAAGCATTAAATGAAAATCATATATGCACAGTTCAACTGGAAACTTAAGGAACTCTAAATAAGAAACAGCATCAATCTCTTAACATAGATGAACAACAGTAGGTCACGGACAGCTGGAAATTGGGAGGAGTTTAAGGCCAAAAGCGCCTACTAAGATAAATAGGAAACATGATAACAAAAGTAACACCAAGAAGAAATGTATCAAGGTAAATGATTTATGGTTCACACAACAACAAAATAAGTGACCAATGTTGTGTGTTACCATCAGAGTTATGTCAATAGAAACACTGTGCTGCTCAACCAGGATAGTTTTGCTTGTATATAGAGAATGTTTATATCTCTACAGACAGCTGAGCAGGAAATCTTCAAAATTGAGGAAAGTGGTCCATTTAGATAAACTAAGAACAAAAGCAAAGCAAACCATTGCACAGGTTCTGTATGACGCAAGATGTAGAAAGTTACATAGTCAAATAAAAAAAACAACTCACAAATGTAACTGATTTTGTACAGAAGAACTTCTAGAAAAGTTGAGAGGATGAATTAGATATGGGCACAAATAAATAAATGAGGGAAAGTGGTCCAGGCCATGTATTCCAGGTAAGTAATCAATGGTACTAGAAAGGAGAACTTAAGAGAACATAGTGTTCATATTATTAGATATCACTTACCTGCTTCCCAATTCTTTGAGAACTGTTTTCCTGCTCTTTAAGTAATTGTTGAACTCTTTGTACAGCACCTCTGGCATTTTCTATCTCCATGCGAGCATTAGCTCTTTCTTCTTCAACAATTCTCTTGGCATCTTCAGAAGCCTATTAGCAATACAGAAGGAAAAACAATGCTTGAACAGATGAACAAATGGAAACATACCAATGGACAGATCTATCCGAGAAGAGATCAAGCGTACTTCTGTATGGAGCAATGATTATCAGATCATGAAGTCTAAGGACAAGCAAATCCAAGAGGAGCTGGATCATGCTTTATGAACAAATAATTGCCAGAATGTCTAATTCTGAACCATGTTGGGGAAATCAGTTGGAACTCCTAAATTGTGTTACTCAACAAGCCATGATCTGCATGTGCCCGAAATTTTTCTGTGCATTTTGGAAGAGAACAGCACAACTATTTCAAGTCCATGGTATGGTGCGATACAAAGTCTGTTTCTCAAGTCTCAACAAAAGCAACACTCCCTCTAGATTATCTTGCATATTATAGCGGCAAGAACCAACTTTCATGAACTTCATAGATAATATTTTTAAAGTCGTATGCATTGCAGATAAATCACAGGAAAACTTTGCTTTCCTCCAAATCCAGTAGCAACTTAGCAAATTAAGAAAAATTAAACATGGAAACTGGCATTTGGTTAAAAATTATAAACAGCCAACGCTGAAGGGATAATTAAACTAAAACATGTTTACAAATGTTCATAGAATAACATTACCAACCTACAAGGAATTTTGAACGCACCAGTTTCAATGAGGTCGCTATTTTCGTGACCTCTGCTTTTTGCTGAAGCAACTCATCTTCTCTTTTGGATAGCTGTACTGCTAAAATATCCACCTATGGAAAGTATCAAACTATTAAAGTTTCCACAAAAAAGGGATTGTTTTGGCATATAGCTGGAAATTTCTTTGAAGAAAAAATAGGAAGTTAGAAACTCTTGCAATGCCATTAAAGATAAATACACATTTAAGAACAATAATCCTTGGTGAGAATATAAATATGGTTCGAAAGAAGAAACCAACCATAGATAGGGACTCCTCGATTTCATCCTTATATTTGCCAGCTACTTGACCTCTCAATGACTCCAATACACTCTTTAGATTCTTCAGAAGGATGTCTCGCTCCAATAAAGCCACTTGTCTCCATTTAACCTGAGTGTTCAAGCCAAGGCCAGATAAACATCTTTAGGTATAAATAGCTCCACTAATTGAACCAATGGCCAAATGTGTTCAGGAGACAAGAACTGAAAAGGTAGAATTACATACCTCATTAGACAACAATGTGGCAGTGTTCAGACCCTTCTCAAATTTCATGGCAAGTTCACGGACTGAAAGGCGCTGACGCTTATCAAGTAGATCTGCTGTCTCCTTGGCAACAACCTCCTTAAGAGATGGCCCTTCTGGGCCATCTGTCAATTTGATCACGATCCCATTCGAACCATTCTTGTAGGTAGGGAATTTATTTCTGATGAAGTTTACTGGACGCAGTGGCCCAGACCAGTGAACCTCACTCTGCGTCTTCCGTCCGAAATCAATAGTTGATGCCCGAGTCATCGAGAAGAAACTCTCAACCCTGATTCCACAAGAGCAAGCGTCGGTGCCTGGCTCAAAGTTCGCAATTGACCACAATGAATAAATCGTTAGTGGAAATGCTTGATACATCACGGTTTTCTGTTTTAAATATACGTCCACAGACATAAAAGAAGGCAAAAATTTTCAAATAAAGGAAGGCGAAAAAAAAAACACCGGAATGAAAATTGCAGTGTGGAACTAGAGGAAAAAAGAGCGGCAGAAACAAGCTGGAAGAGCAATACAATATCATCTAGCTGTGTGCATGTGCTAGCACCAACCCTTATGTGATGCAAGAACAAACATCACATGATCTTACAGTATCGCCACTAAACTCACAACTACAAACCTGCACTAGAAGCAACTGAGATCAGGAGAACCAACTAATTTTCACATCGGTGTCGTGAATTCCACTAAAAAGGACATTGAGATGACCCAGAGTGCAAATTTGTCAATGAATTAAGGTAAAGGACTTCCCTCTACAGTTGGAGTGGTCGGTCGGAAACATAAGGTTAGTTAACCAAAAAATGGTACAATGACAGGAAGCAAAAGTTCAGTATATGGGATTAATCCTGGTAAAACACACTTTTTTTTTGGCAATGTATACTCTCTTGAAACATCTAAAGCAACAGAAAATCACAAGGTCAAACAACAGAATTCTATTAGGCAATTCAATTATAAAACCATGTATAAAAGAAATTTCAAACTTTCTAGCTGGCATCGACCAAAAAATCAGTTAGTAAGGGAAACAAAAGGCCATCAACGAAACAAAATAACCATTTTCTCAACAAATAAAACTACAAAATAACAATTCACAGCTAAAATTAGTTTTTTCAACAAGCTAGTAGTCAACTTACTTATATTAGCTATTCAGTTCTTACACTCTTCTATACGACACTTACAAGAAAATTAAAACTGAAGTACAGCCGTATCACTTCATTATTTGGACATCTCTTTCTAGGTTGCATTGCTAACTATCCAACCACTCCACGGAAATGCAAAACTGTAATTTGTTACTTGCTTGCGTAAACCGACTCTAACACCAAATCTAGCAGCATTTGATTAAAAATTTAACCAAATACGCCTCGAACGGCAGCAAGAGCAGAATCATAGTACCAAAATAAACAAAAAAAATTTCCACCTCCCAAGCAAGCAGCGGGTCAGAAACAACGCAAAATTAACCAAGAAAAAGCAGAAAAAGGGAGGTTACCAGAGAGCTAACCCTAGTCGAATGCGGCCGCGTTCGGATTGGAAACTGTCCGCTCGGATGGGACTCCGATCCTGCAACTCGCTTTGCATCCACCCGCCTGTTCGCGCGCACAATGGGGTTGATTTGGCGGGATGTTTGCGGAAATGCGGAGCAAATCTGGGAGATTTTGGGGGGTTTTGGTAATGAAACGAGGTTTCTCTCTCATGCGGTCTTTGCTCTCGTGGTCTCTGGCTCTCTGCTCTCTCTCTCTCTTCGCTTCGCTTCTCTAATTCTCTTGGCTAGGAGCCTAGGAGAGCGGGTGCGACCTTTGAATGGCGCTTTGGGAAGCGGCTTATGTTCTGCTAGGGCCACACAGGAGCGTACCTGCTTGGCAGTTTCTCGCAGACAGACCGTTGTAACCTGTTAAGTCATGCGGGCCCACTCTAAACGGCTCGAGCTTTTTTTAATTTATTTACGATAAAACATACTTGAAATATATCGATTTTTAATTTTAGATTATTTTAGACTTTTTTGTCTTTTCTTTTTTTCTTATTCATTTGCATTGTATATAACAGATTTTCTTTTTATTTTTTCTTAGAAAAATTAACAGTCGGTATAGTATAATTTTAGCCACAAGCTAGTTGGAGCATCACCGTAGAATCTCGATTCTTACATGATGTATTTGATTGTCATTTATGGACAAAGAAACCTTGAGACAGGGATGAATATGCGCACCCCACGCTAATTGTGCTTCGATCTAGCGCCATCAACTGCAAAAGTTCAGCTTGTCTATCTTTTGTGTCCTCTCCAATGCGCCTGAGATCTGGAGAGCTGCTTTTTGTCAAGAAATTTCATCTGTAAAACAGTTATGATACTCAGCGTACGCTCATGTTGGATCCTCAATAAATTCCCTGTATTTTTTTGCGATATTATAAAATAAATACGTTGCCTTGAAGGAATAGGCTCACAATTTGTCTGGTTGGAAGTACTAAAGAAATCTACTTTCAAATGTATCATGATGTACTTGGAGCAGCCAAGAACAAATGATGCTGCTAGCATGCAGGGGGGAAATACCTGGACAGTCGAGACAAATTTTAAGCATCAGTTAAAAACAGGACAGCAATGCGATAGGACAGAATCACAATCTTGGATACGTCCAAGAATGGAAGGGTGGAGAAGCGGCTACACAAATACACAGGACCATCGGCGCAGAAGATCTCTAGGGACATGAGACGGGGCACTGAGCAACAAGCCAGGAGCGAGGGCGATCCGGACCGGCGCAGCTCCCCAGTTTCTCTCCGTGTTGCCATCTAGTTCGTCCGATCGAGATCGTACGGAGGAGGCATGGCGCGAGGAGCGTCAGAAGAATTCTGCGACCCTCCACCCGACGGCGCCGATGCGACGGTCCGTTGGAAGCCGTTGATACTTCCCCCTCTCCGCTTTTCCTATGCGCCATCATCCTCGTGATCTTCAAATTCCCATATTTTTCTGAAACTTAAAAAGACACAGTAGTTAAGCGCCACCCATTACAGCTTCAGTGTCTAGTATTTTACTTTCATTTTTTATTGATGTTATGATTCTTTATAGTTTTTTCTCTTATTTTTTATTGTCTGTGATGATATAACTTTTTATTATTTTATTTTTATGATAAAAAACGGTCAGCAATTACATCGTATTGTCAACCATTACAATGCAAAATACGTCATAAGACAAGGCTTTTAGATCTAAATGAGCAACACCTAAAAAACAGGGTCCCGTTGGAATATGGTGATTACTCGAATCGTGTAAGAAAATTGTACTCTTTCCTGTAAAATACATGTGACTTTCTGCGTTCCAGGAGGCGTGCTGATAGAGCATTAGAGCTCCAATCGAGCAAGAAGTTGAGCCCATCAAGGCAAGTCTACGGTGGTTTGGGCTTGTTTATTTGTTGTATCCACGTCTAAATCCGCCAAGCCGAATATGCGTGCCTACCAACTTAGCCATGTTTACGCCTTAAATACAGTGCGACGATGTACGGAGCAATCAGCAGCGGATGGCAGTAACGTTCCATGTCGCTTATGAATCCAAACGTCGTGGTCATGAAGCCGTGTTCGCTAACTGAACTAATCCATATAGCATTATTTATAAATGTCAATCTGATCCGTTCACGTCAAGCCATACACTAGTATAGACCCCAAGTCCAATCACTTTGTTGTCTACATTCCACAAGCATGGCCCTTAACGACGGTACAAGCCATGTTACTCGAGTTGAATAATTTGGGAGCAATCCATGTCATGTCTGCCATCATGCATGGCTGAAAACGAAATTTTGGCAGCGTTGTTAGTCGCTAGAAGGCAGTAGTGGTAGGAGAATGGAATCGTGTATCTCTTGCAGAGAGAGGCATGCAATGCAACGCATCACCATGACGTTCCTCAACTCGTCCAGACATGTGTTGCATTAGCATATTTGGTGATTCAAGCTACAAGCCTCCTCCTGCCCCTTTTTGCATCGTTCTGGCCAGGTGAGCTGAGTTCAATCATGTAACAGCCAGCTAGCTAGGAGTGCATCATGGCCAGACAAGAGAGAATGACCAGGAGTTTTACACGAGTGGAAGTGTGACATGCGGTACCTTTGCAGGTGTACTGCAAGTCCTGTAGCTTGCAGCATTACCACGGTACCACTCGCTGAATGTTCTAACAAACGAAATGCAGGATTCCACTCTGAAAAGAGATCGACTGTACAGTGAACAGTATAGCAGTAGGTCAGTAACAGCGTAGCACATCAAAGCTGATGGCTAGTGAGACATCTGCTTAAACCTTTTTTTTCCGTAACTTATGGCTTTTGGCTGCGGTTTATATTTTTTGGACTATTCGTGTGAAAGATTATAGAGTAATAGAAAATCACGTGCGGTTTTTACCGATATAAATGAAGTCGGTATAGTATATACTACAATTAACTAGTGATCCTATTTTTAAAAAATATTTTGTTTAAAAGTTAGTTACTGTAGAAAAGCCGATAAGCAACTTGTAGAAGCTGAAAAGAACTGGCAGAGCTGCTTATTTGCTTATGCAGTCCGAGGAAGCTCATTGAGGCATGCAACTGTGCAAGTGCGAAGCATGTGCCTGGTGTGGGTTGAGTAATTGAGCTCTGCTAGGTACTCCTGCTACTACTACTGCAAGTCTGCAATACCCTCCCAGACGTTATAGATAATGCGGTATAAACATATAATTTAATTTAATTCTAACAAAATTAAATATTATTAAAATATATTTAAGCAGTATATAAATGACATAAGTTGCATATAAACATGTAATTGTATCATGCCATTTATATCATAACGTATACTCAACATATGAACCAATATTACTGTTGAACTAACCATGTAAAGCATTCTCATGAACAGAGAATCAATTAAAACTATCATAAAGCACAAGTTTTAATTATTGATTAGTGCTCTCAGATGTAGGGTTACACAAGATTTAATACTAGCCATCCCGCTACTCTGTCGTTACTCTTCTTTAATGATCAGACAACTAGCAAACATGATTTGAGCTCTATTTTATGCTCATACTGTCAGAAATTTACAGATAAAATGGAACAGAATAACAAGTGTTCACCAGCAATGGATTATCAAGCAATGTTCTGACCGACAATGTTCATATAACTGAAAATACACTACCTAATGAAGAATATCAGGGAGAAAATTCTCTCCTGAACCGAACTGAACAAAGGATATAACTACTGCATGACAAATAATCACAATGCTAGTTAACTGATCTGACCAACCGAAAGAAGCAACTCAAAGAGCTACGATACAGATAGTAGCAGGCACCCAAATAAAGCTCAAATCTACTCTAGTTATCCAGATCAATTTCAGTAATCGACAAGTTTTATCATAGAGCTTTAAACCGAGCCAACAAGCAAACAATGTCTCCCAGTACTAGAGCATGTAACAGAGATTAATGAACTAGCACAGCTCACAAAGTTTGCAGTAAAAAGAGCCGAAATACTCACGGTGCAGACAGCACTCAAAGCCGTCCAGAAGTGAATCAAGCCGGTGAAAATGAAATCACCAATAAGAACCGGGCAAAGCACACCCGTAGGTGCTGACCCAGAAAATATAGCACCCCTCTGTGCCACCGCGAGCGAGAGGAGTGTGGTAGATGTAGATACAATGCCTTCTTCGCCATCCGTGACAACCCAAATCAACGAAGTTTAGGTACAGGGGGATGGCCGCACAAGAACACTAAAGTGCACCGGCCGGATGCACTTTTCCACAGAGCACCAGAATTAAGGAACTCGCCACCAACAGGCCACAGATCAACACGTTGGAGCAGTAGCTCCAAACACCCAAGATCGAAGCCAAATCGGAGAGAACCAAGAGGGGAACTTGAAGGAGTTACTCACCGTTCTACCACACTATCTCCACCGGAGAGCTGCCTCCCTTTATAAGAGGAGGAGGAGCACACGTGCCTGCTGCCAACGGCTGGCGCCGAAGTTACCGGGCCGCCAGCGCCTCCAGCACCGCCCCCTCTTCGAAACCGCCGCCCCTCAGGACCCAATCGAACAAAAGAAGCAACACTTGGGATGGAGACGGAGTCTTCAATCTTATCTCAATACACAGTCCCACTGACAGATGGGCCCACCATTTATTTATTTATTTATTTATTTGAGAATTTCCCATTTTGTCCTCATAACACCAACACCAGACTCAGGGCCTGTTCTTTTTTGCTGGGGCTTATGGCTTTTGGCTGCGGTTTGTGATTTTTGGGCTGTTTGTGTGAGAAATTATAGAGTAACATAAACTCATGTGTGGTTTTTGCCGGTATAAATGAAGTCAGTAAAATATGTACTACAATTAACTAGTACAGCTTATCTTGAAAAGATACTCTATTTAAAAGCTGGTTACTGTAGAAAATCTGAAAAACAGCTTTTAAAAGCTGAAAAGAATAGGGTCTCATTACATGGTCCAAAGCTCTGCAGAAAGTGGTGGTAATCTAATGGCGTATAGCAGCACTGCATAAGGTGCAGGCAAACTTCAGAATTAAGAACCTACGTACTCACCCAAAAACAAAAGGACAAAAGAAGCTATGGAGTGGACACCATGTGCTGATGCCTGAAGTGCACAAATGCACACGACACTGGCTGGATTATTCTGCTTCTTGCTCGATTTCAGAGTGGCTCCACACCATGAGGAACTAGTGGCCCGCTCGTCGGACTCTGAATACGATTCGTCTTTTTCAACAAAATTGTGAAAGGGTTAGCCGAGAAATGTACAGATAGAAAGGATCGGCCCATTTTCTCTTTTGCAGGGCCTGGGCCAGAACAGGCCCGCTTGTGCTCCAAAGTAGAATCCAGATGAACCAAAAGCTAAGAGTAGAGAGAGAGAGAGAGAGAGAGAGAGAGAGAGAAACCCGAACGCTTTTCGTCTAGACCAAAAGCTAGGTTTATATTATTCTCTACCTAACAGATTGTATTACCAGAGGACCAAGGATAATGGACATGAAACAACGGCGCTGTACCTACTTATCCAGCACGCAAGCACCAAGAAGCGCCGTCGGAGCACGCGCAATTCAAACAGGTGGCCGTCGACGTTTTCTTTAAGTTATGCCAAAACCGTTTGCCACAAATCTTCTTTGAAACAGCAAAAGAAATTTGCCAACCTTTTATTTCTGCAGAAAAGTTACTCCCATTGGGCTAATATAAATATCTAATTTCTCGAAGCGGCTTCTTAACCCCTCTCACTCCTGTATCACTTCGAAAATAAGTTAGAGAATTACAGGCACATCACATGTCACATTTCTCTCGCTCTCGTCTTTTCTACGTATTTCTCTTACTTTTTACACCACTTACCTCTTCCTTCCAAAATTTACTTCTTTTAATCGCTATTATTTATTTTTAATCAAAATTTATTAATAGAAGATAATATGATCCGTTTCTAAGAATAATTCTGCAAAGGAGGCACCTGGCCTGATTGGACGTCACCGAAATCTTTGCCAAGAACATAAGAATATGACGATCGAGCTCGCACTCATCCAGTCGCAAGCCACAGCTGTCAAGGAGGAGACTCTTGATTCTTCCCGGCGTGCTGCGTCTTAGGGTTTGTTTGGTTGACCTGCTTCTGAAAAAGCTGTTATGAGCTGTGGGCTGTGGAAAAGCTGCTGTAGGTTGTGGGCTGTGGAAAAGCTGTAAGCTGTTTGGTTCAAACAAGTATAAAACTTACCTCCTATCTCTATTTTCCTTGAAACAACTGTGAAACAGCTATCTATTTTCACCATTTCAAAAAGCAGAAAGCCAAAAGTAAGGTCCAAGGTGCTTTCAAAACTGTACTACCCAAAAGTAGCTGCTTCTGAAAAAACAACTTCTGGTTTCCACCCTTTTGGTTGGCTTTTTGGAAGCAAAAGTAGCTCCCAAAAGCTCAACCAAAAGCACCCTTAGTCACCACCGCCCATCTGCAGGGAAGACAAACTTGCGGGCTACCATTTCTACCGGCTATAGGAATTGGGGGATCCTTGTGGGTCAATTTCCTCCATGCCTTTTGTATTCGATAAGATCGAACAGTCACCTATCAAACACCACTTCCACTGAATTATAAACCTTTTAAAAAAATTGTTGTGCGTCACGCAAAAGAAATTAAACAAAACTCGTAAGTCCTAACATATAGCACCAAAAGTAAAAAAGACGGGCCACGATGTGCAGTCGTGCATGATAAAGGCACTTCTAATGGGCTGATCTTAGCAATATTTATGAAGGATCATATAAGACTTAGAGTGAGATATAGGAGAAATTAATGAAGAAAGAAGGGAAAGTAATATATGTGTGGATTCTTTTAGACGGGTGGTTTATGACTTATAGTTTAAATATTTAAATTCTGACTGTTCGTAAGAGGGTAGTATGCATAAGAAAATAGTCGTATACGATTTTAGCTGGTATAGATAAACTCAGTACACATTTTACTATAATTTTCCTATTGACCGCTTAAAAAACGCACCATTTAAAAATAGCGTCTCTATATGACTATATCTCAAATCATCTATAATAAATTTAAGAAAATTTTGTGAAATTTTTATGGTATAAGTGCGAGTTAGAAAATCTAAATACCAAATTTTTTAAAAAGTAATTTATAAATACACTTGTATTTGTATGTAGTAGATACGTAAACAGTGGCTCTGGTCACACGCTACAGCCATTGGGGCACTGTACGATCCATTGGCGGGCAGTCTCCGGTCTCGCTGCTCTTGTCGCCACGCGAGCAGAGCGTACGAACTTTTTTGCGCGTGGTGGTCGGCGGCACCACCTGGGGTTCAAAGGCACCCCTCTCGGTACGTGCGCGGGGGCGCCCGAGCGGACGCCCTCCTCACCTTCGCGGAACCACCGTCCGCCGACGCGTGCCGGACGGGCCAAAAAACGCGCGAGGCGTACGTTTCCCCAGAAAAACTCGGCGCGGACGGACCACTGTTTCGGGGGGAGACAGGAAGCGTTGGATTTTGGGAGGAGGCGCGGCCGGCCGTTGGATGGAGGTGACATCGCCTTGCTCCGCGTGTCCTTTCCCAGTTTCGCCGCCAGATCTAACTATACCACAGTACGTACAGGAGCCAAAACCCCAGAGTAGGGGTGCAAACGGAGCGGATATTGCTCATCCCGTATCATTTTCCATATTTTTTTGTCGGAGTCGGACACGGATAGTGCTGGATACGAATACGAATGCGGATATTCTCGGTCACGAATACATGCCGCTCTGAATACGGTTAGTTTTGGTCACGAATATTTAATCGGATAATACGCGAAAGCAAATTTCACATTATGACTGAGACAAATTAAGCAAACTGAGATCTAATATGAGTGTACCAACATTGCAAAAGCCACTGAAACAAGCAATCTTATATAAATAAATGATGCTACATTTCAAAAAGAGTCGGAGATCCCACCTGGCCGGCGGAGAGGCCAGGTATCCGACTCCGTTTCCGTATCCGGTAACTATCCGGATAGTTCCGAATCCGTTTCCGTATCCTACAAAAATATCCGAATCCATTTCCGTATCTGACAAAACCTTCGGATATCCGAAAATTTGCTCCGAATTGTATCCGAATTAAAACGGACGGACGGTCGGAAAATATCCGCTCTATTTGCACCCCTACCCCAAAGATAACCTAGACTGGAGTCTGGAGAGTGCTCGCCTGCTTTCAGAAATGGGGTTGCTAGTGTGCTATTTCTGGCTCTCCAGTCAACCTGAAAAAGGGCCAAATTTGACAAGCAGAAGCGTAGCAGCGACTTGGGGCCTTAATTGGGAGGTTTTGCTGCTGCAGAAGGGATCTAGATATTAAGCATGTTCGTTTTGACTTTATGATTTTTAACTATGTTTTATAGTTTTTGAGCTGTTTATAAGATAGAGCATAGAATAATAGAAACTTACACACGATTTTAGCGATATAAATGAAGTCGCTATAGTATGTACTATAATTAGTTTGTAGACTCTATCTTAAAAGACACTATTGTATTGTAATCAACTTATAAACCATACCTTAAAAAGACAATATTTTAAAAGTTACTTACTGTAGAAAAGTAAAAAAAAACATCTAGTGGTGCTCAGTTTGACGATATCTTATGGTTTTTTTACTGCAACTGTCTTATTTTTTATTGTAGCTAATGGTGACTTATTTAGCGTAATTGAATTTTTTAAAAATAAAAATAGGTTAACCCATCATGGAAATGTGAAGGAATACGAGAAGAAAAATAAAAGACAAAAAACCTAAAAAACAAAATAAAATAAAATAAAGGAATAGTGAATTAAAAGTCAACAACTAAAACTGAAACGATCGAGACTGGAAAGAAAATGCACATTTTTGGTTTTGCACAGCTAGGAACCGTGGTAGAATTTGCGTAGTAGTATTTATTTCATATAAAGGAAAAGGATCTTTTTGTAACGATTGGCATTGATGTAGTATATATAATCACTTAAGGTGTAGTCAAATTGGTGCGGGTGATTGCATTTGCATCTACCTGCGTTCACACAAAGATTTTACGTCCCGTTTTAAACGGCTTCAATTTCTAGTTTATTTAAATTAGAAGTTGCTTGAAACATGTTGATTTCTACTTTTGGCTTATTTTTGCCTTTTGGGGTGTTTTGGCCTTTTGCCTTTTCTTTTCCCCTTATTTTTTTACATTATCTGTGACAATATAAAGATTTTTTTTGCATTTTTCTATTTATTCTTTATTTTTTTGTAAAAATAACCAACATCTGTTACAATGCAATTTCAATCATAAGCCAAAAGGCACAGTTAGAAACTTAAGCCGTAAGTCGGTTGAAGCCGCGCTTGCATTGATTTGTGAGCAAAGATATTTGTGAGAACCGTTTAGTTTCTTATTATTTGTTGGCAATTTGACTGCTTCTAAATTTTATTGTAAATTTTTTTCTAGTCAGTTCAAGTGCCAAGAGCAGAAGCTAACACAAAAGTCAAAAGATGGGAATTAACCAAGCCTATAATACATGATTTGTGATTAGTTGGTACAGCCGCATGGGAAAACTTCTTTGGTCCATTCAACAAAACGTGGTCCTCCATGCATGAGTACTCATATTCCATGACTCCATTTCTCCGTTGGGACCGTGTGTGAATAAAACGGCTTATTCAGAAAATAGACCGGATACAGTCAATTCCGAATCTTAATCAAAAGGGTCTGGCTTCTAGTAAATTCCTTTTCAAGAACAGTGCTAATATTCTCCAAAAAATCTCTAATTAAGCTATCTCGCACTGCGCTGAATATTCCTAACTCAATGTTGATGGGAATCAAGCATATGACCTCTTGCCTCTTGATAGATACTAGATTAATATCGTAGGAGTGATCTTGACCACTAAGACGGCGCTTGAATCTATCTCATCGACAAACATTTTCAAAGGAGGGCTACAATTCACTCACAAAAAAGAGAAGTGAATAAATCGTCAAGAGTGCATTCCTTCGTGAAAATTGAACCAAATCAACTGACCATGCCTAGCTTCCGTTCGTTCTTGCAATCCCTAAAATGAGGATTTCGCAATTCGTAACGTGGATGACATGTAGCCAACTAGTTCATTTGTAGGAGAGATTGAAGTGGTAAAGCTGTGTACTAAGGAAAAAGAAACACATTCCATCAATTTACGCAACTACATACTTCATCCGGAGAATATAAGGGTGAGGAAATAACAAACGAGTTGTTCCAACCATGAATGCTTCAACTGTTTATTTTCGCTGGCGGATGCTTAGCTGGTTTGAGTGCAAGAATCATATTTAGTAAGCACTACCACACTATCAAAGCAATATAAAACTACAAAAATGTATTATTAATACTACTACAAGTACTTACAGCCTTAAGAGTACGGGTAATGGGTCTATACAAAACACGTTTTGGACCGTCATGCAAAGCAGCTGATACAAAAACGTTGGTCCAGTTTTTTTCGGCTGCAGCTTATGTCTTTTGGCTATTTACGGTACAGATTACGGAGAGATATGCGATTTTGGCTGGTACAGATGTTGGGCTTTTAACGTGTAGATCGTTTAACTTGTAGACCCCGTCTTAAGAAAATATTCCGTTTGAAAGTTAGATACTGTAGCAAAAGCCAAAAGTTACCAGCTTTTAACTTAAAAAATATGCCCTGTACTTGTTGTTTTTCACGATGGCCAAACTGATCACCGTTTGTTCTTTCACGCAGCAATTTGCGTGTAATTTTCGCGGCAGAATATGCAAAATCTTGGCTGCTACGTGTGACACCGCTGTCCTACCATGTGTGCTCGCAGTAATATCGAGAAAAATTCGCGCGTACCGGGCACTAGGGCACGGCAAACCGAAGCAAACAGGCCCTGGTACTGTGCCGATAATGCTACGGCCACATGGCTTCACCGTTTCCCTTGGGCACGCCGCACGCCCGCGCACCACTGGATTGCGGCGTTGCGTTCGCGAGCTGCGAGCAATCGCGACAGCCACCACACCATCACGCGGTAGTTGTTCTTCTCCCCTCCTCCTCCTCTCTCTCTCTCTCCTCTTCTTCTCTCCTCTTGTGGGGCGAGTCGTGAGAGGGATGGATTGATAGGCACAGGTAGACAAGACAAAGATCGGAATTTCACGCGCCGAGAAGGAAACCAGAAAAAAAGAAACCTTTTCTCTCCCCCTCCTTCTCTCTTGGTCGCGTGTTCTTGGTTCTTGCGTGCGCCAGATGAGATGGTGATGCCAATCCCACCGAGTCCCTGGCGAGTTCTTGCGGCTGAGTGTGGCAGTCTGTAGAGTTTTTGTTTTGTTTTTATTACTCCGTAACGGAAGAACTGAATCGAATCGAACCGAAACGTAACGTAAATTAATCAATCGGGGAGAAGAGGAGGAGCGATTTTTGATAGGAGGTCGGTTGGTGGGTGGGTGAGTCCGATCCATCGGCCGGTTGGTCTCCGATGGCGCCGCCGTCGATGGACTACTGGCTCGGCTTCTTCCGCGGCGCCGGGGACAGCATCTTCGACGCCATCGACGCGGCCATCACCGTCGCCGCGTCCGACCACCCCGCCGCCCTCCGCGCGAGGCGCGACGCCATCGCCGAGCACCTCTACACCGCGCTGCTGGTCTCCGGCGTGCCGCCGCCGGCGGCGCATCCCCCCGCTGGGGGGCCCGCCGCCGAGGCGCCGCCGGCGCAACTGCTCCCCGAGAGCGCCGCCAGCGTCCCCAGCCTCTGCAGCTCCGACCGCGCCGAGGCTGTCACCGACGATTGCGCCCCTGGCCTCGACGACCCCGTCGTTGCGGAGGCTGAGCGCATCAAGGCCGTCCTCCTCAACAACCAAGAAAAGGTCTTCTTCCCTCCTTGTTCTCCACGCTACCGCCGTCCGTACCGCTGGTTGTTTGTTGCTAATAACTAGTACTGAATCTGTCCTGCTCTGTGGTTGCAGTCGGAGGCGGCGTTGCTCGAGCTGCTCCGGCGGCTGCAGCAGTTGGAGTTCACGGTGGACACCTTGACGGTGAGACGAGAGCCACCTCCCCCGTTGATCGAATCGTCCATGTTTAATTCGTTCGTTTGTTGACTAGTGTTCATACGGATTCGTCTGATAGGTCACTGAGATTGGGAAGGCGGTGAGCAGCCTCCGGAAGCACAACTCCAGGCAGATTCGGCAACTCGTCCGATTGCTCATCGAGTATGTCCATGTGCTTCT
>CM029671.1:25273587-25698587 GCA_017311315.1 Dendrocalamus latiflorus | reverse complement strand
TCTTGAAAACGTTTGATGTTTGTGTTGTTCTCCGAGCTCTCAATAGTTGTTTTTTTAGTCTTTAGTATTCATTGAAATGTTTGATGTGAATCGCAGAGGTTGGAAGCGCATAGTTGATGAGTGGATGAGCAGCCGAGACGCCGCCATTGTAGGTAGGTAGAAAGCAAAAACAGTTCATCATTTCAAGTTCTATCCTCTGTGTTTGTCTAGTAAGTTGGTATCAGGCTTTAGTCGCCAATTAATGGTTCTGCAAAAATTCGCAGATCACACCCCTCAATCCATGCATCCTTCCGGCCTGGAGCAGCAAGACCGAGGGCTCTCTTCTCTTTCTATGGACGAGGGCGCGCTCTTCGCCACACCGAGCACGTCCATCCAGCTGTCCGAGGTAATTGATTTACGCACAAATCAATCAATTCACCGTCTCTGGAATCATATATGGTTCATGGTATGATCTGACACAACTCCATCTGGACGTTCTTCAGGAAAACCCAGGTTCCAACTTCTTTGATGGAATGGATGATGATGGAAGTGAGTGATCAGGCCCTCATCGATCCCCTCTGTGATGGTTCTTGGATAGGCATTGGTGTTTAATTGTTTTGTGAATTATCTACAGATACAAGGAACAATGGTGGCAAGGACGGTGGACGGCGGTGTCCGATGAGCCAAGAACCAGTTAGAAAACCACCACCGATGGGCCAGCAGTATGATCCAGAGCAGAGCTGGAGGCAAGAACAATCTGCAACGAGGCAGTCACGGCCGCAAGAACTGAGCAATGGGCAGGCGAGAGAGCAATTCGTTGCGGCGATGCTTGCGAGGCCCTCAAATGCAGATTCAGGTCCCGGGAGACATCAGGCGAGGCCTAAGCAGCATCAAGATGCCTCCCCAGCGCAAGGCAGACCTCAATCAACGCCATCTGATGTGAGCATATTGTGCTGTAAACAAAATATATATGCTTGTTTGATTGATGAAATGTTGTTTGGGTCTGAATTCTTTGCTCGAACTGTAGAAACCAGTGAGCCACCATGATGAGAACTCAGTTCGAGCAAAGCTAGAACTGGCAAGGAATGCAAAACTAGAACTGGCAAAGAGAAAGCTTCAGGAAGGCTACCAAGAATACGATAACGGTATATGCTCTGTTACAAAAATAAATTTATTATTTGCTGCTGGTTGCTGCATCAAACAAGCCCTAATGCTTCCTGGTAGTGGAGTTTTATCTGAATAGCTATCCTCTTATATTGATGACTTCATTCCAGTGCTTGAGTGCTATGCATGATTAATTATGATCTCAAAATTTCTTTCTTGGACCAATGCAGCAAAGAAGCAGAGAACTATACAAATGGTTGATCCACAAGATATACCGAAGCAAGGGAACCGGAATTGGCAGCCTAATGCCAAGCCAAGGAATAACAGCAACATCAACAACAACCGGAATTGGTCAAGATGAGACACTGATTCCATTCAGAACCAGTGATCATAGATCGCCATCTCCGGATTCCCTCCAAAATTTCCTCTCTTTTTTCGCCTTTCGTCGGCTAAATTTTAGTCCAGCCCAGTACATAGCAGCAATAATGCTTCCTGCAAACTGCTTTCATCGGTGCCACACACACTGTCTCGAGGGTTGCATTCATGCATTGCATATTGCGCTTTCTTAACTTTGCTCATGATAGCTTGTTTTCCAAGTGTGTCAAACTTGTAAACATTGTACGATGCTGAGTTAATACCAATTCTGATCTTGAGCTCCAAAATTCCTGCTTATTACCTCGGTTGGAATGCACATGCTTTCTACTCTGACATCGGAATGAGAATGTTCTCTGCTTGCTTCGGGCCTCTCCTGTTTTTCAGGCTCAAAAGATTTTTGGGGTCTGTCATTTCACTGAATTCAGCGTAGCTTGTCCCATGCAAAGACTTCACTATAATAGCAAGATATCATGGCTAGAAGCCAGAAACTCAAGCTAAAATGAGCGGAATGTTAGCTACGGCCTCGTTCGTTTCGGCTTCAGCTTTTGGCTTATTTTTCACTATTCATAAATTTCGTCTTTTTCTGAACTTTTGGCTTTTTTTGAGTTTTTTTGCCGGTTCTTTTTTTCTTGTATTTGTTTGCGTTGTCCGTGATGAGCTAGTATAATTTTCTATTTTTAATTCTTTTTAAAATTAATTACGTCAAATAAGTCACCTTTAGCTACAGTAAAATTTCAGCTGCTATGGTGTAATTTTAATCATAAGTCACAAATTTCCAGCCCAACCGAGCAGGACCTAAGACATGTCATCTTTTTGTGAGGTAAAAGAGATAAAAACTTGATAGCCGTGCAAGCACGCAGGCCTTTTAAGAAACCAAGAAATTAATAGGACTGTCTCTTCAATCTAATCATTCTCTCTTGTCTAAATGTAAATTCTAGTAACAAGATATATTATCAAGCTATTAGATGAGTTGCATCTAAAATGTCGTCAAACTATTTTTTTTGTCTGATAACAAGCTATAGCACCAAGGCGGGCTCCGTGCTCGTTTCGACTTCAGGTGGTAGTTTACTATTCCTTAATTTTGTCTTTTTAGCTTTTTTGAAATTTTTCTTTTTTGGGTATTTATTTACATTATTTATGATGAATTGACCTGATTTTTTATTTTTAAATTTAATTATACTTAAAAAAAGACACCAACGGCTGCAAAATCCGGTTTATATAAACAGAATTTGCGGGGATTTTGGCGCGGCTGCTTTGACAACCCCAAAATTCGACTGGCCATGACCAGGAATGATTCGTGTTTTGGCTTTGAGGAGCCGTGGGCCCGCGGCATCTCCCGTGTGACCTGTTGGGAGAGTGCTCGTGCCACTGTCGAGTGGGTCCATACCGTTAAGCGATCGCGTGACCCCACTTTCCAGTGTGACCACGCCTGCGCGTCTGGTGCTCTACCCGAGGCCGTTTAAATATGGAGGGAATGAAAACATTGGCCTCGAAGCTCGACGCACTTGAGCCGTTGAAACCTCACGAGGGACTAGGGAGCTGGATTCTCTGTGGCCAGAGGTTTTGTGGAACGCACGAACGCAGGATAAAATATGCGTTTATTTCCAAGATGGTCTTTTTAACTCGCGAAAAGTAAAACTTTTGCAGCCGTCCAAGTCAATCTCCGATGCGTGACGGCGTAGCATAACGCACTACCTTAAAAGCTACTTTAAGGGCCCGTTTATTTTAATTTGAACTTTTAACTTCAAATTTATTTTTTATTATTCGTAAATTTTAGTTTTTTATTTTCTAGTTTTTAGGGTTTTTTGCTGGTTCTTTTTTCTCATATTCATTTATATTGTACATGGCGAGCTAACATGTTTTTATTTTTAAATTTAGTTACATCAAATAAGCCAACATCAGCTACATTATAATTTTAACCAGCTACAGTGTAATTTCATTTATAAGCCAACTTATTTCAGCCCAATCGAGCGTCACCTAAAAATGGAGTTTTTCTAATGAGTGTCCGTACTTTTGAAGGTTGTATTTTTTTTGCTTGCGCGGAAGGCCTACTTCTTTACCCTAGCGTGACTGATAAGTCGTTTTGAAAAATCTGTTTTGATAAGTCGCTTTGAAAAGTGGTGAAGAATTTGCCCTATTTGTTTATTCAGAAAATTTTTAAGCTGAAAAGAACACGACTAAATAATTGAATTGACTATGGAATTGGAAATTCTACGCGGCTAAATAAACAGATAAAGTAAAATGTATTTTAGCTGCTTAAAGACCGGACCTTTGATTAACATGTACGATACGCAATCATGTTTTTTTAGTATGTGATTATTGAGCGGTTGTATACGTATTAAGAAAAGGTTGAAAAGCCGCCATTTTATTTTAAGTAGAAGGAGCTACTAATGTGAGAGAGATCACGGATCGGATCTTGGAAGTTTTTTTTTCATTTGCCGAAATGCTAATGAGAAACCGATCAGCTGGAATAATGGAACAGCAAAATTATAGCTAAAAGCAGGATATAAAAAAAATTAAGAATATATTTGATGGAGGGTCCATATTGTGTGTGTGTGTGTTTTTTTTTGCAGAACTTAACAGTAATGACAACCCTGCGGTCCAAAGGGAATGAAATCCTCTGACGTAACGTCACCTGACGTTGAGTCACTGACGCGTGGGCCCCACGGCTCGTGGGGCCCACGTGTCAGTGACTCAACGTCAGGTAACGTTACGTCAGAGGGCACTCGATCCGGTCCAAAGCTCCCCTCCAAATCATCGCACTCATCGCGATCTAATCCAATCCAATCTACTCCAAATCGATGGAGAAAACCGGGCACTGAAGCAACTGTTTCTCTAAAACCAAATCGTCAGTTTTATGTCGATATCATCCCCAAATTAAATATACAGTAACAGCACAGACTGAACAGATGCGCTCGTTTCTATTTACTGAGCAAAGAGGGTGAAGAAAAGAAGGAATAAGAGCAACTCCAAGAGAAGAGCTAAATCATTTTCTAAAGGTAAATTTGGCTATTATTAGAGAAAAAACGTCTCCAATAGACTCTGTAAATGACTCTCCAAATTTAGTAGCTCTCCATCCCTCCTCCTTCGCTCTCTATTTTTGGATAGCCTACCTCGCTCACCATCCAGCCTCTTGGCGCGGTCGGCGTTTCCTTCCCGCACGCTGCGCCCCATTCCCGCGCGTACGTGACGCACCGCGCGCCCTCTAGTTTAGATAGCCTGTTGGAGTAGTCTTGTTTTTTTGGGTGAGATTCATTTTAGAGAATAGCTAAATCACTAAATTTAGATACTTCTTTTGGCTAATCTCTTGGAGTTGCTCTAAGTCGGGCAATCGGCGGGCAGCCAAACGTCGGCGATCGATGGAGTTGGCAGTACGTTCCTGCTTACCGACACGCATCGATCCGATGGACACCTACTCATTCCGCGGCTGAGCGGCTCGTGACGCTTGTTTTTTTTGCTTATAGCTTTTAATTTATCTATATTAATTAAATTTTAATTAATATATTTTAAATAGTATATATAAATTAATTGTAATATATAATGTATCAATTTTATCTATATCGATCTAAAATAATATGTAAGTATATCTCTCTATACTTTTTACAGACAGTTAGAATTTAAAATTTTAAACTAAAATATATGGACCAACAGTCTAAAAAACATCTCCATCGGAGACAGCTGTGACAGCTATATCTTTTGTTTTTTAAGAACTCTGTTCCAATCTGGTACAGAAATTAACTGTACAGAATGGCGTGTGTTAGTGAAGGGAATTGCTTACCAGGAAACATAGAAAGCTACGTCCAATGCATAGGATTTTATGTGGTATATTTTTATTACTCTACAACATCGACAACATTTCAGCTGAACGACTGCATTGCGCCATTGCTCGATCGATTTGTGCAAAAATGTCCCTTTCCCGTGCACTGCAGGATTCCTTCGGGCGGATACACGGCACGAAATCGAAGCAAGTTTTTTCTTTCTATCCTATCTACGAACGCCACTATCTTATGCTTTTGCAAAGCTTTTCTGACCTAACGTGGATCGTCGTCTCTCATGGACGATGATAAACAAGATACATGCAGAAACATGCATGAAACACATGGCAATTAGCTATCGAGCCGTCGTGCTGGATCTGTAGTTTGTTGACTAAATTAAAGTGATTTAAATATTTTTATTTAATATATAATATAAGTGAAATGAGTCATGTAAATGCACTTAATATGCCTGCAACTCTAGATCCAGAATTTCCTAGAGCTACAGATGACTAACACTAGGAAATCTACATATTTTCTAGAGCTAGAGCTCTGCCAAACAGGTCCTAAGTCAGAGAATCCGCGCCGGCAAAAGAGACCAGAGCCGCAGGAAAATCACGGAACAAAATCCCACCGCTCTTACCTGACAGCAATACCTACATGGCGCACGAAAAAAATTTCGAAGGAAAAAAAATCCAAGTGGGTCCCAAAGAGCATGAGCAACAACGAGACACGAGCTAACCGGTCCCACGGGCCATGCCAGAAAACAATCGCGAGAGGGGGGAAAATCATGGGCCACCAAAAATCTCGTCTAACCGCAACGGAAATGGCCCACCACTGCATTCCGTTGCTTTCGCGGCACCTACCAAAGCGAAGGCAGGGGGTGTTCTTTTGGGCTTTTAAAAGTGGCTTTTGGCTTCTGCTACAGTACCTAACTTTTAAACGGAATATTTTCTCAAAACGGGGTCTACAAGTTAAACGATCTACACGTTAAAAGCCCAACATCTATACCAGCCAAAATCGCAAGTGAATATCTGTCTCTCCGTAATCTGTACCGTAAACAGCCAAAATTCAAAAATTTCAGCCAAAAGCCATAAGCCGCAGCCGAAAAGAACAGGCCCGCAACCGTAGGGAGGCGCCCAACTACACAATGAAGAAATACTAGGCCGGCACCCGGCAGTGAATCATAAATACCTTTTTTTTTAAAAAAAAAGGGTTGAAACATAGTTACTCTACTTGAAAGACGAAAAGATGCTTGGTGATATGAAATACTGTAGCAGCTGTTGGTGGATGGCAATTTGACAAGCTGACAAGGTAGGTGGCATTTTGCTCACCTTTATTTCTTGATGTGAGAAGAGCGAGCGTCTGGACCGTCCATTGATCGAGATCGGGCGGTGGGGAGCCACTGTTCATTTCCCTCACCTTTATTTCTCCATTGCTTTTTGTGAGGAGAGAAGGTGCACGATGTGCTGCTTTTGACTTGGGGTGGGTGGCTTCGTGCCGAGCGCCACAAGGTGGTCACCACTAGGAGTAGAAAAATAGCTTGGCGCTTTCGAGCCGCCTCAGCTCGTAACAAGAGCTCGTCAATATTTGAGCTGAGCCAAACCTAGTGTTCACCTCGTAAGAAAAACTAGCCGAGCTTCGAGCCGCTCATGAGCCGCTTGCGCGGCTCGTTAGGCTCGTGTGGCCACCGGCCTAGGAAGGCTCATTGGCCAGTTGGCGGCTCGGCACCACGAAGGTTCATGACTCGACATGGCGCTGCACCACAAAGGCCCGTGTCCGGTGTGCCTCCATCTTCCAATGCATTTCACCATGATCACGATCCAGTCGATCCCGATCTGATCTATTCCTCATTTCCCCATTCTCCAATCGGCAGCTCCTCGATCCCTAAGCCCCCTCTCTGGCGGTGACTTCTTGGCCGCACCGGTGTGCCTTCTCGACGGACTACAGTAAGGAGGTGGACGAGGTGAACCGCAAGTTCGCGGAGGCGCGGGAGGAGATCGAGGCTGCCATGAAGAGCAAGGAGACAGTCTACTTCAACGAGGAGACCACCTGCGCGCGACACCGCCTGCGGGGCGCTCGTCGCCTTCGACGTGCTACTCGCTCGGTTCTCGCCTGCCGATGCTGATGCGCTCTGCCACTCCATGGGGCTCAAGATGGAGCAGCTCAAGGCCGAGCTCAACAGTTGGAGGAGTAGCGGTTTGCTCGAGGCACTTCTCCATGCGCGGATGGAGGTCAAAGGTTCGGTTTTTGGGAGGAAATTTTGAGTAATGTTTGGGTCGGCATACATGTTCTTTTCGTAATTCCTAGGTGTTTTGATTGCGGAATAAATTCAACCAACAAGCTGTTGCAAATCTGTTCTTCTAATGGGAGATTTGGAGGCTTGGAGCTAATATGTCATGTGTTGTTGCAAACTGGTCACTTACAGTTTTATATCGGCAAAATTTATCTCGATATGATGAAGTAGAATCAACTTAGAGGAGCTAAACTGGTAATTATGTTCCTGTCAGCGGCGGAGCGCTCGATAGGGCAAGCCCTGGCTTGAGCCAGGGCTTGATTTTCCGCAGCTCCGCTCCATCCGCCTCCCCCTCGCCCCTCTTGCCGCCTCCGCTCCACCCGCCGCCTCCCCCTCGCCCCTCTTAGACTCTCACTGCCTCCGCTCCACCCGCCGCTTCCCCCTCCCCCCTCTCGCCGCCTCCCCCTCGCCCCTCTCGCCGCCTCCGCTCCACCCGCCGCCGCCCTCGACTTCGTCGACCCAGCCGCCGCCGAGGAGACCGACCCACCGGAGCCGGACCAGCAGGAGAGGAAGGGGCAGCCACCGGCCTGGGCGTAGCCGGCGGCGGGAGGGCGACAGCCACCGGCGACCGGCGCGCAGGTATAGATCCGCCCCACCTCATTTTTTTCCCGTCCTCCGCCACTGGTTCCTGTGTTAACTGTTTAAGCCCCATTTCCTACCTTAATTGTGAAAACGGTGTTCTGTTTTTTTTGGAGCTGCATTTGCGTGCATGCTTGCTTAAT
The DNA here is from genome assembly GCA_017311315.1 of Dendrocalamus latiflorus. Classification (NCBI taxonomy): domain Eukaryota; kingdom Viridiplantae; phylum Streptophyta; class Magnoliopsida; order Poales; family Poaceae; genus Dendrocalamus; species Dendrocalamus latiflorus. Next base: position 25,690,359 of record CM029671.1, on the reverse strand, counting down.
GATCCATGGATGCTTCACTGCTTATTGCACCCTTTGTGTATCAACTTAGACAAATTTGAGCAAGGAGGTTGGTTACTACACATGCTCATTTCAGATCTTTAGGTGTGTCTTGTTGAATAAATGAAGCAAGAAAAAACCGATGCAATGTTAATCTATCACGGAGCAAAAAAAGACAGCATTTTCCCAATCAATCGTAGTCACAGCTCATGCAACTTGCGAGCTAATTCGAGCTGACTCGAGTCAGAAAATAAACCAAATTAAACTGAACTTTTAGCTCGTTTTCTAAATAAACCGAGCTGAGCTAAACCGTAGCTCCAGATAAGCTCGCTCGAGGCTCCACTCAATTTCGGGCCTAGTTGACCACAGCACGCAGTGGCCACCAATTTGGCGCATTTAGCCACCAACCAACATTATTATTCGATGCATGGCATGTGATGCGGTGGTGTGGGGCCCGCGCAACACGTCTATCTGATCCTCATCAGACAATCCATGGGCTCCGCTCGAACAAAATTCAAACCTGTCGCTCTTGCGAGCGCTGGCAAATCCGAGTTGGACACGCACGGCTTTGTTCTGTGTCCAATGGCTTATGCTCTGGTTGTCGTATCAACCATGCTTTAGCAATTTCTTATGCTTGGCTTATTTGACTTAAGTTTTTAGTTTTTAATTTATTTTTTTATTTTTAAATTCCGCCCTTTTCTAATTTTTGGCTTTTTTGCCGTTTTTCTCTCATATTTATTTGCATTGTCTATGATGGGTTAACCTATTTTTTTCTTCTATTTTTAATTTTTTTAAAGTTAGTTATACCAAATAAGTTATCATCAGCTATAGTATATTTTTTAGTCATAAATCAATTTATTTCAGCTCAACCGAGCGGCACCTTAAACCGTAAATAACCGCTGTGCCTGATCTCTGGCGTGCGGAATGATGCGCCAGGAGTAGGATATCGTCTTACTAGTGCTCTGAATTCTGATCCACAGTTCATAGCCTCAGCTGCGTGCTAGGTGTAAATGTGAGGTCCAATCCAGTGCTTCAGTTGGCTTGCCAATTTATGTGAACCACAAATGCGCTAGTGTCCAGATTTAATCAATTCAGAATCTTCTATAAAACCACTATACTATTTTTTAAATCAATAAATAGTACTCATATATACACCACTGAATCATTTCATACATAGACACCAATGTCGTACTATTTTCTAAATCAGTAGATAGTGCTCGTAGATACATCACTGAGGCTCTGCTCAATTGGCCTTCAGTTTTTAACTTCTAAATTCTTAATTTCATCTTTTTTTAATGTTTTTAGCTTTTTGGAGGGTATTTTTGTCTTTTTCGTATTCCTTTGTATTATCTATGATGAGATAACCTATTTTTCCCATTTAAATTTTTTTAAAATTTAACTACGCCATAAAAGTTCACAACAGTTCTAGTGAAAAAAAAGTCTCAAATAGTGCAAAAAAAGCTTGGCACCACCTGAATCTATTTCTTAAGCTTGAAACAAAAACTCAAATGAGCACTACCTGAATCATTTCATATATAGCGAAAACCATACCATTCATCACTATTACATAACAGCTATTCAAATAGACTGCATCGGGTCAAATTTACATAAAGCTGATTGGGCCAAATAGTTTCATTACAACAACGAAAGTGGTAAGCAAAAGGGGTAGGATACATCTTACCACATGCAAACGACTGTGGTTAACATTGTGTGCGGAAGGTATTACCCGACTTGGATAGTATATACACACACAATCACCACTAAGCTAACCTGACTGTGGTAACAACCAACTACTAAAAAAAGTGTCTAAACTCATCCGTTTTCTCCTTCGTTAGATCCTGAGACTTCGTAGTAAGCGTAGTCGTCTTGAACTCTTGATCCCCAAATTCTAAGGGATTTGTGAGCGAGGGTGAACATAAACAACAGTGCTTCACAATCCAATACACAGAATGCAATAATTATACATGAAAGGTTTAACAAGGAAGGCTCGAGTTCTTTTATTTGCTAAAGGCAACTTTCCAAAACTACACAATTAGAAATTCCTACGACTTAGCCTTTTAACCAAACCATATATTTATTAAAAAGAGTGAAAGTGTGCAATATTTGTAGCGGTGCAAGTTCTATCCACATGTTACATGGTTTCTGTATATGTTGTCTTTTAGTCGCCCAACATTCTGCTCCATATAGTATCGCAGGTTTGATCGTTGTCCTATAGAACTTACCTTTTAACTTTTGAGAGACTTTTTTGTCACACAGAACACTAGATGCTTGGCGCCATTTCACCCACACCGCTCTTATCCTATGGCTCACGTCTTCATCAATCTCATCGTTCCACTGTAGCATCAATCCCAAATAACAAAACGTGTTCTTCTTAGGCACTACTTGTTCGTCCAACTAACATCTCCATCATCTGTCCTAACACCATTGAAATCGTACCTCATATACTCAGTTTTAGTCATACTAAGTCTAAAGCCCTTCAATTATAAGGTTTTTCTCCACAACGCAAATTTTATATCAACACCTATTCTACTCTCATCAACCCGCACCATATCATCAGCGAAAAGTATACATCAAGGGATATCTCCTTGTATATCCCGTGTGACCTCGTCCATCATTAGAGCAAAAATGTATGAACTCAACGCTGACTCTTAGTATAGACCTGTCTTAATAGAAAAATCATTAATAATACTAGCACATATTCTGACATTAGTCGCAGTATTTTTACTTGGCTCTGCAATTGTTCTTACCAATATTACAAAAGATAACTATGGCTAAACCTGCAATAACAATGTTTCATTATATTCTTATGCTGGAATCCTCTGCCATTATGATTATAACGGGCAACGGCAAAGGTTGTCGTTCGCCCGTCATCCCTATTCATGTGAATCTCTGGGGCGATTATTCATGACCACACATCCCTAATTAACCTTTGGCCTTTAGCCTGCGCACTTGCCGCTGCTGGCTTATACTCTTGTCACAAACTTTCCTCTCACATGAATTCATGACCTGCTACATGGTATTTTCTTCCTATTAAGTATTAATGATCAACTACTCACCACCTATATCAACATCTCATCCACCTGAACTCTTTTGGACCATTCGTTATGAATTGGGCCCACTTGCAATTTGATTTCACATTCAGATTTTCCCCCTGGACTTTAGTAATTCAATTCCATTTTTAGTAAAATCAATTAACAAACAATATGTACAACAACAACAATAACAAAGCCCTTGCCTCAAACAAGTTAGGATAGACTAGGAATGAAATCTCCTTAAAATCAAAGAAATGAGATACTTGTAATAAGACCTACAAGGCTAAAGCCTTAAACCCTACATCCTGCTATTTGAACCAAGAACGTAAAACACCGCCCCTAGACCTTCTTCTTATGTCATGGTTCTGATACATGGATCGCTAACTTCCATGTATTCCTATCTAAAACTAATTTTTTAGATAAATTCCAATTCCTGAAGTCTCTTTTAACTGCTTTCTCTCATGTCAGTCTTGATCAATCTCTAGCTCTTTTTATATTTTCAGTATATCTTAAAATTTCACTATTTACCGGGTACCTCAGAAGGTTTCCATTGGAGATGTCCAAACAATCTCAAACAATATTGGACAAATTTATCTTCAATTGATGCTACATCCACCCTATCGCATATATCATCATTATGAATTTGACCCCGCCTTGTGTGAGTATAGATCTACTGCAGCATCCTCATCTCTGCTACACCCATCTTCTGCATATGTTATCTTTTAGTCACCTAGCATTTCACTCTATACAACATCGCAGGTCTAATCATCGTCCTATAGAACTTACCTTTTAATTTTTAGGAACTTCTTTATCACACAGGACACCCGATGCTTTGCGCCATTTCACCCACCCACTCTTATCCTGTAGCTCACATCTTCATCAATCTCGCCGTCTCACTGTAGCATCGATCCCAAATATCAAAAAATGTCCTTCCTAGGTACTACTTGTCCGTCCAGACTAACATCTTCATCATTTACCCTAGCACTGCTGAAATCACATCGCATACACTCTGTTTTAGTTCTACTAAATCCAAAATCCTTCGATTTTAAGGTCTTCCTCCACACAACTCCAGTTTTTTATCGACACCTATCCTGTTCTTATCAACTACCACTACATCATTAGCGAAAAGTATACATCAAGAGATATCTTCTTGTATGTCTCACGTGACCTTGTCTATCACTAGGGCAAAAATGTATGGGCTCAACGTTGACCTTTAGTGTAGTCCTACCTTAATAGGAAAGTTATTAGTATTACTACCATATGTTCTGACGTTAGTCACAACATCTTTGTACATATCCTTGACTATGGTAACACACTTTGTTAGGATTTTTTTCTTTGGGGCGTCCACTACATGACCTTTCTTAGCACTTTGTCATATATTTTCTCTAAGTCAACAAATACCATGTGAAGATTTTTCTTTTACTCCCTATACTTCTCCATCAATTGTCGTGTCAAGAAAATCATCTTTGTGGTCGACCTCCCAGGTATAAAACCAAATTGGTTTGTTATCACGCTAGTCACTTTTCTGAAACGGTACTCAATCACTCGCTCCTAAAACTTCATTGTGTGGCTTATGAGCTTAATTTCTCGATAATTAGTACAATAGGCAATAGGTACAAATCTGTGTTTTTCCAAACTGCCAAACTGAGTTGCAACCAGTACTAAATTACAAATTCAACCATTCAAAACAAAAACCAGTACTAAGGGGCTGTTTGGTTGCCAGCCACAGTTTACCACGCCTAAGGTTAGGCAAGTTTGATCAACTCAAGGAGCTGTTTGGTTGCAGCCACAGTTGTGGCAAGATTCCCTTCCAGCAAACTAGGTCCCACGCGTCAATGACTCAAAAAAGTGTGGCAATATTCCCTTAGGCTTGCTAAGGTGTGGCAAAGAATTTGAGCACCTCAACTTAGGCAAGTGTGGCAATTTTTGTTGGCAAAGTGTGGCTAGCAACTAAACAGCCCCTAAATTACAAATTCAAACCGCTCAAAACAAACTCTTGTACAGTTGAAATTTTTTCTAGCTTTCAAGCTTATGCACACTACACACATGGTCGTAGAGATTAACAAGACACTGAAAGGAAGACATGTGATGTCATCAGAGAAATTAACAGATGGATTTCCTTTTAGGGTGAAGAGGAAAGGCTGCATACTCAACAGTGTCTTGCAGATCGGTTATGTAAGGGCATGAGCAGTTTAGTAGCTCAATAGCTAGTCTTCAACGCGGTCGTACAGACAAACAAGAGATGAAGGACGGGAGCTGATATTGAGATTTATTTTCTGTGCCGAGAGACAAATACTTCTCTAGGGCGGTGGCTCTCCGGCTTTTTTAATATGACTCTAAGGTCATGAGTTTCTGCCCATTGGATTCACATGAATGGTGGACAAAGGGGAACAGCAACCTTGCCGTTGTAGTACTAACAGCAGAGGATGTGCTTGCTTTTATGCTGCACTCAATGAGGAATACAGAGAATAGACTCAATTATGTGCTAATATACCATAACGGACTAAAATATTACTGATGAGTTTTCTTGCATGTTTCAGTGTTTCACAGATCTATTGCTGTGGAAATTGAAGATGGCTGCTGAGAAAAAGGTGCTTTTTTTTTGTTGCTTTTGTATCAGGAAGCTAGTAACTTAGTACAAAGATGAAATATTTTGAAAAAGCATTGCATAATATTATGTGTCATTTATATTTACCAGTAGATTGGTAGGGATAATTAAATATTTCCATGGATGCAAAAAAGGATATCATAAAAACTTGTTATTGTCTGGTTGAGGAAATGATAGATGTAGAAATTTGGCAAAATGATTGTGAACTTGGTTTGCGTTTTTTTTTTCCTGGTAGAAACTTGCGATGTGTCTACCTTTTAAAGTTGATCGCACTACTACAACTATATAGAATATCAAATTTCTGTTTATCACATGTCACCCTTGTTTCTGTGGCACCGTATGGAATGGATATTCGGATAAGAGGGTATAAAGGGTGCACCACCTGAGTGCTTCGGTGCATTGATCAAGTATTGGTCAACTTCAAAGGCACATTTCTGACTGCGTACTAACTAATGTCATTGTTTATTGTCTCAGGTTGGAGCAACAAAAGCTGAGTTACGCTCTCTTGAGGCTTCCTAAAAAACGAGGGTGAAAAATAGTTCCGGAACATGATATAGAACAATGGATTGATCTGTTACAGTATGTGCACTCTATGGAGAATAGGAGAGGAGCAGGATGAGGATGTAGTGTCATACCCAAACATTTGGAATGAGGTTTGTTACAGACTACAGTACGTTCAGAGGGTGTGAATTGAAGCAACACAACTTCTACAAGTAGTATATGACAACGATTGCCATTGCCTAAACCTTCCCCGGATAGACGAGCAACGAAGCAGCAGGGCGTAAACGTAACAGCGGCAGGCTTCAATCAATCATGCAAGGAAGCAGCCATAATCAGATTTACTTGTCGGTATTCCGTTCCAGAAAAAAAACAATAATGGAAAACTGAGTAATTGCACACATAGGCTCATCGTAATTTGAGACCGAATGAACGTAACATGTTGATCCTGCAGACGCAATCCATCCATTCAACATAGAAAGAACGCAAAGCATAGAAAGGAAAAACCAAGTGCAGCACTTCAAATGCACTAGTTTCAAATGCGCGAGTTTATCCATTCGCTGAATTGCATCACGGCAGAAAGGAAGCAACAATCATATCAAGTTCACGATGTTCTAGGCAAAAATCTATGACAGCATCAAGAGAGTTCTATCTCAAGGATTTTGTTCCGCAGCATAAAAACTCTAGAACATGTCTTGCATTAGAGCAACTAATGACTTCCTGACAAATCCAAATCAGTCCACAAGGGTACCCAATATGTCATGCTCTCCGAAGAGGAGGTACCTGAAATTCCAGAGAGATTTAGAGCACTGGATCTAACATAACTTAATTTAGTAACAAAACAAAAACACTTATATACAGCAACTATTCCATATCAGTCTGCCATGGTTAGTAAAAAAGTTGTCATCAAAATGTGTAAAATCTTGGATGCATAAAAACATAAAAACAGATTATGATGTCACTCAAAAGGTTAGGACAAAATGTTGCGATAGAGTAACAAAGAGCATGTTAAAGACTGGAGTATCAGTAGGCAGCAGTCGAAATGAAACACTTGTTGTCTTTAGTCTTTAGCAATAGCAAAAATATCAAGTGACTCAGTTAAATAGTTAAAGATGTTAACACTTCACAAATAACACATCTGTGTCCTGATATCATTTCTTATCCTAAGTTGACGAATCAATCAAATGATGACAGGATACTGACTTCTGTAAATGATGGAAACATGGACTGTGCTGCTGACTTAGGAGATTGCACGCATAACAAAATTGTATCATGCAAGCAGCAAGGAAAAAAACAGTACAACATTTACAGTAACAAAGCAATGTGATGTCGAAACGGAGGACGTACTCTTTGTCAGCAGCAAGCTTGACTTCAAGTCCACCATACTCAGGCAGGAGAACAGTGTCACCTTCCTTGAGAGCAACAGGGATCAGCTTGCCATCCCTATCGCGTTCGCCAGGGCCAACAGCCACCACTTTCCCAGAGTTCAGCTGGATTCACAGGAAAATTTTCAATCCATTAACTGATTCCACAGTCAATGCATCAAGACAACCCTGTCTCTACTGATGAAAACACACCCCATTCTCAAAGATTATGTGGGATCATTCAACAGCATTAATTGGACTATGGGATAGAACCTACTGTAAAAGTGCAACTAGCAGTTTAGTGGCATGCTAATGCAAAAAATGTAAATAATAGTCGACTCTCTATGGAAGCAGATCAGATGGGTACCCACACAATCAAATTGCAGTTGCTCCAGTAACATCATTCTAACTAACAATTAGCAACCTAGACAAAGGCAATCTGAACCGCAAGGCCTACCCACATCCCAGCCGGAACTAATTCCACTAAAAGAAGCACCAAGAGCCGCCATTTGCGGCAGTTCAAATTAAGCCGTTCGTACGACCTATACAACAAGGCAATCCAAATCGCTCGACCTCACAAGTAACCATATCCGAATCGGGGGTAATCCCACTAGGCACCAAGAAAGCGCCCAATCTCCAGTTCGGCAGAAGTCATCATGCAAAACACCTCGCCTCAGACCACAATCTGACCACTCCTCGCACTGAATCCATAACAGGATCAACCTACTATGAGCAGCAGCAGCACCAAGATGGGGAGATGGGGCACCTGCTTGGAGGTCTCGGGGAGGAGGATGCCGCCGGCGCTCTTCTTGGGCTGCACCAGCTTCTCCACCAGCACCCGGTTCAGCGACGGGAGCAGACGCTTCGCCATCGCCGCCTCACCTCTCCTCTCCTCTTCTTCTTGGGAAGCAAGCAAAGGAGCGCGTCGCTTCCACACTCTTCCTCACCTAATCGATTAGCCTCCGCGGAGCGGTGGGGGCGCGGGGTTTAGGGTTTTAAGGGGAGAAGACGAGACGGCGGGCCCGGTTGAAATGACGGGTTTGCCCCTTGAGAGGGGGAGGCGAATCGGCCCAGTTAGAGCCCAGATAAGGTAGAAGCCCATCCTTTTGGGCTTTTAGCCCATGAACTAACACCACGGTCCAATCCAACGAGCAAGCAAGGTTTGGACGCCGCGGCGAACTCCATTCCAGTTGGCAGCCACAGTCGCCGGCGGCGGGGAGAAGTTGAGGGATGGCGGACGCCGGCAGCGCAAGGAAGTGGGAGGAAGAAGACAAGGAGGAGGAGGACGACGTCGTCTGCTTGGATCCGTCCTTCTTCGTCGATCGCAGGTGGGGGCCGCTCCTCTTTACCCTTCGGGTTGCTCTGATCTTTGCAGAGCTGCATCGACGACTTGCTGGTGGACTGAACTTTTTTTTTTTTGTCTCGATTTTGTTGCTGGGTTCGTCGATTTCGGCAGCTACGAGATGACGACCTTCACCTTCGGCTCCCAAGTGCTCAACCTCCTCTGCCTCCGCGCTGCCTCCAGTTATTACTTCTTGCTCGTAGTCTTTCTTTCTTGCTGAGCAGAGCTTATACTATAGTATCTGTGATGTGGTAATGGATTCAATAGGTTTTTGCAATGATCAATTGGTAACACATCTTGCTAATAGCTACTTACTTAGCTAGTTTGTTCTGTGTAAAATCCACTTGGAGCTGGAACTAGTGTTAAGGTTTCCCAAATTAGAGCAAAAAAGGGCATGGTTAGTTGAGCATTATGCTGCTCAAGATGGTTACCATTTTGAACTCTTATGTAACAACTATTCTATACTTCTATTCGACCCAGCAGCGCTTGTGTAGTAGCTGCAATGCTCAGTATTAAGTTCTACTGCCTGTTGTTTCATGTGCTGAATCAATTGTTTCTAGCGACTGTAGTGTGGTAATGTATGCTTCATGCCTTGTTAGCTTGTTTACTTCATGTAGTGCTGTTCACAAATTAATATCATAATCACAGCCGTACGAAAAAAATGCCTCATCTCTGGTTGTGCAGTTACAGCTGAGATAAAAGGTTTAGCGTGTCGAACTTGGAAATATGCTTGTGACATGTGTTTTGTTCATTTTCTTCTTGTTGCTTGCATAGTAGCGAAATTGGGTTTTCATTACACAACCGTGTGGTTTTAGGACCACTTTTACCTTATCTCGTTTGGGACTCCCTCCACTCAGACAATGTCATTCTAGTACAGCAGGACATCAAAAGGCCCACATTCCACATGATCAAACCAATGAAGGGCGTATTCTCTTCTCTTTTTTTTTTTTGTCACTAGGTGACTCTTATGTCTTATTTCATTGTGTCTCCGTGTCTGCTTTTATAACCAGATGTCTATGCAGCTATGCTTAACATAGTAATTCTCATTTAACTGGTGACAGTTCTGTCCATCCAACAAAAAAGTTAGATCTGAGCATGCTGTACTCATGTTTCATTCCATCCATGCAGTGAACGATACGGATGGTTTTATTTAAGCCTCCCCGTTAGTACATTAGCTTGTTTGGGTTTATTCTGATACGGGCATGATTGCCACCTCACAGTACATAATGCCAGATTTTGATGTTTCCTTAGCATGGTGCTGCAACTAACAGGCATTCTAATGATTTGTGCAGCTGATTATGATCTTACTGGACAGTTAGTATGGCCAGGTGCTGTTCTGATGAACACTTACCTATCTGAACACCCTGAGACTGTGAAGGATCGTTCAATAATTGAGTTAGGATCTGGGGTTGGTGAGAGAATTCTCTACCATGTTCACTTCAATTTGCGATCTTACAAAATCTGACAATATTGTGACTTGCTAGGCATTACTGGCGTATTGTGCAGCCGTTTCTGCAAAGAGGTGGTCTTGACTGATCACAATGATGAAGTTCTAGAGGCAAGGTTCAAACCTTCAGAGATATCTCATAGTTTGGCATATTACAGAAGATCTTTGAGACTTCCACATGTTATTTCAGATATTAAATTCTAGTTCTGGCAATTCTTATATGTAGATAATTGCATATGGTTTACGATACATAGATCATAAATGATACATGCATTCATTGCATTGTGTTATGCTTGCATCTTTCCTTCAATATAGCTATTACATCTATTTATGTTGAAGAATGGTTCCACAGATCATAAAGAAAAATATAGAGATGCAGTCATGTTCTGGGAATGCAAACGCAGGTTGCCACTTTGTAACTTTCAGCTTATTATGTTTCATTACTATGACATTTTTTAACCATTGAAACATAACTATCCAGACATTGGATCTAAACTGTTACTTTTGTTGCAGTGTTGACAGCTGAGAAGCTAGAGTGGGGAAATGATGATCATATAAGCAATATCATTAAAAAACATCCTGTTGGATTTGATCTCATTCTTGGAGCTGATATCTATATCCTTCTAATTTTTCTACTTCGCCGTGGTTATTTTCAATTCTGATCCTTTGCCTTTCTATTCCCTATGTCATCTATCAATCGTTGCATTTTGGGGACCTTGACTCGCAGAAAGCTTCCAGCAATCCAGCATTCCCTGTCTCTTTGATACTGTAGAGAGGCTTCTTCGTATTCAGGCTGGTAAATGTAGATTCATATTGGCTTATGTATCACGAGCTAAAGTGTATGTATTTTCTCAACTCATTATCTTTCTATCCAAGGCATATTTGGGTAGAGTTTCGAATACTTTGAAAAGGTGCTGATAAATGCTGTTCATCATGATGTTCCATGTTAGGCAAGCCAACTTAATGCATATGTCCAAAATTGTAATGAAAAGATGTATTATTGACCTTATAGTTGATTATTATGTAACATTTGCATTTTAATTGGAGTTCTCCTTGTTTCGTTTATCAAGAATAAGGACTCTCGGTTCTTGAATTTTTTCAGAATACCAATTGACTCATTTGTATAGTAGGCATGGGTTCACTAAGCGCCAGTATGAGTGTATGACATGACATTTTGAACATCTTAGCATAAAAGGTAGCTGAGGTCCTCATGGGTAAAACTTCTCAAAGATACATCATCATCAAATTAGAAGGTTCTTTAATTAGAAGTATTCAATAGCTCCAAATAATCGAAACATTATATAAGCTAATAAAATCACACATATTATGATGTAGTGCTAATGTGTATTTAAAAGAGAAGAGATTTGCTGAAAAATCTTATTTCAGAATGACATGTAAAACTACAGAACTTCTGCCGATTTACGGACAAACAAAGTGTTATGTCACCCATTCTTTTGTCGGCTTGTCGCTTGTTGGAGATACTCTGCACCTGATAGTTCATTCCCCTTGTGCAAAACTGATAGTCCAGATGCATTCATGAGCAAATAGAATGTACAGGTTGGCTTGCAGTAGTTTTAGATTATCATTTACTGACAGATAGAATTGGTAGCATACTGACATATTACTGGTATGGCCAGAATGTACCGTACTACTCTTACTAAAGCTAGCAGTACAAGAGCAGCTGCCAAAAATAAATGGCTTTTTTTTTCTTTTCTGAAAAGCATAATTGGGCTATTTCAGTGTTCTCCTTGATACTTCTGTAGAGATTTTTGTGAGCTTGTCATAACTCATATATTTGCTCTACTTTTTTTTTGTCCATCCAACCTTCTTTGTTTGTTCTATTTTTTAACTGATTCCATTATTGATAAATCATTTTAAAATGAAACCATATATACTCTTAACGAAGACAAACTGTTCTCGATATGACCAGCATGGATGTGCTACTACTGAAGGAAGCTGAAAAACATGGAATGCATGTTGAAGAAGTGGATGGGACAAGAACAACCATCTCAAATCTTGAAGGTGTCATATTTGACATCACCCTCAAATGATGCCTGCCTTTTGCCTTCCTCTGATGGAACCCTTGGGTGTTCATTAGTCAAGAAAAATACGTGGAACATCCTCTTCACAGGAAAGCTAATGTTTCCTGCCTGCATGTATGATGAGCTGAACCTGAGCATGTGTTAGTAGCATCTCTCCAGAGGAGGAAACAATACCACTGTCACAGTAACATCATTATTGATGATGGGCTTCAATTCGTATGCTGATTTAGTGTAGTTTTCAAATGTTTTGACAGTCTCGTCCTTTTTGCTAATCAAGTGTCGAGTCATGAGTGTTGATGGTACGGCTTTCTCAAACCATCTATCATTGAGATGACCAGACGCTGAAAGTTCTTGTGAGGAAGAGTTGCTGAAAGCAGTGGCATCATGTAAGCCAGAGGTGCTGGTCTGAAAAGATCTGAATTACCATGAGCTTGTGTTTGGTGTAGCTTGTAAACATCAACCAAACTGAATCTTCATCCTCCTACCCTGCAATGCATGTAATATGGATCCAATTCTGCCTTGTTCTTTAGCCTGTTCTTGTTCTTGCCATCTTGCATGTTTTGTCGCGACAACTTGTCAAGGTCTGCCTGATGCAACTTTGTCACGGAGGCTATGGCCACATCATTATCGGCTTTTCTTGGAAGCAGCCCAAATCTGGAGCTCCTGCCAAAAGGCCATGAACTGTACCATATCTTCTTGTGTGTTCCTGTTGCACACAGTGCTAACACTGATGCATCGGACCTGTACCTTACAGGTGTGTTCGTATTACGAACACTTATTTTTCAAAGTGGTTTTCTTATTCTTCTCGTTTCGATGATAAAACATGGGGTCACAAACCTATCATACACTTCTCTTGTTTTCATCTTACACACATATCTTTCCTTTGACTCTTTTACCACATGTCTTCTTTTTTTAAAAGTCACTTTTTTCAGCTACTACTACCACTTATTTTTAGTTAAAATCTATCAGTCATAGCTAAGTCATAGTTAATATGAATACCCTTGTAATCTGAACTAGTCTGAACCCGACCTTATTCTGAAAATTGTTAAAATGTAGGCAGTACGCTATGCTTGCTAGTCTACTATCAACATAAGCAAAGTCTCTGGACATTGTTTTCAGTGATTTACTCACGAACACAAGTTGGCCATGGGAGGTTGAAACTGGGGCCCGGGTAGCAACCAACACATCTAAAGATCCATTTGGCCATGCTGTTTACTTCATAACTTCGAAATGCTACATGTAGAAAAGCAACATCGGAGTTATTAACAAAAAAAAACTCCCCTCGACTAACGACCATCAAGGGCATTCATCTGTGATTTAGCACGAGTCGTGTTCCTAAAGAAAGTAACAATGTTCTTGTGTGACCTAGATCAACGCACCATCATCACTGAATATAGAATTGCACGTATCTCTCTTCAGATGAGAAAGGCATTACGATTGATTGGCTTCTTTTTAGCTTTTTCACAGCGCATCCGATGCTGGGAGGTAAGGTCAAAGGGAGGAGGAGGCCAAGAAAGACGGTGGCATCCATCCAAACTCCTAAAAGGATGTACAAAAAGAAGAGCAATTTACTGAATACTGAGGATAAAGCAAAAGTGAGAAGGAGGTAACCATGACAACTCTCTTTAGCTTCACCAGGGGAGATTGGCAGCATTACATAGGGTTTCTTTTCTTTTCTTTGGTTGCTTTACAAGCACTGGCTGTGTGTCGCAGAGATTCCCAAACACAACATAAACACATAAAGTGAGATTGATTGGCTGCCCAATGATTGGGTGTATAATCCACATGAGAGGAGAATTCCATTCCATTACATTACATTATGCAAGTGCACATGCTTAGTTATCTCCATAGCAACATGTTTGTACATTGAACAACCATCAAACTGACCCCTCTGCCAGTAGTACAGTTCTTGCCGGATCAGCTGCATAAGAAAACCCTGCAATGTTCCGGCAGAATGTCTCTCATCCAATGCCCACACAGTCTCCTCTTGTCTGGAATGCAGGCACAGACAATCCTTGGTTGCCAATGCATTTTTTGCATATACTACATGTAGTAGCAGTGAGTACCTAACTCGGATGACCAAAGACCAACTGATAAATTCAATATTTTTCTGTTTGATTACCAATTGTGAGAAGTATTAACAACTGATGCTGGTGGCAACATCCCACCAGCATGGTCCAAGCCACCAGAGTGCATACATTTGTGCAGGTGAGAGGCAGCGAGGCTGCCAACCTGGTATCAAGAAAATCCCATTTGGCCCGGTCAGGCTCAGCGACAGCTGGGCTACCGGCCGGTTCCAGCAGCGCAGGCCGGCGCCGGCGGCCGGGCGGTGGATGCAACGAGTAGAGTCTTTGCTCGTTTAGATTGGTCAAAAAGGTTCAGAAAGCTTGGTTTTTTGCTCCTGTTTCAGTGTCCCGGATGGCAAAGTTGTCGAGATGGATAAAATAATGTTGAGAAGATGAGGAGGGATTGGAAAGTTTATACACTTCGTACACATAAGATGCTGGAGTTGTTGGTTTCATGACATGGATGCCATAGTGATGAAACTGTGACCTCACACTGACAATCTGTGGGGCTCATTGGCAAGTACTACTTGGAAAGTAATTTGGCTCTTCTGCCATGTTTTTGGTACAGTATGACCTTATGCTTTGCTTAAGAGTCTTAAGTAGTACCAAAGCCATTCATTTGACAGAAGTTCAATTCAACCATAGCAGCTTGCAAACGCTAAGCAGGTCAACGACAATGTGTTCTTGTTGGCCACTGGTAAGTAGGATTGGTAGAAAAGGACTAGTTGGAGGAATTGAAAGAGCTTCTCGATGTGTCCTTAATGCAAGTTCATATGAGCTGTACAGTCCTGTAACGCTGTACGTAAGATATGCATATATGATACATGCTCATCTCAGTGGACAACGAACGCCTGCTTCTCTGTGATGAAGTTTCTCCACAAACCAATGAACCACGAGAATGTGACGACCCGTACTTTTATTACCTTAGATAAAAGTACTAGTTTATGGATTGTTACTTGATAAAATTATATTTTATCAAATAATAGTCCACATCAGATATTGCAGCAAAGAAATAGTTAGAACTACCTTTATTTCGCACCTGTTAGCTATAAAAGCTAGGATTTTGGCATGATTCACCTGAGTGGTTGACGTAGTCCGGAGTCATTAGGTGGTGATCAATTCGGCTTCAGCTTTTAGCTTCCGGCTTATTTTTCACTATTCATAAATTTCGTCGTTTTTTGAACTTTTGGTTTTTTATTGAGCTTTTTTGCCGGTTCTTTTTTCCCCGTATTTGTTTGTATTATACGTAATGGACTAACATATTTTTTAATTTTTTTAAATTTAATTATGCTAAATAAGCCTCTATCAGCTACAATATTTTTTCAGCCAATTACAGTGCTTTTCAGCCATAAGCCACTCAAAATAAGCCAAAATGATCACACTATTCGTCATCATTTAGCATCTTTAAACGTACCCAGTTTATCGCTTCTAAATAAAAAGGATTAATAATAAAATTGAGTACTTTCATACTCAGCAAATCTATATTACAAAAGTTGCATGCATGTGTAATCATCTAATCATCTACATTCCATACTAAATCTCATATCATCATTATCATTATCATTCAAGTTCCAGGATTTTTATTAAAACAAGAGGTTTAGGAGAGAGCACATAGAAATCTACTTTTCACCAGTACTATGGGAAGGAGCCATCGATAGCTCCTGTAGCATCTAATCCAAAAAACTTGTATGAATCATAATTTAAACTATGCGTAGGTTGTATTACTTTACCCATATTAACCCTGAGCCATTATTACCATCATTTCTTTTGCATTTCCTTATATGCGAGATTGGACATAATACTGAGCATTTTTTTTCTTATTTCATATATTATACCTTCACTTAGCTAGTACGTCACTAGCCGTTGTGTCAATCTTCCAAACTCGCCACTCAACCCGTGCTAAATATAGCTGCACTAATGCACTTCATCGGCATTAGAATTGGAGTCCACTCCTCCTAGTACTATATACCCATGTGGAGATTATAACAACTCGATAGGGTAGTGAGCTCAGCTCATCTTAGATGAGAACATAGTTGATATGGTTTTAATAGAGACCATAATTGATACGGTTTTAATACGGCACACAACACAAGTGAGAGTGGTTTAGTCATTATATGTTTGACTCTATGTATGTAGAGGGAACCCTGACTTGCCATGATTCATCATCACTTTCCCTGGACTTTCACAGTGTAATTTCAGCTATAAATCAAAAGTTATAGTCAAAAGCTTAAGCCGTAAGTCAGTTGAAGTACCACCTAAATCTTGGACTGTGCCAAAAATCATATCTTAGGATTACTTGGACCAAGACTCAATGTGTAGAGTGCAAAACTAGAATAAATTTTCATGAATTTATGGACATATCTGCTATATTTACCGTAACTATGCCTATGGCTATCATTTTAATACTTTGCTATCTTTATTCCTCAACCGAATTGTCCCCATGAACCGTTCTTTTTTCAATGGGCAATTCCCAAGTGGACCTCTAGAAAGGGCAGGCAAATTGAGGAAAAGCAGTTTGCTTAAACAGATGGTGGGTGATGAAAACAATGTTCTTCCTTATTGTTCTCCCGTTGCTTGTTAAAAACGAGGAGAGGGCCCATTTGGAATTTGGTGAATGTGAATGCCACACTGCCCCCATGCCATCAATGGCAACAAGCACTAGCTTTTCACTTGTTTCAGCTACCCATGAAACTTCCTGGATTTTTTATGCTTGATCATAGGAGTAGTAGTAAATTACAAGTATACTAGTAACAGTTGTTGTTAAGCAAAAAGAAAATTCAGGGAAATGTTAAGCAGTACGACTGTTTGAATAATTAGGACTAATAATGTTGGATGGAGGACCCAACCTGAAGCTAAGCAGGTGACAACCCTAGTCCCAACATGCATATAATACTGATTCCAACCTTTTTCTTCATGTGAGTGTGCAGCAGAGAGGACAATAGAGTAAGACAATTTCATTGAAGTTTGCTGTTGCTTCTTTTTGTTCGGAGGTGAATGAAGCAGCCTCACTCAATCGTCCCAGTGTGGCGGGCACTGCTTCAATCAAGGGGTTGGAAAGAATGTAGTAGCAGCACACCGGTATCAGGGCTTGTATGTGCATGTCTGTACAAACTACAACCCAAGGGAATAATTATTCTAGAGCATGTGTGGGGAAAAATTTGCTCACTATATTTTCAGCTTATGAATGCATGTTTGGCTGCCTTTCCCTTCAGAATATATACGAAAGTCTATCTTTTAAGTTTGTCTCTAAATCTTTTACCTCACCTAAAAACATTACCGAAACAACCTCTCCAACAGTAAATTATTTCTCTAACTATTTTATATTATTTTCACCACAATTTCTTGCCTACGGCCTCTTACTATTTGCGTTGGTTTACGGGCTCACGTCATCTCTTACATAAGAGATAGTACATTATCTCTCCTCACCTACATTATCTCTCCTCGTCTTCTCCGTCATCCACATAGAATTTTACTCATTTAATATAGATAAAAGACAGCTAAGATGGCACTATTAGATGTCCTCAGAAGGAAATGGTGATTAAAGACATCTGACTGACCATTGGAATCTACTCTTTATCAGATAAAACCAACTGCACAGGTGGCTTCCTCTAGAGTGCCTCATCGGATGCTCAAAATTTCTTACACATCCTAGGCTTGTTCATATTGACTTCTGCTGATGGCTTTTGACTGCGGCCGATGAATAGTAATGATTGATAAATAGTAGTGTATTATGTAAGAAAGACGGTGTAATAAAAGACATTACAACATTCGAACCATCATGCGACTTACAGAATTGTGATATAATAAAAATACAAAGTGTGTTACAATATGTGAAAATGAAAAGTAGTGGCTAATGAATAGTAGTGACTGATAGAAACGGCTTATAGAAATTAGGGCATTTATATTGGCTTCTGTTTCTGAAAGTAGAAGTCACTATGAACATGCACTTAATCTCATTGTCATATTTCCAATCAGAAAGTTCTAAAGAGGATTCCTCTAATCCATAGAACATTTTCAAATGTTCTATTCGAAGTTGACACTCTTTTCTCGCATGTAATTTACAGTAGTACCAAAATGCCACTCGTATGTCTGATTGGTTTGACCAGTAATGCAATTTAGAGCGAGAAATGTATGTAGAAATTCGTTTAGATGTTCAAATTTACCTACCTCACCCTCATGCCACATTATAAATTTCCGGTAAAAGATTACAGCTTTCTCAACTAATTACAATTCTGACTCAAGATCATAGTGAGTCAGTGACAGAAAAATCAGGGAGCAGGCCAGATCTGAAGAGCAAATGCAGACCAATCAGAAATCCCGAATCCACAGGATCAAGTCAACATACTTAGCTGAGGCGATGAATCACAACAAAGGAAAGGGGGGAGTACTAAGCAAGCAGCATCGATGCCTCCATTACTCCCATGTTTAGTACTTTGGGAGGTTGGAAGGAGCTCACAAGGACAGCCTGTGCTGTGTCATTGGAATTGGAGAGAAGGGAGAGTGAGACATGGCCACAAATTCTCACCGCTGTACATTTCTGTAAACATCAGCATATGAGATTTCTTTTAGTATGTTTTTTGTTTGAAAATGTAGTAAAGATGGAAACTTTAGATACATTTGTATATGTTTTGTTTTTCATGAAATAATGAAGATTTTCCCTTGGTTTGAAAAAGAATGAAGATTTTCCCGTAAATGTTATTGCGCCAAGTAATCGATGGAACTGCTAGCATTGAGAGTTTGAATTCTTCTATTTCAAGACAGGTTCATTCTTGGAGACCCACCTGATCCAAGGCCTCCTTTAAAAGTGCTGTGAATTTTAACGAAAATGATACCGTAGCGGCTGCTAACTTTATCTGAGGTATTCAATTAAAGGAAAATAAATAAAAAACATCGTTATATCTCTATGGATAATGCAACGGATAAAAAGAAAAAAGCCATGTTAAGAAGCCAATACATTCTAAACGGCTTTGGCTTCTGAAGCCAGAAGTTGTTTGGAACGGGACCTAAAGAACTTCCATTTAGATGATTTAGTAAGTTGTCACAATGAAAGTTGTATATTGCGTAATAGTTTAGTTAGTACATCTGTTATTTGGAAAATGATATCAGACATAAGTACAATGCGTGAGAGAAATATTTGACTCATTGTCCACACCATCTCCTCATGTCTCCCACTCTATTCAATCCTCCTCTAACATCTTCTTCTCCAACATCATACTAGTCCCCCTACGTACACCCAACTCCTCTCTCCCCACCCCCACACCGATCTGGTGGCTCGCTAATCAGCCCGCGCCGTCTCTCTTGGGATCTCCTCCTCCCTTCCTCTCCCTCTCTCCCCAAGCATGGTTATGGTGAAATCTGATCAAGCTATTGCACGAATGATCAATTCGTGCTCGAGGGATGTCTTCTGCCATAGCCAGAGCTCATCAGATGTCTCCTGTTTCCAAGGAGTGGCCGCAGTTCATCATATTTGTAGCTACAATGGTGGGAAGCACGGCAGATCTGTAAGCGATTAGGTGTAGACAACAAGTAGAAGACGCCACCACCGCTACGCTTCTCCTCCTTTGAGCTTGACTCATCGGCAACACCTAAGTGCCCGATCCCTTCCTCCTCCAATATGCTTGTTGCAAGCATTTTCTCGATTTTTTTACAACAACTTTATCAAATTGTTGCATGAGATATTTTATTTTGTTGCAATGTATCTTCGCAAATATTGTAGCAATAGAATTTTTATTGCATTTGTGTTATGGGTTTGTTGCATAGGAAAATTTTGTTGTTGCAATGATGCCTTTTAGTTTTGCAAAGCTCTTCTATTGTCATGAATTTGTTTGCAACAAGAGGGTATTTTGTTGCATGCATAGAACCAATTATTGTACTTGCTACAAATTTTGCTGTGTCATTGAGAGAGAATACTACAGTGTTAGAATACAATATATTTATTGTATTAGATAAGGATTTAGGTGGTGATCATTTGGGTTTTTTTGGTGGCTTATGGCCGAAAAGCACTGTAGCTGGCTGAAAAAACACTGTAGCTGACAGAGACTTATTTAGCATAATTAAATTTTAAAAAAAATTTAAAAATATAAGAAATATGTTAGCCCATTACGTATAATACAAACAAATATGGGAAAAAAGAACCGGTAAAAAAGCTCAACAAAAAGCCAAAAGTTCAGAAAAAAACGAAATTTATGAATAGTGAAAAATAAGACGGAAACTAAAAACTGAAGTCAAAACGATCACAACCTTATTATAGGCTTATTAAATAATTATTGCGTCTCCGAACGCCAGCTAATCCTCTCATCTTCTGCCTCGATGAGTGAGCGATGACCGACAAATAGAAGGCAACAAAAACAGGAACAAAAGAAATGCCACCCATGGCAGTGTGCCACCCAACCCCACCTCCGCATTCCCCTCCTCCACAAAGCACGGCGCGCGCACACACAGGCAGGCACTAGCAGCCTAGCAGGGAGGGCTAGAAAAGAAAAGAAGAGGGCAGAGGGCCAAAAAGAAAAAGAAAAACCTTCAGAAAGAAAAGACCTCAAAAGAAAGCAACCAAGCGAGGCAGCCAGCCATTCACACATGATTCACTCACCAGTTGCTTCTTTCTTTTTGGTGCCTCCATTTCCTCCCTCTGATCCAAGCCTTTCACTCAAAGCTTCCAGCTTTTCCAATTGTATGGTACTTCAAGAATCAAGGAATATGTTCTTGCTGCTGCTCTTGGGGCTCTGATCCATCCATCCAAGGGCAAGCCTCTGTTTCTCTCTCACTTTCTCTGGCATTTTGCTGTGTCTGGGCTCTGTGCATGGTCACTCCAATGAAAGAATTTTGGCCTGGTTTTTCTGTTCTTGGGATCCAAAATTTGGGCAAGTTATTGGTTTGAAGGTTCCCTACCTTCCTGTTCTTGGGTCTTGTTTCCCTCCAAGGCAAGAATTTGGAAGCCATGGGGGCCCCTTGCCAGCAATTCAGGATGATTTCTGGGGGTCTTGAAGCCAAGATGCCTCTTTGACCCACCTTTGCTTCGTTTCTTGGACAATTCTGCCCAATTTTGCTTCGATTCGGGGTCGTTGAGCTCGACGAGCTCGAGCGCCCCTGTTCTTGATCCGGTCCATGGGTCTCTGCCACGGCAAGCCCACGCAAATCCCGGAGCCCGAGGCGGAGGAGCTCCATGTAGTCTCCGGCGCTGGCGATGCCGCCGAAGCCGCGAACGGCGCCTCCTCGCCGGCCGCGGCGAAGCCGGGCACGCCGAAGCAGCCCAAGTTCCCGTTCTACCTGCCGAGCCCGCTCCCGCCGTCGAGCTACAAGAGCTCGCCGGCGAACTCGAGCGTGGCGTCGACGCCGGCGCGCGGCGGGTTCAAGCGGCCGTTCCCGCCGCCGTCGCCAGCGAAGCACATCCGCGCGCTCCTGGCGCGGCGGCACGGCTCGGTGAAGCCCAACGAAGCGTCCATCCCCGAAGGTGGCGAGCCGGAGCTGGGCCTGGACAAGAGCTTCGGCTTCTCGAAGCATTTCTTCGCCAAGTACGAGCTCGGCGAGGAGGTCGGCCGCGGCCATTTCGGTTACACCTGCGCCGCCAAGGCCAAGAAGGGCGAGCACAAGGGCGAGGACGTCGCCGTCAAGGTCATCCCCAAGGCCAAGGTTAGACACACTCCCCTCCCCTCGCCATTGCCATGCCTTGCTGTCGAGTTGCTTGCATCGTTTGCTCAACAGTTTCTTGTTGTCTCTGTACAGTTGCATTCTCTGTATTTGACCATTTTTTTGTCAGATTCCTGCGTGATTGGATACCAGCATGCCTAAACGATGCTGTTTCTGCTCAGTTTTGTCGTCAAGATCCATTCTTTTGTTATGTTAGATTCATCTCGAGTTGTCTAGGTGTTGACTGATACATGCATTTGGATTCTGCATTCTTTCAGTTTGGTCAGGTTCAGATGCTACGCTTGTGATTCTGGATCGTAGCTCGATTTTGTCACAGTGTTGATTGCACGTCGTAGATATCTGAACTTAGACGGGTGCATATGTACTATCACCTAGTGTTTGGTAGAACATTGCTTGATTCAAGCACGCTAAGATCGAAGAAAAGGAGGTACCGTACCCGCACTTCGTTTTCTTTTAGCTCCCGGGGTGCCCGTGATTGTTGGTGGGAGGGTGACCTCACCGCGCTGGTAAAGCTCGCCGCCTTGCGACATTCATGTCGTGGCCTCATTGCACTGGAGGAGCTCATCCATTTGGACGTGGACTGCCTCGTGCATTGATTGGCTTCATGTCATGCTCATGGTGGCGACGGTTGCCGAGTCCTCGATGCCACCATCTTCTTTCCTCACATTTCATCGGTGGGTGAAAGGAGAACATGATCCTCTTGGATAGATCTGCAGGTCAAAAGGGAGCACAGCTTGATACTTCAGTTCTGTTGGAAGAGTTTACTCATCATGCGCCTCCCTGCTATTGTATGAGGGGTCATTTAATTAAGACCCTGTAGAGGCTCAGCTCTCCCAGCCAGTCCAGTGCTTTTATGAGCAAAGCTGGCAATCTTCCTGTTGTGTATGCAATGCCGTAATGCCCCACCCAGAGGCCAGAGCTACTCACATTCCATGTGCTTGTGTTCATCGACTGTCAATCCTAGCATGGCAGGCATGCTGGTTTTCTTGATTCATCTTTCTAGAAAAATCAGCTCATTGGTATTGATATGGGGAGTGAGTGAAGTCGAATTACACCGACAAGAGTGGAGTTTTTCTTTTTGGATTTCAAATGCAGTTTTTCATATGTTATTTCATTGTAAATGGTATGGCTTTTGATTTATTCTTGTGCTACTTGTGTCCTGCAGGCGTTAATGCCAGCAAGATGCATTTTATTTCTTTGTACTTATAATTGATCACTTATTATTGTCTGTATAGTGCACTGTTGTACAACATTGAACAGAACAGTAGTTGGTTGTTGGATAGGCCACATAGGAGTCCTAATTTGTGCTTCGAGATCTACGTATGGTGCCCATTAGTTGATAAATGAAAGTTGGATGGAAGAACTGTTTTTGGTTGACTCTTTGTGCTGTCATCATTGTAATTGCATGCTCTAACCAGTAACAAGTAATATACTCAATTAATCAAATTGAGATGGTTTATTATGACTTTATTTCAATATTTTCAGTCAGATCACTTGTTTGCTTGTTAGCTGTTTAGTGCAAACTGTGCAAATACATATTTATTCTGTCTGCTTTCTAGTCTCACCAAATGAAGTCTGTGGGCAGATGACGACTGCTATAGCCATTGAAGATGTCAGAAGAGAAGTGAGAATATTGAGTTCTCTGACAGGCCACAGCAACCTAGTGCAGTTCTATGATGCTTTTGAAGATGAAGATAATGTGTATATAGTTATGGAGTAAGTGTGCACTTGTTTCATACAGCATGCCTTTTTAACTTCTGTCTTCATATGGTGTTGCAGTGCATGAGATTCTTGCCCTTGTATATATATATTAGAAGGTTTATAAATCATAATTTGTCTTTGCAAATGGAATTCATCATGATGGAATGTTTAGTTTATTCCTGTCATGTTCCAAATATGAAAAGCCAATGAAATTATATATGAGAATCCTGTTATCCAAGTGTTGATTTAAATAAATCAAAAGCATTTTTCTGTTAGGAAGAATTTATTAATTTGATCTCAACAACTTATTCCATAAGGGAGCCTGTTTACACATGATTGCTATCAAGGTTTTTAATGCTATTGCATGATCTTGATAATGGAGATTGTCATTTTATTAAGGATGTCAGCCTATCAAGATCAGAGCTCATCTATTATCGATCAATTGTTTACTATTTAAGAATTTAAGTTACATATATAATGGTGCATACTGCAACTTCCATTACTTGATTATATTTAGCTTATTGTAGTTGTATATATGCTGTTTCAGATTATGTAAAGGAGGTGAACTACTGGATAGGATACTGGCGAGGTACTTATAGAGCCATAATCAGTGTTTTGGAACAATTGTTATGACTAGTTCTGCTGGGATTCTAATGATAACTGACTTTCTTGGTTTGCAGAGGTGGAAAGTATTCTGAAGAGGATGCAAAGGTTGTTATGGTGCAAATTTTGAGTGTTGTATCATTTTGCCATCTTCAAGGTGTTGTTCATCGGGACCTGAAACCGGAGGTAGGTTTGTTATCATACAATTAGCAGTTTATATTAATAAATCTTATTGTATTTCGTTATTATTACCAACCTGGAAGCTTATTAATATGCACCAAATTGAAAACAAGGCATTCACTGTATACGGCATTTCTCTTTAATTGTTGTTTCTGTTAATTTTCTGGATTGTTGTCCAAAGAACTACTGTTTAGTCAGCAGATGCAATGCAGTTCTTCTGCAATGATTATGTGTGTGTGTGTGTGTTTTCCTTTTCCTAGAATTTCCTGTTCACATCAAAGGACGAAACCTCTGCCTTGAAGGTCATAGACTTTGGCTTGTCTGACTTTGTAAAGCCAGGTTGGTCTTAGAGTTCCATTTGGATCCTTGTTTAATATTTTATCCTTGCTAGATTAAATCTAACTGTATTGAGATGCCAAACCATTGTTATATTCTGCAGATGAAAGACTTAATGACATTGTCGGAAGTGCGTACTATGTTGCTCCCGAGGTGCTTCATCGATCTTATGGCACCGAGGCAGATATGTGGAGCATTGGAGTAATTGCCTACATTTTGCTTTGTGGGAGCCGGCCTTTCTGGGCACGCACTGAGTCAGGAATATTCCGAGCTGTCCTGAAGGCAGAACCAAGTTTTGATGAGGCCCCATGGCCTACTCTCACTGCTGAAGCCAAAGACTTTGTAAAAAGGCTGCTTAATAAGGATTACCGCAAGAGGATAACTGCTGCACAAGCTCTAAGTAAGCACCAGATTTTTTTTTGCCAGTGTCATACAGTTCTATTCTTCTCCAAAGCAATGCTTAACTGTTTACTTACATAATGAAATCTGCAGGCCATCCATGGATCCGTAATGCTCAACAAGTGAAGATTCCTTTAGATATGATAATTTACAAGCTTATGAGAGCTTACATCAGTTCTTCTTCATTGCGAAAGTCTGCTTTGAGGGTATGCACTTAATCAGAATTGAAAAAAGAAAAAATTGTGTAGGATTCTTATGCTGGTCTGTAGATGACTGTTCTGTTGCTTATCTTAAATTAATGCTATACATGGCTTGAGATGTTTGTTGAAATATAAGTGAATTGTTTGTCTTTCTTCATCAATTTAAGCTTTTGGGTGAACTGATTGGTGCATGTAATTTAGTACGGTATTAGAGCCAAGAGGACCTGAGTTTAAAACCCGGCCGGCGCAACTAAAAAAAATTTACAGCCCACTTCTATTCCACATTTAGGCCTAAGGGAGCCTACACGTAAGAGGGTGTTAAAATATAAATAGCTTGTCCATCTTTTCTCATCAGTTTAAGCTTTTAGGTGAACTGGTTGGTATATGCAACTTAATAATGTAAACTTCTAATTTTGGCATGTACCATGTTTCTTGCAAAATTGCTCTGCATAATGTATTCCCTTATTAATTATTCTGCTTTACCTGCAAATGGTTAACCTGTTTTTGAATTTTTAAGTGTGATGAGTTTTCCATGTGCCAGTTGACATGGCTATACCTTGTGTGTTCCTTTCACTTCTATTAGTACTATTAGGGAACCGTCTTTCCCCACTATGTACTCCTTAATGCTTTTGTTTGCACAATTAGGATGTTCATACCATTATGTCTTCGATAACATTACCAATGAGCCATGTTAAGGGATCTCCATGCATTTTTACAGGCCCTAGCTAAGACACTGACAACAAATCAACTCTTCTATCTAAAAGAGGAGTTTGAATTGTTGGGTCCAAACAAGAGTGGTTATATCTCCTTGCAAAACTTGAAAGCGGTTTGTAATCTAACCATGGTCATTCAATCTAATGTATAGCATGCAATTGCGGAATAAGTAAATTGAACTTGCAGGCCTTGGTGAAGAATTCTACAGATGCAATGAAGGATTCTAGGGTTGTTGACTTTGTTAACACGGTAAGCCTCCTCCATAGTATCTTCAATTGTATTAGTATTGGACTGAGATAACCACTTACCTGCCCAAGTCCTGGTACTAGGTGTGCACTCTTCAGTACAGAAAATTGGATTTTGAAGAGTTTGCTGCTTCTGCCATCAGCGTTTATCAGATGGAAGCTTTGGAGACCTGGGAACAGCACGCTCGGCGTGCATATGAACTATTCGATAAGGAAGGCAACCGGCCTATTGTAATCGAAGAACTTGCATCGGTATGATTTGAGCTGTACTTTGAAGAGTTTATGTATGGTTAATTAACATCGCTAGCTGTGTATCTTTCGTTTGTCAGGAACTTGGACTTGGCCCGTCAGTTCCTCTTCATGTTGTTCTCCAAGACTGGATCAGACACGCCGACGGAAAGCTCAGTTTCCTTGGATTCATAAAACTTTTGCACGGAGTTTCTTCCCGATCGATCCCGAAAGCCTAAGATAAATCATTCTTGCATCAACCAAGGAGATAATTGATGGCTAAGCCAATCTCTGGCTTGTGTTCGTGTGTCTGACTGTTTGAGGTGGCTGGAGGATGGCTTGAAACCAAAACCAAAAAAAATTTGACAGTCATGTGTAAGAGGTAAAAAAAATGTTCCTGCTTATGCCTACTGCTTCTACCCCTCCCCTTGCCAAGTCCATTGATGTTGTACTGAAGCTGTGTAGACGAATGTACAGATGAGGATAGGAAAAGAATATGGAAGGGCTGAAGATTTGAGACTGCTGTTTGTCAATGTCTGCATTGTTGTGCTCCCTTTGTCTCAAACAAGACATTAACGTCTCACCTTACTACCCCCCTGTGTTAAGTCACATCCCTGATTGCAGATTGCACTGTGTATTATTCATCTCATTGTACTTGCAATAGCTTTTCTGCAGCTTTGTAGCATGCGATATCTCAGAGTTGCCCAGTCCACTTGATGATGGGGGATCAATATTTCCAGCAAGCCTGGCGTTGCTACTATCCAACCTACATGTGCATGTTTGCATTCCATTGAAACAGCAGAATTCAGAATTAAGGCAATTACTTTTGCAGGGTTGCAGCCTTCAGTGACACAGCTCGGGACCCATCGAACTATTACTACTCATCCAATGCAGTACGCCAGTATTGTGATGTCCTCTCTTTATCGCTCTGTGTTCGTAGCAAAAGCGCATCACAATTCACTGTGGCATTGCTGCTCTGGTTGTACATGTACAACGCTGTCAATGCTGCGTTGTCGCTATCGTGCAAGGAAGCAAAGGCGCTGGACCTGGACGGCCGTACGGCAAAGCAAGTCCGGTCAAGTTCGATGCCGAGTCCGGCCGGGGAGGGCCCACTGACAGAGTCAGAACGGTAAGAGGACCAGAGAGATCGATCGAACCTCTCTCTCTGAACTTACCACGGTCAAAACAGCCGTCACCTCTGGGAGCATCTACTCAAGTCATTTTACAAAACAAGTACGAAATCCCATCGACGAGTCACTGATACAAGTGGCTCCATTTTAGCTTAGTCGTTCACATGGTGTTATCGATTCGGAAAAAGCCAATAACAAAGCGTCCAAGAAGTTCACGCGACAGACGCTCTAGACAGAAAAAGTTCCAATAAATTATATTACCCTAATCAAAGATTCATATGAAGGTGTTATGACCAATGCCAGAGTATGTATTAGTGATACTAATGACTTTTCTGTTAAGATAAAACTACATCAAGAGTTAGCACTGAGTCTATACGTTTTTGCTTTATTGATGGACACGGGACATACAAGGAGATATTCTTTGGTGTATACTTTTCGTTGATGATGTAGTGTTAGTTGATGAGAATAGGGTAAGTATTGATAAGAAACTGCAGTTGTAAACGAAGACTATAATCGAAAAGTTTTAGATTTAGTAGGACTAAAACTGAATATATGAGGTGTGATTTCAGTGGTGCCAGGACAAATGATGGAGATGATAGTTTGAATGGATAAGTAGTGCCTATAAAGGACATTTTTTATATTTGGGATCGATGTTACAGTAGGACAACGAGATTGATGAAGACGTGAGCCACAGGGTAAGAACAGGGTGGGTAAAATGGCACCAAGCATCGAGTGTTTTGTATGATAAAAAATTCCTCAAAAGTTAAATAGTAAGTTCTATAGTGTGGCGATCAGACTTGCGATGCTATATGGAGCGAAATGTTGGGCGACTAAAAGACAACATGTACAGAAGATGAGTGTAGCAGATGTGAGAATGCTGCGGTGGACCTGTGGTCACACAAGGTAGGATCGAATCTGCAATGATGAACTTATCTAATATCGTTTAAGATGGTTTAGACATCTCCAATGAAGGCCTTCTGAAGCATCGGTACGTAGTGAAATTTTAAAACATACAAAAAACATAAAAAGAGGAAGAGATCGACTAAGACTGACATGGGGAGGAAGCAGTTAAAAGAGACTTAAGGACTGACGCGGGAGAAAGCAATTAAAAGAGACTTAAGGACTGACGCGGGAGAAAGCAATTAAAAGAGACTTAAGGACTGACGTGGGAGAAAACAGTTAAAAGATAATTGAGAGATTGTAATGTATCCAAGGAGTTAAAGAGTTGGCTTTGGATAGGAGCGCACGGAAGTTAGTGATCCACGTACTAGAATTATGACATAAGAAAAAGGTTTAGGGGCGATTTTTAAGCTCGTAGTTCAGATGGCAAGATGTAGGGTTTATGATTTTAGCTTTGTAGGTTTTATTACAAGACTCTTATTTTTTATCTTGAGGAGATTCTATTTCTAGTTTACTCTAATTTATTGGGATAAAAAAAAGTTTTGTTGTTGTTCAATGGAGGTTTGCTTGCCTCGTGGAAGACGTTTGTACGTGTTTCGTCGTACTCAAAAACAACTTTTTTTTTGTGTGCGAGTTTATAGGCCAAAAACATTTAAGAATTATGTAAGGAACCTTAAATGTACGGACCATGTTGGATTTTGGAATGATGTACCATGTGACATGACCAACTTTCACACGACCAACTCAGGATTTCAGGCTGTATGGTCCAGGGATTGCTTGCCTGTTTGGCCGCATTTGTATCGTGTAAAATCGTGATCACATGTTCAGTTTGGACCTTGGAGTTTGTACCGTCACAAGGCTCCTCGAAGAACACAGAGTAAAACATTGGTTAAATTGACTTGGTTTTACTGTTATGATATGAGCAACAAGATTATTACAAAAAGGAAAAGAAAAGGAGCTGCCTCAAAAGACATGGAAGAGGCATCGAAGGTTGCAACGAAGCAGAAGAATTGGCTCAAAGTGTCAGTAGTCTTATGTACTTTGTAAGTATGCACTGAAAGCTTCTTAAAAGACTTGAGAGCTAAACTTGAAAAAGGCTCGAATCATGGCAAATGATGGAGCCTTTGTTCAAAGAGATTACAGTAGAATATTTTCATGCTGAGTTGTTTTGTAATTAATGTTAAATTTGAACACTGAAATGTCTCAAAAGACACGGCCGGCTGACAGCCTCTGAACAAAAAAATATCAGAACGGAGGAAAGGTGGTATGAACAGACGAACAGTTTACTGTTAGAACACCTCAAAAGAAGTATAGTCTGTGACTTGTGAGGGACTCAAAAGACGCATGATGATATACAGCTCAAGTCAAGGTTCATTCAAACCATGAAAGCTGAAGAGTGAAAAGAAAGTGGGAAAAAAATAAAGTGGGAATTTCATATATTAGAGAGGGGAAAACAAACATAAACAGAAGAATATAATGTTGGGTTTCAAATTTTGTTCAATGGTAAATGGCAATAAAAAGCGCAAATTTTATAAAAATGTCATAAAAAAAATGGAGATGCGGGGTATCGATCCCCGTACCTCTCGCATGCTAAGCGAGCGCTCTACCATCTGAGCTACATCCCCTTTGTTGTTCAAGTCCCTTATATATTTAATAGGTTTCACACAACGTCGATCTGTTAACTTTAGTCCACAAAGTATTTGGCACCACAAACTAAGCTTTTGTAAAACTTGGCAACAAACTAAGTTGATTGTATGAAAGGTCCTGTTGGCAAAATTGTTTTAAGGATATTAATATGTTATATTCATCTACGCGATTAGAGATATGATTTGGCTAATGGACGACCATGAACACGGAACACCTACTAATCCTTCAGGTCTTAACATGGGCTGTAACTTTGCCCAGAAACTACTCACCAGACGACAAGGCCCAACTAGTCCGCAACGAGAAACAACACGGCCCATATGATCAGATCCCTTACTCTTCTATTATCTCGCAATTATAATCATTTCCGCACCACCCTGCCTCCCCCATGGCGACCCCCGCCCGGATCACCTGCGGCCGCAGGCAGAGGCCGCTGCCGCTGCCCCCGGCGAGGGTCCTCCTCGCCGCCGTCACGACAGCGGCGGTGCTCTCCATCCTGTGCCTCCTGTACTTCACGGACTCGCTGTCGTACCTGGGGTTCCAGCCCAAGAACGTCGACAAGAAGGACAGCAGCCGCAAGTACCTGTACTGGGGTGGCCGCGTCGACTGCCCAGGCAAGCAATGCGGCTCCTGCGCCGGCCTCGGGCACCAGGAGTCCAGCCTCCGCTGCGCCCTCGAGGAGGCCCTGTTCCTTGACAGGTAGTCTCGTCTCGTGCTTGCCGCTTCTCCCGCATTGAGATCGCTAAGGTGGTTCTTGGTGTGAAGAAATGGGAATGTGTATCTTGTGGTGCAAGATTTGTAGATTTTGATTCCAAATTGCACTGATCTTCCAGGGCACATAAATATTCCACTTAGGAGGAGGCAAATTGTTGCAAAGACTGTGTGTAATGTGGGTTATGCTAATGTACCATGCCATGACTTCGTTTTTGTTGCTCTGCAGAATATTTGTCATGCCTTCAAGGATGTGCCTTAGTTCAGTGCACAATATAAAGGGGATACTTGATTCAAGCAATGCAACTTCAGACCAAAGGTTTTGCTTCTTAATCACCTATGTCTACCCATTACATGTTGTCAAATTGAATTAGAATTTAAATATGTAAACTCAATGTTTTGGCAGATGGGAAACGAGCTATTGTGCAACAGAATCTTTATATGATATGGACCTCATCTCAAGAACTGTACCTATTATTTTGGACAATCCGCAATCATGGTATGGGTCCTTATAAACCGCACTGCAAGCCCTCTTGCTTGGTAAGAATTCGTGTTCCATAGGGTCCTTATGTCCTGTTATCGGCATTTTAGGAATTAGCTTAACATTTAATAATCACACCGAATCGAAGCTATACACGATTTGTAAACTTAAGTATAGACCTTAATCATCATTACAGTTAAGGTTTATGGAGTGCAAGGATCGGACCAAGCGTAGCTCTGTGATGCTGCCATACACTTTTCTGCCAACTATGCCAGCACGAAAACCGAAGGATGTAGCAAATAAGGTATATTTTCACTGAATTGCTTTTTGCGCCATCTAACAAATATTTTGATCGAAACTGACTACTCCAACCTGCAGATAAAATCATCTCTTTTCACACTAACTTACTTGGCTCCATATCAATCTCTTAGTCTTGATTTTTATTGTATGGTAACTTGTTGAATTTTGTTGGTTCTGCTGATCCATCATGAACTGGCGTGTGGAAACTAGTCTCTTTATAACTGATGCCTGATGGAAAACAATATCATCTGAAATCCAAAAATCATTGGAAATTGCTTCCCTAGTTACCAGAGTAACCATGCGCGTCTCGTCCTCTAATAAGCAGCACTGCATGGTATTACTATTGTAGTGGTTATTGTAAGAAGTAATGGAGGAAGGATGAATGGCATAAAGGTTAGATCTATATTGCACATCCCAAAAGACAATATATAGTGAATACAAGACACACAACCCTAAATCCTAAGACAATATATAGTGAATACAAGACACACAACCCTAAATCCTAAGACAATAAAAAAAGACACACACACACATATAGTATAAATAACAGGGGCACCATGGTGTCTAGGCACCATGCCTAGCTGTCTTTGAATTACTTTTAGATGCGTGCTAGTGTGATTGAGACTTTCTATTCATGATTAAGACTTTCCATCTATGATTGATTTAGTATGTCTGATATATTATATACCATTGCACTAGCATGCATCTAAAAGCAATCAAAAGACAATGAGCCTTGGTGCCCAGACACCATGGTGCTCCATTTCAACGTCTTATATGTGTGTGTATTAGTGCAAATAATCTTTTCAGTGATAACATGCAAACTCGAACCAGGGTCATTGGATCTACCTTCTACAGCTCAAATCCGTGTGAATAGAAGCCCCTAATTCACTTATGCCTTTTTTCACAAAACCCTCCGTGGGCAGCTGAATTTCACAACCCCCCCCCCCCCCCAATCTCCCGGCGCCATCCCCTAATTCACTCCAGCACTATGCTGTCACCCCCTCGATGCCCACCTGGCACGTCGCGCCACCCCTCCACCATCCCTCCAGCCTCCTCGTCGTCGGCCCCTCCACCCCCTAGCACCACCCGCGGCCTCCTCGCCACTGCCCCTCCCCCCGGGGCGCCACCCGGCCTCCTCACCGCCGCCCCCTCCACCATCACATCCCTCGGTGCCACCCGGCCTCCTTGCCGCCACCCCCTCCACCACCCCCTAGTGCCTCCCTGGTCCTCGACGATGCTCGGGCTCATTGCCGCCCCCCTACACCATCCCCCCACCCCGACGCCGCCCCCTCCCTATAATCAAGTGCTTCTCTTTTCTTCTATGTAATTTGATTTATGAATTTTTGAACTTGTGGTCTTTCTGATATGATTGCATATTGCTTCACCGTGATAATTGGAGAATGCTAGATTCGGTGGGTTTTACTACTTGTTTCTGGATTTGACAACCCTGCAAATGTTGAGCTTGTGAGTAAATTTTAGACTGAGAATGGGTGCTGTCTCTCATTGTTCATTCTACCTATAGGGTACAAGCAAACATTTACACACGGTATGCAATGTTGTGCCTCATGGTAGATGCTCATCATGCTATTGATGCATAAAGGCCATGTTCCTAGACACTAGAACGGACACTTGGACAGGGTAGAAGAATGGTTTTCCTCAAAGATAAACCTGTATTTCATGATTTTATAATTAAATCATACAACCAGCAGTTTTGATTTCTAATGCTGCGGGTGTTCAGATCTACAGTTAATATTATACTAGGAAATTAAGGAACATGATATAGGGTGCCTTTGGTTGAGCTTTTGGGAGCTGCTTTTACTTCCAAAAAGCCAAAAGCCAACCAAAGGGGTGGAAACCAGAAGCTGCTTTTTCAGAAGCAGCTACTTTTGAGTAGTACAGTTTTGAAAGCACCTTGGACCCTGCTTTTAGCTTTTGGTTTTCTGCTTTTTGAAATGGTGAAAATAGAGAGCTGTTTCACAGTTGTTTCAAGGAAAATAGAGATAGGAAGTAAGTTTTATACTTGTTTGAACCAAACAGCTTACAGCTTTTCCACAGCCCACAACTTACAGCAGTTTTTCCACAGCCCACAGCTCACAGCAGCTTTTTCAGAAGCCACAGCTCAACCAAACACACCCATAGTCGACTTCAACTGCCATGCTATTGCTATCACCAAATGTTTCTGCATATTAGTCATCATATGATTCATATCCACATTGCATGGTGAGCAATTGGTGGGAGAAAAACTGCGTTAACTTATCGGTCCACACTTTTGCAAATTACAGGCCCTTGACTACCTCCAGAAGACCCGTGGGATTGAAAGGTCAAAAGAGCTTGCACAAGAACACGCTAACCGTGCAATCAAAGCCATAGAATCTCTGCTACATAACGATGACGAAGATGTTCTGACTTCAAGGCGTGCTCTTATTGACCATTCCCCCGGCGCCACCCAGCCTTCTCGCCGCCGCCCCCTCCACCATCCCTCCGGTCGCCCTCCCCGGCACGTCGCGCCGCCCTGGCCCTAGGCAACGCCACTTCCCAACAATCTTTCGAATAAGCTGGTTTGTGGAAGAACTAAGCCTTTTTTAATCCAGAATTTGTATATTTTCGAAATAAGTTTGGTCAAAATAGACGTGTGGTTCCGCTGTTGATTGTTTACATGTTGCTGCAACTATCATGAGTTCTTGTCATCTCTAGTTTCCAGATTGTTTACATGTTGCTGCAACTATCAAGGCTTCTATGATCATACTAAGCAAATAACATTTGCCTTCTGGGCAAATTTAAAGATTCGGTTCCCATGGTGAATGCTTTGAACATTTCCCCCAGATTCTTGTGAGCTTATGATGTATATTGTTGCTTAATTGGGGGAACTTTTGGTTACCTATGATGGTGTTATGGACTTATATATGAGATAATTGTGTTGCCTCTGTGAGTTATGTTCTTATTTTGAAAATTATACAGGGTTATGTTCTTATTTTGAAAATTATACAGGGAACTTGTGCTTATAAAAACTGATCACGAAAGAGATATCTCAACAAGGAAATAGATGAGGGCCAATCAAGGGAAAAAGCTGATTATGAGCAAATGTTGCACCTCTCTTCACAATTTCTCTATCATTACAAAACATACGAACTTTATGAAATCTCCAGAAACCACCAACATAAAACACATTCATTTTACAAAAATCTTCAAAAAGAAACGGCCTGGGACAAGTTGATATCCATTCATGGTAGTGACGTATTACTAGGCCATCCACACTAATGTGCCCTAACTCGGTTATGCGCATTTGCTTCAGAAAAGGCATGTTCACTAAAATGTCCACAGCAGCCACATGAAGGCAAGAAGAATACTATATAGTGCCTACTACATTTCATCAAATCCACATGCTTCGAAAAGGGCCTGCAAATTTAAACATACAACTGAAGCATCAATATTCTGTTAAAACATTCAAAAATGTATATTCTCTTCTTGCTGGCATCAATATTGAAACATACATGAAAGATATGAACTCTTGTGAAAGAAAAAAAGTAGCATATGCCTTGAATAAACATTGAAGTACTAGCAATAACGCATATTCTCTTCTTGCTCGCAAAACATGTCAATATTCGACTGTTTAAACAAACTAAACATCACCCCAGTATTCAATACAAAATTAATTGCATTTAGAAGCAGAAGCAGACTGTAAAAATACTCTACTAGCCACAATTGTACCAATGCACTTAATTTTATTTTGTGTGTCTGACAATATAAAACTCATCTGCCACAACATAAATCTTTTCCCAAAATTGAATATTCAGTAGAAACCTGAAGATTGATTAATTCTACATAACTCCACTAGTAGCTAGTTTTCAGGAGAAAATTAACATGCATGATTGATTGATTCTAAAGAACTCCACTAGTAGCTAGCTTTCACAAAAAAATAATAATTAACATTCATAAACTGATGCCTATCGAGGGCCAAATCCAGAAACTGATGCCCATCCAGAAAATAAATGTAAATGGAATATATATGCAGCTTGTGGCATAACAAGTATTAAAACGCACCGAATCTAGCATTCTCCAATTATCACGGTCAAGCAATATGCAATCATATCAGAAAGACCACAAGTTCAAGAATTCATAAATCAAATTACATAGGAGGAAAGAGGAACACTTGATTACAGGGAGGGGGGCGGCGGCGAGGAGCCCGGGCGTCGCCGAGGGCCGGGTAGGCGCGACTTGCCGGGAAGGGCGCCGGGGGATGGTGGAGGGGGCGGTGGCGAGGAGGCCGGGTGGCGCCCGGGGGGTGGTGGAGGGGGTAGCGGCGAGGAGGTCGGGTGGCGCCGGGGGGATGGTGGCGCGACGTGCCGGGGAGGGCACCGGGGGATGGTAGAGGGGGCGGCGGTGAGGAGGCTGGGTGGCGCTGGGGAGGGTGGAGGGGCCGACGACAAGGATGCCGGGTGGCGCCGGGGGATGGTGGATGGGCGGCGCGACGTGCCGGGAGGGTGCCGGGGGGATGGAGGGGGCGGCGGCACAGTGCTGGAGTGGCGGCGGATGGCAGTGCTGGAGTGAAGTAGGGCTGTAGGGGATGGCGCCGGGAGATTGGAGGGACGGTTTTCTGAAATTCGGCTGTCCGTAGGGGGTTTTGTGAAAAATCGTATAAGTGAACTAGAGGCTTTTATTCACACGGATCCGAACTGTAGAAGATAGATCCAATGGTCCTGATTTGAGTTTGCATGTTACCACTAAAAAAGCCATTTGCACTAGATATACTCTCATACACACACATGAAAATGGTTCTATAATCCTTGGAGTATGTACCCCTATTTCTTATATACCGCTTTAATGGTGTTGTTATACCTCTTTATCTATTTGAGTAACTCTAATAATAATTATAGTGTGAATGCGATGTTGAAATTTCAAATACCGAAGTTTTACGAAAACTTCCTATAAAAGCATGTGGGGCCCACGTGTGCACCTAGCCCTACCAATTTGCATATAGTAGCTCCCCTACACGCAAAATCATCTCCAACAAATTTCAGTCGATTTCGGAAAACTTTTATGATGTGAACGCGATGTTAAAATTCTAAATACCGAAGTTTTACAAAAACTTCCTTCATAAGCCTATTTGACTTAGCCCCTCATTTCCTTCTCCTTTACCCACTGGATTGTCCAAACCCATTGGATATACCCTTTTTTATTTGAATATAGGTAATATCACTTTAAATGGGTATGAATAAAATTCGGTATAGGTTTGGGTTACCCATACCCTACCCAGTGGCACCCCTACCTCTTTATCTATTTGAGCAACTCTAATAATAATTATAAAATACTCCAAATTGAGTTCCATGGAAAATTTCATGAAAATCCACTTTTTATAGCATAATTTATGTATATACCCCTTTTATGTATAGAAAAGTGTATGTAGCAAAAATAAAGGACTCTTATGAAAATTTGTAATTAAAATGCATTAGAGTATCTTAGAATTAGTATTTAAGTATACAAAAGTTGTAAATAAGTATAGCACATTCATTTAAGTGGTATATTAGAAGTGAGAGTATTTACTCGTAGGATGTAATTGGTTGTGTTGTTGCTTGGCCACGGTTCTACGTAAGATCAATTCTTTGAACTACAAGAATAATTTTCCTACCAGAAATATTTGTATCTTGTTACTCATATAATATCTATTGCTTCAGGTAAAAAAGCCTAAACGTTCTACTCGCTAGGTATGCCACTTCTAGTTTAATTAACTGAACTTGTACCGTAAGATTTTTCATGATTGCTCATATCTGATATTTTGTTGTTAATATTGCTATGTTTGCAGGATATGGAGGACTATGAAAAGAAATGCAGAGTGGAAGACCTGATGCACAATTTTCTGATTGAAGAAATAGACCTGATGATTTATTATAGCAGTTTAAAAAAAGATGTGTGTCAAATTGGAGGATGTTTTACCGACATGTGTTTATCGCATATTAGATTTTTATTTAGTTGTGAACTCTGTTGATTTAAATGGATGCTATAATTATTTGTAAACCTCTCTTATGTAAACTTCTTTGGGGTTTAGAGGGTGCAATGGTGACGAATTTGTCAATTGCCAATGGTTTGCACGGGGTGTGGCTTGGTTCCAGTTGTAGTTGGTTTGCTTTTCTTATAACAGTATATATGTTGTGCTACGCCTATTCCTTATATTTTATAAAATATGTACTCAATATTATGGTGTTGCCTATAAAATTATTATATATACATGTATATATAATAAATATATGGAATACTATATTCTCATACGGATACGTATTTGTGTGTATAGAAGAAAATATATACCAATCAAAATAAAAATACATACTACATAGGACATCTTGAGACGGCACATAACGTCTCAACGCACGTGCCTATATTAATTGAGACGTGGTGCAGTCGTTTTTATAAAAGCGTCTCTAACTTTATAGGAATACAGTGCAGATGTCTCTAATGAACGTCTCAAATAATATAGGCACGCCTTAGAGAGCGTCTCTATATTTTTGAGACGGTTCATGTAGAGACGTTTCTATGACGCTTTATAAAAGCGTCTCAGTTGTCTGTGGGAGACGAAACAGAACGTCTCTAACCTACAAATATGATGTCTCCCCATGGATGTTTTGTTGTAGTGACAAAAAAGGCTTCATATATGTGTATAAAAATACTATTATGTTCCTGATAAGATATTCTGCACTATTCTATGCTCTAGCCAGCCCCCTTCCACCCCGATCGAGCCTATCCCCCACCAATCTGTTCCCACCCGCTCGCAACACTTATGGGCTACAAACCCATGTCCTGCCCACTCGCTGTTCATCTTTGGCAGTAAATTGCTATGCATATGAATGTAAATATGGTGTCCTTTTTGTACTTCTGCCATCATATGTCTAGCATACTCCACGGCAAGTGTGTTAGTAAACTCTAATGACACGTCTAGTAAAATCGTCAATACAGTAAAAATGGTTTCGTCTAGCCGTAAATTAATATATGCATCTGGTTGTAATTGTGGTTTCAAATTTTATTGCGCCGTCACATGGCCAGTGTGCACCATGACTAGGTGTGGCAGTAAAATCTAACAACATGTCTAGTAAATTCATCAGTACAGTAAAAGCGGTTTCATCTGACCGTAAAACGGTATGGATAAAGAGGTTTAACATATTCGTTTAAGTAGTATATTGGAAGGTGGAAGTACGTACTCTAGGAGTATGGAAAATGCTTCATACTCTTGGGTGTAATTACTTTCTATGCCGTATCTTGCAAAGTAGGGAGTATCTTGTGCAACGGATGGTATCTACATGTAGTATATGAGTATATAAGACCATCTAGGTGGTATGTACAGTTTTTTAGCATACTCCTTTTTAGTACGGATATGAAGATATTGGCAAAATATGCTAAGAACTATGTGCTCTCTTGCAATTTTTTCATGTGCTTAGTAGGGGTCGAAATGGATCGGATACGGTCGAACAGTCTCAAATACGAATACGAATCCATATTTTTCAAACGAATACGGATACGAATTCGAATATTCTCAAATACAGATACGAATATTCTCGAATACGAATACGGATATTTTCGAATACGGATTTTCTCGGATACGAATATCGGATAAAATGGATTCATAGCGTTTTTACCGATTTTTCACCAGTTTTTGACCGGTTACCGGTTTTAAACCGCCTAAATTCAAATTTTGAAACACAAAATTTGTACGTTTTTTTCATAAGTTCTAGAAACGGATCGAATACGAATTGAATAGTCTCGAATACGAATACGGATACGAATATTCTCGAATACGAATGCGAATACGAATACTCTCAAATACAGATACGAATATTCTCGAATATGAATACGAATATTTTCGAATACGGATTTTTGCTTACCATATTTGTGTTTTCTCGGATACGAATATCGGATAAAACGAATTATCCGTTACCGTTTTCCACCCCTAGTGCTTAGCATTCGAGTATCTTAGAATTAGTATATGAGTTTCTAAGGTAATAAATGAGTATGTTAAGTTTGTTTAGGTGGTATATATATATTATAGATGAGAGTAACTATACCTGTGAGTAGAATGTATTTTTCCTATATATAGATATATATATACATATACACATTATATATATATATATATACACACACACCATGTATATTAGTATATATCCTAGACAATACGCGGTCGTGAGCAGTCTACAAAACTAAGAACATGAAATGTCATGGGCCTATTCTTTTCTGTTTCTGATTTTTAGCTTTTGTTTTTTTCTATAATAGGTATTTTTTAAACGGAGTGACTTTTAAGGTGGATTCTACAAGTCGATTATGGTAGACAATATAAAGACTTTATTTAGATCGGCTAAAATCACATGCAAGTGTCGCTCTTTCTATACTCTCTCATAAATAGCTAAAAACCAAAAAATTTAACAAAAGAAATAAACCACAGTGGAAAAACAACATAACTTATATATACTACGCCACGTACTCATCAGACAAGATGATCGTACAAGGACAGACAAATCGAGTCATGATGCATGAACAAAGATCAGTCTGAACTCTGAAGCATGCAGTAAAAATGGCACAAGATATGATATACCATAGCACCAATGCAAGACACACACATGTCTACAGCATATCCGTATGTATAGTACATGCATACAGATTCAGATATGCATGTGTTTTCGAATGGATCGAGAGGCTTCAGATGATCATTGGCCTGGGGAACCATCCATGCAACAACACTGCCTGTGTAGCCGTGTATACACCCGGTCCCTCTATCGTCGCGCATTGCCGCAGCATGCACGCCATCGATCCGTATCATAATTCCATACAGACCCTACTCTTACGGTCACAAAAATAAATCTTTTTAGACATTCATATATATATATATATGTAGTCTCAAAAATATAATTTTAACCCCTAATTTTTATTATATATAATATATTTGTAAAACCTAAATAATAATATTATTATGAATTTGAGATAAATCCATCTATATCATTTTTAGTATCTAATTTAAATATTTAAAAAAAATTGATAGCCGAAGTTTGTAATGTTTAAAAGTATTTAACCCAACATAACTTTTTTTACTATAGGGAGTATATAGGAAACAAACAGGGGTGGATGCATGTTCTCTAGTATAGGGGCACATGCCCTGCACCGATTTTAATTTTTACTGTTTAGAGTCTAAGCTTACACAGTGTGTGTTCCACATGCTAAAAACTAGTGTCTCCACATATTAAAAACTACATCTATCTAAAAGAAAGAAGAATTAAACATGTTAACAAACATGGGAAAAAATAAAAGAAAAATACGCAGAACATTAACAAAACAAGACACCAAAAAATACGTATAATAGTAGGTTCTCAAATTTATCCTAGATCATTCACTAATAGTAGGTTTTTTATTTTAGTATGTTGCTTGATAAATAGTTATTTACTATTGAATTTTGTCATGAAGTTAGTTAATGTTATAAAATTTAGAATGCACTACAAGGCCTGTTCTTTTTATATTCGGATTATAGTTTATGGCTACGGTTTATACCTTTTAAGCTGTTCGTGAGATTATAAATAAAGTCGCTACAATGTGGACTATAATTAGTTTGTAGACCCCGCCTTGAAAAGACACTTCGTTTGAAAGCTAATTACTGTAAAAAGCAAAAAAAACAGTTTTTAAAAGTTGAAAAGAAAACAACCAGTATCTACTATATTATTAATAGATACATTGATAAGTATATGTATAAAATATAAGGCCTCGCTTTATTTTTGTTCTAGATCTATCGCTAGAAACAAACATGCATACTGGCTAGTTCACACAAACGCAAATGCGATACAATAAAGCATATATTGTAAAGAGATTATTAGGGGGAAAAGTTAGATGCCTTGACTTAGCATTTAACAGCTAGTCTTTTCACCAGCGAGACCCAGGAGAGCGCCCATGCTTCCATGGATGGCAAGAAAGAACAGAAGGGCGCAAGACTTACCAAGCAGCAACTACTTGACTTGATCGATCCTAGCTAGCTAATTAACTCTCTGCAGTGCAAGTGCAGATTAACACATGCACCTGCTTGCAAATTAATTTCAGAGCGTACTCAAAAGAAACCGAGCCTAAGCTAGCTAGCTAGCTACTGCTACTCCTCTCTACCTCTCTATATGTACACGAGAGCAAGCCGGCCTACACCTCGCTTCCCTGGTCATGGTCGTCGCCTTCTTCCCGGTGCGCCCGCTTCTTCTTCGTTCCCTGCAGCGCCACGCCGAACAGCTTCACCGTGTCGTCGTCGTCTACCTCTGCCGCCGGCCTCGGCGGCGGCGAGTCCGGGTCCAGCTCCAGCAGCCTGCAAGAAGACGCGGCGCCAGCGCCGGGCAGCTGCGGCGCCGTCGACGAGGGGCTCGTGACCGGTGCCACGTGGTTCTGGAGGAAGTAGATGATGTCGTTGTAAAGTTTCTTCATGTGCGCCAGCTCCGACAGCAGCAGCGAGTTGCGCCGCCGCAGCTGCCGGTTGTCCTCCGACAGCGCCGCCAAGAAGTCCCCGCCGCCGCCGCCGTCATTGCCACCGCTAACACCGTGCGTGGCTGCCGGCTCTTCTTGGAAGTGGTACACCGGGTGAGTCGGCGGCGGGGGCGGTGGCGAGAAGGGGTTGAGGTGGTGGCCGTGATGATGGAGTTGGTGGTGGTGGTAGGGTTGGTGCGGTTGCGGCGGCAGCGGCTGCGACGACTTCCTCCGGTGGATCTCGACGAGGAGGTGCTTTGCTCCCTTCCTGAAGAACTCGTTGGCGAACTCCCACCTGTCCGCTACTATCTTCCTGAAACCCTGCATCAACAACAGCAATGGCAAAACAAATTAGCAATTTTAATGGGTTAGCTACTACAAATCAAATCGATGAAATTATGGCAAGATACTGTAGCACCTTGCCATTGCAACTGCATTGGCTGATGATGCTCATGTACAAGATGCGGTAGACGAATGTTCAATATTGTTGTTTATGTAGTCATGTCATGTGGTGTGGTAAAT
Source organism: Dendrocalamus latiflorus (assembly GCA_017311315.1). Taxonomy (NCBI): domain Eukaryota; kingdom Viridiplantae; phylum Streptophyta; class Magnoliopsida; order Poales; family Poaceae; genus Dendrocalamus; species Dendrocalamus latiflorus. Next base: position 25,647,555 of record CM029671.1, on the reverse strand, counting down.
TTGTAACGCATCATGCATGGTATATACTTGGCACAGAATACCACAGGGTATATATTTATCTCTGTATTGTGTCAAATCTTTTCCCAATGATTGGGAGTGGAGACTACTGATGGGAGAGTATGTATACATGCATGTACATGGAACTACGACCGACTTGTACTACTCTCCTCCACTTTACTTACTATGCATGCACATTTGTACACTTGTTTTTGCTGTTTTGGTTTTGGTCAAGGGGGAGTGATATGCATATCTGGGCTCTACTAGTAGAGCAAGTGACACAAGAGGAGAGAAGCTTAGAGCAAGCACTAATTAAGTACATTAGGGAAGCTAGCAGTGTAATACTGGGGCAAAAGGGGATAAGATTGTCATCAACTCATGTTTCCAAAGAACAAACTAGTTAATATACACAAACAAACAGTCAGAATTCAGGGTACTTCTCACTTATCATCTTGTGAGAAAACCAATCAATCAATGTACCAAAAATCTTCTAACTTGCATATATATGACTCCCAAATTAAGAGCCAAACTAAAAAGTGGAGAAATAAAACCCCCCTTCAAGTTAATTATATGTCGAGCAAAACAACAGTGGATGAATGCATGCTCTCAGTTCTACTTTGTCAGAAACTAGAAAGCAAGAAATCGGCTAGTTGGAAGGAAGGTCACACCAATGCCTTTCCACAGTGCAACAAAATCTGATAAAAGAAGGAACAAAAAAAACTTTTGCATGCCAGCTTGTCACATTATAGGAAACAAGAGATACCAACCATCCAACAAAATGCATGCATTGACCAAAGTCACCAAAACCAAAAAACAAAAACAAGGTCCCCATCCATCTGCAGCTACAAGCCTACAACCTTCCATCATCCAACACATCAAGAAACACAAGCACATGCATCGATCATATCTCACATCATGCACATCCCTAATGTAACTATCTAGAAGCAAGAACAAATCTATTAAGCATGAGCTAGCGAACTAGTAGCTAGACTACTCGATAGATTATGCATATATGCATGGTTCATGTAGACATATATGCATGTAGATTGATACGTACATAGGTGTTGAGCTGCCTGACGAAGCTGGAGAAGTTGTTGTGCTTGAAGTAGTTGGGGAGGAGGTCCCTGGCGAACTCGGGCGGGCGCCAGACGACGAAGGTGGTGTCGTCCTCCCCCCACGACACGATGTGGTCGGTGCAGGGGTCGTCCACCAGCTGGTACGTCTTGGTCAGGAACGGCGCCGGCACCGGCTTGCCGCCGTGCGCCGAGCTCTCCATCGACACCACCATCTCGCCGTACCTCTCCACGAGGAAAGCCATGGCCGACGACCACCTTACTACAATCTGTTACTGCTATGCGTACGTAGTAGCTCGGCCTCAGTGCAAGAGGAGAAGATGAGGAGGTGAGAAGAGAGTGCTCTCAGCAATATAAGCTAAGCTAGCAGCAGGAGTGAGTGTGAAGTGAAGACTGAAGAGAGAGAGAGCGAGAGAGAGAGAGAGAGAGGAGAAAGGCTGCCTCTTTAGCTATATCTCCAGTCTCACTGTCTCGCACTCACACACATAAACACACACATGCACACACACCACGCCACGAACCCCTTCAAATATTCTCGTGTGGGTCACTCGCTGCCTGCCTGGACCGCTGCTCGCTTGGGTACCTCTTTCTCTCTCTACCCTCCTAGCTAGCTAAGCTAGAGTCCTCTCTCTCTCTCTCATCATTATATATGCGTATGCATCGATATCTGTGATGAGGGCACCTTCGAGTTCAAAGTGCTGTTGGGGAGAAGAAGGATACATAGGTAGAGGACTAAGACGAGGTTCTTTTGGTATTTAGCATCACTTCATACCTGGCCACTTTTAGGGCATATGTTTTGTTTGGAGAGGGGAGATCGATCGAAGTGTAGAATCTATAATGACAGTACCATATGTAATTAATATACACGTAGATGCATTTATAGCCATATGCAGCTGAAGCATGCATCACGTAGGTTAATTAATATACACGTAGATGCTTATCCTTTCTCTGGCAACCCTGCCCAAGATTGATCAATGTGCAGCTGCAGCTTTACAAGAATTGTTTAACGATCGGTGGGCATATACTCTCAATCAGATCTCTTGAGAGAATGGCCATGAGCTGGATGCATGCAGAGGTCAAGCAGATGGGCATGCAATTAATCACTTGTGCATGCATGGGAGAATCATAGTTGGTGACATAAGCCAATTAATATTGGAATTAATCTTGATAAGTGATCAAAACTACATTCAAAATGTGATCGAAGCCCAAACCTTCGAGCTGATACGCCGTGGTCGTTATGATCAATTTATGCGTGGTCGGTTACGATCACGTTGTGTGTGGTCAGTTACAACCATATTGTGTATGATTGTTATGACCAGTGTGTGTGATCGGTACGACTGGTCTGTGTGGTCGGTACGACCAATGTGTGTTAAGTCGTTACGACCGATGTGTGTGGTCGGAGCGACCGCAGTCTGCGTGTAGTCAGAGTGTTCGCAGTCTGCGTGTGGTCAGAGCGACCATAGTTGATGTGTGGTCGGAAATGATTAGTTTGTGTATGATCGTTACGACCAATAGTAGCGGTCATGGTCATAGTCGTAGCGCCTGTGGCCATGGTCATAGAGATCATGGTCGTAGTCATAGGCACCATGGTCGCAGGCGTCGCGGTTGTGACTTCTGTGTATCTGTGGTCGGAGGACAGCCTGTGTGTGTGATCGAAACTCCAGTGCCGCAGATGAAGCCAGTGGCCGTAGTCGTGCGGTCAGTCACTTTAGTAGCCGGCGATCACTGTAGCAGTTGGTTGTAACTGTAACAGGTGTTAGCAGGTGGTCGTGGTCGTGCGGTCAGTCACTGTAGCAGCTGGCGATTACTGTAGTAGTTGGTGGTAAATATATCAGGCGTCAGCACAGATGGTCGTGGATGACGCAGGACGACTAACTGTCCAGCGTGGGCAGGCGGCTGGTTTCTGTAGCAATCATCAGGCAGCTAAGCGGAGTGGGCAGGCAGTAGAGAGACGTGGGCAGTCGGTGCGGTAGTTGAGTCCCATGTGTGTGTATGCCATGTAAGCCGAATAAGGAGGGAGTGAATAAAAGGAAGAAAAATTGCCCCAACACTCTCCACCTCATACGACTCTGTTCTTGCTTCCTCCAGTCTCGGGTCTGCTCTGTTCCTCGTCCGACAACAGAGCGCTCGAGAGCGATTTGGGCGTGTTGATACTGAGGTGTTATCCCAACACTTGATGTCAGAGCGGGCGTGTTTGTGAGAAACATGAGAGGGAGTGATTCCCTAGTAAGAGTTAAACAGGAGTTATGTGATTCAACTTTAACATTCGGAAGTGATAAGTTCAATTCCAATAATTAACACAGATGCGTGACTGAGTTAAGAGAGGGAATGTGCGTGAGATGTCGCTATGTTTATGCAGTATCTGTATATCTGCACACCTCTGCAGATCGATTGCAATAACGTGTTCAACCGATAGCTCCAAAGTTAAAGTCTCCGTGGGTGTATATACGTACGTACGGCGATGATAATTTTAAAAGGAAAAAAAAGAGAGATAATAGAGCAGAAGAACAATTCGCAATAAACGATGGATGCATGGAGGCATCATGCACGGGCCAGTATTTTTAAAAGGAAAAAGAGAGAGAGAGAAGAGCTCGGCAAGCTGCAAGAGGAGAGAAAGAAAAGATCCAGAGCATGCAGCGCTGCAGCTCGGTCGACATGAATCCGTGCAGAGATCCAAGAGGAGAAGCACATAAATTGTACCGCACGGCCGGTATCCTCATGGTATTTAGTGATCAATTTGTTCTTCTAGCTACCCATCCCGTGCAGCCGTGCAGCGCACACATGTACACGTCTAGTTGCAAACAACGAAAGATACTTTTGTGCCTGCTGATGACTTGCAAATTTCAAGTCAGGCCCGTGACTTCCATGGAACAGCAAAAGCGGAGAGGAGAGAGAGAGAGAGAGAGAGAGAGAGAGAGAGAGAGGGAGAGGAGTAAATATGCTATAGGGATCCACTTTTGATGCAACATCTTTTTCTATTGCTCTTTCCTGCCATTGGCCTGCCGCATGGGTGTGATGCAAGGCTGCTGCTTCCATTAATATCATATCAATGTGCAAGAAAACAAACATTCCCCCCAACTTTTCAACCAGCATTGAAAGAAACAAAACAAAGTTCTTTCCCTCTCCTTTCCTCTCTCCCCCTCTCTCTTTGGTCCCAGTGTAACACATCATGTACTGATGAGTTGCCCTGCCTGCACAGTGACTGGTAGCTAGCTAGCTAGTGAGTACCTGGCTCAAAGACCTTGCAAGATCACAGGAGGGTTAGCTAGATTTGTGCATGCTCTCCTCCTCCACCCCAGCTTCATCCATTTCCTTCTTTGATGCCTAGCTTCCAAGCAAGCGGTAAAGCACCAGTCTGGGTCAGTCAAACTAGCCCCAAGATCCACCCCAGGGCTGCCCTGCGGGTGATAGATAGATCGATGCAGCTAGCTTAGGGTTTTGACATGCAAGTACTCATGAAGATGCCACAAGCTGCAAGCAACATATACATATGCATCGATGCAGGTGGCAGCTACATATGTGGCTGGTCTAATGTGGTACGCTACTGGCCCTAGGTGTCCAACAGCTAGCGTGTATAGCCTACAGCTTTCAGAGGACCAAAAATGAAAGAAAAACAGAAGAAAGAATTCATATAAAACTAGCAAGAAGCAAGTTACAAGGAGTGAGATGTACAGGGATGATGAGGGCTAGAGGTACAAGACAGGCATGCATACATATGTAATAAAATTGCTTGCTTTAGTATGCAGTGTGGATTGGCTGTGGAGTTTGAACATTATGAAAGATTATGTTCTATATATGACAAATTGCTTTAATGATATATATGTTTGTAGCATACATTTTATGAGTGCATCACATGACCTTTCTCCATCCCCACATGTGGCCCACTGCATTTGTGGCCAGGGTCTAGATCTATCTTTGACTGGGAAAATATGCATAGAATAAGGGGAGAAAACTGATGGAGAGATGATCACATTTCATAAGATATATATGTCACATGTGTGATGTAGGCTATATTCTTTTTCAGCTTTTGACTTTTTTATAACTAGCTTTTAAACGAAATATTTTTTAAGATAGATCTACTAGTTAATTGTAGTATATACTGTACCGACGTCATTTATATTGGCAAAAACCGCACGTGAGTTTCTATTACTCTGTAATCTCTCATACAAACAACCCAAAAACCACAAGCCGTAACCAAAAGTCATAAGTTTTAATTAAATAGAATAGATCCATAGTGACAAGTGAGAAAGATGAAGCAAAGAAAAGAATAATGTCATGTTCTTCTCTTGATCAGGCCCACATTATCAGATGACACCATGCAATGGCATGTGCCATGGATGCTAGATGCCGTTAAAAACCAGTTTTCTAGACAATAATGTGCTTCACAATGTCTCTCTCATTTCAAGATTCCTCTGAGATCATTTATTGTTTATCATATCATTGCATGCAAAAGATACTGTGGTGCCTATATGTCATACAATTTGCTGCGACACTGTTGTTTGTACGTTAAAGAACATCTATGTATTCGTGCAATGAACTGACACTTGAGAGGGTAGCTAGCTAAAGCTATGGAGATGAGGTGATTAGAATAAGGAAGATATACTCACTAGAAGATGGCAGCACTTTGCAAAAGATGGAGCTGTTTGTTTGTCTTGGTGTATATAGATCATCAGATACGGCAAGGCACAGGGCTCATGTGAAGAGGAGAGGCCAAAGCGTCCGTGGGTTTTTATTTTCAGTTTCTAAAATCTGATTTTTGAATTTTTTTATATTAATTAATTCTTAAATAAAATGTTTTTAAAAATAGAATCTATAAATTAATCATAGTACACACTATAACAATTTTATTTATATTAAACAAAACTGTATGTAAATTTTTATTACTCCGTCTCCGTACTTTTACATAAATATTCTAAAAACTATAACCACATCCATAATCCGAAACGAAAGGAATAGCCCTGTATATGCCTCACTGTCACTGAGCTCCCTAGGCTGCATATAAAACAGCTGCAACCTTGGACTTTAGCATGATTGCCACTCACGTACCTGTAATAACTTTGTGGATGATTAGACAATTAGATGTACTTGATTAAAGAGAGATCTAGATGTTTATGTTGTTCCTATCTAGATGTTTCATGTATTTCCAATTTTCTAAGAGCATGCGTGTACCATTATTGGTTCGTTAACTTATGTGCCATGTAATCCGCTTGTCGGATCAACGGTCATGTTATTTTTCTTACGTTATTTATCCGAAGTTCTCCTCCGTGTATGAATTTTTTGTTATATCGCAATATCACTTACCTTGCTACTTACGAATCATTGCTACCTCAATTGTCCTCATAAAATTCTTCAGAAATTTATCGCACTACAACAATATACGACGATCACAAAATATTATTGCGAGTCTAATAGATTTCGTACCATTCGAAATCTACATACGAAAATCATAAATAGACCAATTGACATTGTTTGCCTTTTTATTTCAAAAAATAGCAACCTATAAACAAAATTTGCTAAATGTATTACTTACAAAAATTGCCATTTACTTAGCTTAATAAAATAAAAATATTTTTATTTTAAATTGCCCAACCGTCAGGCGACTAGCGCTAAGTCACTCAACTAAATTGAGCGACAAAGCACTAGTTGCCGCACAGTTGGACATTATGGGTAAGTCGCTCAATTGTTGGGTGACTTGGTTGGACGACACGTCACTTAGTCACCCAACCGTGTGGTGATATGGGCAAGTCACCTAACGGTTAGGTAACTTGGCCATGTATCACCCAACGGTTAGGTGACTTACCCATGTTGTCCAACCGTATGGCAACATATAGTCATTTCTATAAATAAAAAAACATGAATATATTAGTGTAATTCGAAATTAAAAAATAAATTATTTAAAAAGATCCTAATATACAGTGCTGGCTGGCACATAGATCCCATCCATGTATGTAGCTATCCAGCTAGGTCCACAGCTAGTACATCTTTCCAGGTTTCTTATTAGGCATGTTGTATGTTTGTCCCTTGATATGTACTAGCTAGCCACTACTACGCTACTACTGGAACTCTAGAACTATAGCTTACATCGGGAGATGAATGGGAAATACCAGATCTTTTGCTGTGGTTGCATTATATAAAAGGTTGATTCTTCTTTCACCACCTCTATGCACAAGAGCTTTTTATGTAGGAAAAAAAGGAGAAGGGGAGAAAGACACTCCAAAGTTTTTTTTTTTGAAAAGAAGACACTCCAAAGTTGGGGATGGGATTGCTAGACAATGGAAGCTTTTCAGAGAACATTTTCCTCCTTTCTCAGAGAGAGAGAGAGAGAGAGAGCTCGGGGGAGAGAGAGAGAGAGAGGAGGGGCCAGAGGTCAGAGCATTAAGGGAGGAAAACTGATTAAAGTCTGCACATAAAGGAGCTGTAAATATGTGAATTTACCCACCACTACTCTCTACAGTCGTAACTTTTCCAAGCTCTTACACATGTGCTGTCCATGCACATCTGATCTCTCTCTCTCTCTCTCTCTTATCATGTTCTGCCATGGCCGGGTGGTGCTCGGATATGGAAAATAGGAGTGGTGCCTCTGAGCTTGATAAACTGAGGCTGCGATCTAAGCTTGTACATGTGTGGAAGGAGAAAGATATATGGATTAGCATAGGAATCCCCTTGTAGCCTGCAGCCGGCATCCACCGCCTCGATCTGTTATTGGATCAGCATAGGGAAGGAGAGAGAGAGAGACTGGTCTGTGGGTTTGCCAGAGGCCAAGGGGTCAAAATGGGCCAAAAATTTTGATCGAATTGGTTTTTCTGGGATGGGGTCGAGAAAACCGAATTTCAGCTGAGAATGTTTTCCTGTGTACAACTATACAGATCTCTACAGGGTAATATCAATAATGCGACATGGATGAGTTTGTTACCTCATGTTCAGTAGTAAAAATTTGCTTCTGAATCTCTAAACCTCTTCTCATTTCCCTGTGAAAAGATCGAGCAAGCATGAAAGCATTTCTCATGGTGTGTACACATCATCCACCATCTCATACGGCTTTGGCGCAGGCATGGCAGGGGCAACGGCAGGCGGTGCACGGGCGAGGATGGCTAGAACAATCAAGCTAGCCCATCTGCCCGTGCACGCTGCGACAAGGGGCCTGAGTAACTGTGCGTATGGGTGTTGCGAGCCAACAGGACATGCGTCCAAGCTCGTGCACTGCACACGTGAGTGGACGCCAGGACTCACATCCGTGAAGCTTCTACTCTCTCTCTCTCTCATTTAAGCTTGAGCTTGTGCAACCTAGCTACCAATCTGCAGCATTGCATGGCCTGTGGGGGTGCAGGCAGTGTATCACCCTCTCTCTCTCTCTCTCTCTCTCTCTCTCTCTCTCTGAGACTATCTAGTGTGATACTAGTATCTCTTGCTCATCACAGGGTCACAAGTGCAGCATGGCCGAGGGCTCTTCTTGCCTGTCCGGTCTTCTGTTGCTCCACATGGTGTCACGTGCACCAATGCCTCCACTTCCCTTCGATCGATCTCCTCTCTCTCTTTTTTATTCGCAGAAGACAACACTTTCATATGTTTTCTTGTGTGTATCTACTGTTTGGTCGATCTGGGCCTGCATCCATTGCACCAAGAAACTGTGTTTTTTTACTGGCCCTGTGGCCATGCATAGAGCAAGGTAGCCATGCATGCACAGATCGAGCTTTCGCCTGTTCTTGCCAAATCTAATCATGTTTGGCTTGGCATTGGCTGCTCTCTCTTTTTCCCCAGAGGAATCACAGTGTGCTGGTCAAAAAAGTTGGAAATAAGAGTAAACTACATATATTATATAGTATTGATTTTCAGTTGCAATTGCAGCGTATCAAAACAGTACCGATGGCTCCTAAATATGCAGCCTCAGCTTTAAGGACACGCCTACCACTACCAATCAAAGAATCATGGACAACTCCACGTTTAAGAAAAGAAACATTACTAATGGATTGTGAATATAATTAGTTTCTAAGGAGAAGATGATGATAAACAAAGATAGTTCATGCATGCATGTTTCAGCTTTTGCAAAATGGCAAGTGATATAAAGATCATTGAGGTAGAATTAAAAGAAACGTTTCTGAAACACTTCTATTAATAAGTTCATGTGCTCTTTCGATTCATTTGGCTCTCACGCTACTTTTTTTTGTTATGGCTATTTCTGTAGGACCGAAATGGCAACAGAGGGGGGGGTGAATGGTGCCTTCAAAAACTCCCCCAAGTACTCACACGACAAATCGGGCGAAAGAACTAGCTTCTTCGATCGAACACACGTGGTCGTAAGCCAACTGATGGTCGAACACCACGTGGTCGAACACTTGCCTGAGCCGACAAAAGAAATCAAATAGTGATAACTGAGAAGAGGAACCAAGAACAGAAGAAGGACTCAAGGCGCACAATCATTTGACAAAGAGAACTTCTCTGATTCAACTCTTGCTCTCGAGAATGATCCGGCCAAGTGGCCTTGAGACAGATTCTCAGTTCTGAGCAACAAGAAGCACACCAAAGCAAATGCGGACTTACACAGAAGAGAAGAGAGAAAAATATAACATGAAAAACAAGCTCTCAAAACAGATCGCAAACAAGACAATCAAGAACATCTCAAGACGACAGAAAACAAATAGAGGAAGAGAGATGACACGATTGATCATGGAGGTTTCTACAGCCACTCCATCGGAGGTACAAGAGCAACCGTGCTCTACCCAGAGACAACTCACACAAAATAGAAACGAAAATACTCAGAGTGACTCAGGAACAACCTCACCGATCACCCGAGCTCTATCTCTCTATTTATAGCCTCAAGCTACCAGGGGAGCACCCGTTAACCCCAACTAACACCGGGTTTTACCACTCTCTTTACCCAACAGCGACAACGAGCTCCAGTGCTTTACCCGTTACTCCCAACGGCTCCACTGCTTTGCCCGTTAGCGCCAACAACTCCAGTGCTTTCGCAGAGACACAGCTTCCCTTTGCAGCTTTCCGCATTTCTCCAAAATGTCACTTCGCTGCCTTCCCGGAAGCTTCCTCCTGCCTTGCCGATCACGCTTGCAACCACCTCACAGACTTCGTCGTCTTTGGCATCTCCCAGCCGATCACGACCTCAGCACCCCCGTGCCTAGTCTCGACCACCATGCCTCACCACGACTAGTCTCAAGGTCCTGCAAACCATCACAGACAAGCAAGCCATTACATAGCACCACTCACAATAGTATCCAACCACTTGAGCCAGAAAACAGAGCTCAAAACATACTCTTACCAAGTCGTATACCACCTACGACCAGACGAAAATAGAGAACAATGAATGCACATGACATACGACCACAGAATCAAGCCATGCGACCAGATACAAAGAGTCTACAATCATCGCTAACTTGCTACGACTACCCACAACTCGCTACGGCTTTAACGCTCAAAGTCTACGACTTCAACCCAAGTCGTTACGACCGATCGAAAAGATAAACCAACAAATGCACAAGGTCCCTGACTTCATCACAAAGCCCTACGACCAAATTCCAGCTCAAATGGTCAAGTCTGCAGGTCATACGACCGATTCCAACTGCGTGCGAGCACGTCCGACCACGCCAGACTGCTGTACGACCAAATCCGACCGGTACCGACTACAAACGACCGGCTACGACCACAACCGACTGAGTCTGACCCCGACCCGACCTCATTCGATCGCTTCACAACATGGTCGAAGTCCACCGACTTCCCACGTGGTCGCAAGCTCGAGTGCCGGCCCCCGACCACAGTGGTCGAAGCATCGACTTCCGACCGCAACTCTCAATAACGTAGTCGTAGAGTGCATTTCGAGCATGACCAAGATACGACTAGGGCAGAAACAGTCTTAAACTTCCCTGGAGACCTACGAGTACGGCCAAACGTGGTCGTAACCTATTTCGACCACGACCAACGTGGTCGTGCTGGCCTTCGACCACGGCCAACGTGGTCGTGCTGGCCTTTGACCACGGCCCACGTGATCGTAACCTGCTTCGACCACGACCAATGTGGTCGTACTGGCCCTCGACCACGGCCAAACGTGGTCGTACTGCCTTCTGGTGCCCTTCGACCATGGCCAAAGTGGACGAAGACCCCTCGGGTGACCTTCGACCACGCCCACAGTGGTCGTAACCAGTGCGCATGACTTTCGACCACGACCAATGTGGTCGTGTTAGCTGCAGAACACTTCGCCAGGGCTACGACAATGCAGAACTTAGCACAAACCTCAAAAACTAAACTCAATCTTCCTAGAACAAGAGTCAATTACTCATCACAACCATGGAGTGCCCTTCACATGGTCTCTCAATTTCCATATCTTTTTTTAAATGAAATGAGCCTATCCTCTATCTTCTCTTTTCTGTTTATATTTCAATATACCGAAACCCATATAAGAATATAAGACTAGATAAATATTAAGATGACTCTTCCGCCTAGATAAAAATCTATCATGCATGGTCAGCAAAGTTGTTTCTTTATTTGTATTTGCGCTTTAGTTAATAATTTCAATTTCTTTAAGAAAAACTAACTAAATAAATGGAAGATGAAAATTAATAGAATTCTTTTTTATTTTTTCTTCAAATCCAAAAAATATCACTTTTTTATTTTATACATACGTACGTACGTATGTACATACATATAAAAATGGCTCTATACTCCTAGGAGTACGTACTCCCACTTCTAATATACCTCTTTAATGGTGTTGTTATACCTCTTTATTTGAGCATACTCTAATAATGATTATAAAATATTACAAAATGAGTTCCATGAAAAATTTCATTGAAGTCTACTTTTTATAGTATAATTTGTGTATATACTCTTTTTATAGATGGAAAAGTGTATATAGCAAAAATAAAGGCATCCGATGAAAAATTTTCAACCAAGTCATATTAGAATATCTTAGAATTAGTATTTAAGTATACTGAAAGTGATAAAGAGGCATAAAATATTTGTTTAAGTGGTGATAGTAATTATACATGTATTTGATAGTAACTTCACTCGTATATGTTAGTAACTTTTCGGCGCATATTTTACACCTGCGCGCAGAATAATAATTATATATATGTGTATGTATGTGTATATGTATGTATGTGTATGTATATATGTATATATATGTATGTGTATATATGTACATGTATGTATATATATGTATGTGTATATATGTATGTAAATGTACGTGTATGTGTGTGTGTATATATATGTATATGTATATATGTATGTGTGTGTATATGTCAGAAAAGGAAAGTAGGTAAATAAAGATGCTGCAGTCACTATGATATGTGGTGGTGGTTCCATCACATAATGGGCCCTGAACTGCTCTCTGTGCACCGTGCTTTCCTGCTTACGCAACTAGTACTAAGTGAATTAAGAAACCACAACATTCACCGCCACATTTGCTGCTGGTCCACCATTGGATGCAAAAAAATTTACTGCAGACTGAACACCAGCCTGATCGATCAGCTCACTGCATGGTCCTCACAATGTCAATGAGTCTGTCTCCTTGAAGCATGCATTTCCAGATCATCTTGCATGCATGTGTGCAATGCAGACAAACAATGGTCTGATTCACTTCACTACATTATGTACTTAGGTTATCCTAAGCATGCATTCTCTAATCATCTTGCATGCGTGTGCAATGCAGGCATGCAATGGCCTGATTTACTATAAATGTTAGGCATTTAGGACATTACGTTATCCTGAGCATGCATTTCCGGATCATCGATCTTGCTATGTCTGCAACACATAGATGCAACCATACAATGGCCTGATTTAGTATATATTGGGTATTGAGGTTACACTAAATCATGCATTATGTGCATGCCAAGTGTCAACTAATATCGATGGCAAAAATAATGCCAATGCATGGATTTATCATACTGCTCAACTCGATCTGCACATGTGGGTATATGTAGAAGATACTATACACAAGACCAAAATAATCACTGACAGCCCTAAAAAATCAGTGTGCACATAACAATAATAACTAAAGAATGAAAGAGTGTTTTATTGTTGCTCATAATAGAACCCCGTAGATCCTAAATCTACCTACCTTGGTAATGACCTGTTGCCTATCAGTTTCTATAACTGTTCAGTGCTTCAAGATCAGATCAATTTCTTCTTCTTCTAACTATATATATAAAAAAAATCCTAATTTATCTGAAAGGCATGTAAATGGCACCCAAAGGGCAATACTGGAAATGCCAACATTTAGCAGCAGCAGCAGCAGCAACATGGGATGCTTCTGTAGAGCACAAAAGAGAAGTGGCTCAGGGCAGTAGGGAAGTGCGTACAAATGCAGGGAATTAACCAAGTGATGGAGGAATGTTGCAAGCAATGATTGTCCTAGCAAGCTCCTTTGATACGCATGTCTCACTAGATTCTGATGCAAAGATTTAGATCTCCACAGGTAAAGCAGCCAGGAGTGGTAGCGAGAGGGGCAGGGGAAAAGGGAAGAAAAAGCTAATGGGGAATCATTAGAAGTCGCCAGCTTTCAGAACCCTGTGGGTCCAGCTTAGATCAAGGAGAATCATGCATGCCCAAAGCCCTCTAGAAAAGATGAGGAGATTTCTAAAAGCCTGTAATTAAACTCCACATTGCAACTTATCTACCAAAAGATGTTAGACTCACTACATGGTGGAAACAGATGGAGGCTGTCTTTATAGGGAAAAGGAGCAGTAGCCAGTACTGATGTGGTCCCGTTTGGCAGAGCTCTAACTCTAGAAAATCTGTAGATTTCCTAGAGCTGGTCATCTGTAGCTCTAGAAAATCCTGGATCTAGAGTTGCAGGCATGTTAAGTGCATTTACATGACTCATTTCATTTATATTATATATTAAATAAAAATATTTAAATCACTTTAATTTAGTCAACAAACCACAGATCCAGCATAGATCTCGGAGCTAGAGCTGTGCCAAACGGGACCGTAGTGTCATACACTTTAGTTGGTAATTATCAGTAGGAATCCTAAGTAGAAGGATCCAACATACTTGACTTTAGTTGGTAATTATCAGTAGGAATCCTAAGTAGAAGGATCCAACATACTTGCAACTACAGTAAAAGCAACAATTGGTTAACTTATGAATTTCCTGAAGTCAAACTGAGAGTACAGATACTGAAACACAAAAACTTTTACCAAGCAAGTTTGCATTCCACATTATACACCCATGCGCATGTTAATGCGTATATGTCGTGGTCATACTCTACGGTATGCATGTATATATGACTGAGGTTTGTAGGGGACTCAGATGCGTATGTCCTGGTCGTACTCTACGGTCTACATGTACATTTGACTCAGGTTTGTATGGAGCTGAGATACGTACCTACCTACCACGGTGCAGTACGTCCAGGGAGGTGAAAGGAGCCAAGAGTAAATCCAAGCAGAGCTGGTAGATTCCTCTTGGTCCATCCAAAGCAGCAGCATGCAGAGATCGATGAACGACCGGCCCTGAAGCTGGAACGTGAAGCAGTAAACAACAAGGCAAACCACACAAGTGGCCTGCCTGCCTGGCACGATCGATCGAGATCGGCAGGCAGCATGCATGCAGGAACCATCTCGTCGACCGATCCATCCATCCATCCATCGGTCGGCAGGCGCCTGCCACCGATCATGTGCGCCGCGCAGGAAACCATCCCGTCGCTGCCGCCCTCGGACGCGCCGTTGCCGACAAGAGAACACTGAAGTAGTAGCTAGCTCAGCTCAGCTCAGCTCAACTCCTCGAGTGAAGGCTTCAGAGCGGCAATGCAACTAACCCAATCATGCGTCGTCCGTTGGACGGACGGATGCACATGAGCGACCGAGCAGCGCCTGCGCCGTCAAAGAATTTTTGTTGCCGCTTGTCTCCGTTGCTGGAGCAGCGAGGGACATGATGGCAAGGGAGGCACGAGCTGGGCAGCTCCAAGTGTGGTTATCTCTTCGTTCTTGAATGCTCCGGTCCAATCCTATCCACCTCCTCAAGCTCCCAACAATTAAGGTTTCGGATTCTCTGCTCTTCGCTAGCTTATCTTCAAGGCTCTGATCTGGTGTGTTCAAACATGCTATTACATGATGAGCAGCCATACCATAAGGTAGTTTGTACGAAGTCTTTCAGATTAGAAGGCATGCATACAGATGCAGATTGTACAATCCTAAACTCAGGCACCGCCCCATTCATTCTGTCATCATTTTTTCTCAGTCAACTGCATCCAACTGCTCATAGAACTAGTTAGTAGAAATATTTTTTCCAACTCAGAAGGCAATATCATTGCAGGTCACACGGATCCAGGCTGTGTTAATTGCAAGGATGTCGAGAGGACATGACTACTGTCACACTGATCATCTGTCATCCTGGGAATGCGGGGTCACCATTAACTCCCCAATGATGCCATTTCTCTCAGCA
Source organism: Dendrocalamus latiflorus (assembly GCA_017311315.1). NCBI lineage: Eukaryota > Viridiplantae > Streptophyta > Magnoliopsida > Poales > Poaceae > Dendrocalamus > Dendrocalamus latiflorus. The sequence goes on along the minus strand of CM029671.1, from coordinate 25,632,099 downwards.
AGTACCCAGGTCTCCAAAATAACATTAAGAACTGCAGGATTCGAGTTATGCAAAGAATGAATCCAGGAGGAAAACTTCCAGGAAGAAAAGCACACCAAACTCAGAAGTTGATAGATGAAACGTTGTTACAGGATTCACTGGTTCTCACAAAGATCATAGAATAGGAAGATCCTAGAGGTTCAATTACTTCTTAGTATAGGGAAGGGAAAACAACAGTACTAGCGTTCAGGAAAGCAACTGTTCCATTTGTTTCTTGGAGGACGCCTGGCACATGAGGATACGATTATGGTGAAAAGAAATAATATGTGAACAAAAGTTGATCATCATATTTGACATCCTCATTGGCTTCTCCAGTTTTCCAGACTCAGCGCTTGTCGCTTCACCTTCTGCTCTTCCTCCGGCTGCCCTTGTCATCAGAATCAGTATCCGACACAGATTCGGATTCAGATGATGCTGATGACGTGCTCTGCCTTTGGTGCCTAGGTGCACAATTTTGGGCAAAGCACATAAAGGTCTTGCATTTTGGCAATAAAACCCTTAAAAACCTGGTTAAATCATAGACCAAGCCTTGAGGCCTAGTATGTCATACGGCACTTGCAATACATGAGGTTTCCTCATTGGGTAGAACAAGGTCAAAAGACAATTATGGAGTTACAAGGACTCAGAGAGAGGTTTCAAAACAGGCAAGATGGAATAACTTCAATCTATATAACATATTTGAACTACAAATGATGCAAACAAATTGGACTTGGAGACTATTTAAAATTAAGAAATATCAAAAGCCTTCTAAGGTTGTTGAATTAAAATAAATTATACAGAAATTTATCAAAGATAGGACAAAAACTTAGCCTTAGCAACTATCAGCCTTAGCAACCTTGTTTTCTTGGCTACACTCTCTCTGAGTTATCTGAGTTTGACCATTGTTTCATTGAATATTCTAGAAAGGAGGTGGCAGAACAAAAACTTCATCTTTGATTCACTATAACAGTTACGAACAAACACACTTTAAATGGTGATACTCCCTCTACGGTATAATTAAGAAGTCAATGTTCTGGCAGAGTACCATTTTCTTATACAAAACTGGAGTTTGGTCTGTATTGTCTATCCCATTCAGGGCCTGTTTGGAACAGAGGAATTTCACAGGAATTTTACAGGAATTTTGCAGGAAACAGTTCAATTCCCGCAGGAATCGGGAAAAATTCCCGCATTCCAAACATGGCCTCAGGTGGTATAATTTCCTGCCATCATCTTCTGCCCTTATGCAATGCATCACAGACCTTTGCAGCATCCACACCATATCCAACATTATGGACCCTTACTATATTAGCACCATTCAAAATCCCAGCTGTAGCAACTGCAACAGTAGCAACATCTCTCTCAACTGGATTGGCACGATTGCATATTTCACCTAAAAATCTTTTCCTTGAGGGTCCAAGTAATATTGGCACATGTGAAGCACCTAAACTTATCTTACCCAACTCTCTTCTAATGGATTCCAAGCCCATGATTACTTCAAGGTTATGGCTGGATTTCTTGGAGAACCCAATGCCAGGATCAAGAACAATCCTCCACAAAGGAATCCCAGACAACTCTGCTTCTCTCACCCGTGCATATAGCTCAGAAGCAACTTCCTTGCAGACATCAACATATTGTAAATTCTGTTCACTTTGCATAGTCGATGGATCTCCCCTCATGTGCATGGCAACATATGGAACTCCAAGTTCAGCTACAACTTTAAGAATTCTTGGGTCAAGCTGTCCACTGGATACATCATTAACCATGTGGACTCCTCTTTTCACAGCTTCAGTAGCAACTTCTGCGTAGAATGTATCCACTGAGAGCAACTTCCCTTCCATCTCAGGAATTTTTGTGATTGCATGCAGAACAGGAACCAACCTCTCAAGCTCTTCATTTGCAGATAATCTTCTTGCAAATGGCCTTGTGGATTGAGCACCAATATCAATGATGTCTGCACCTGCTGAGATTAAAAGCTTGGCCTGAGATATGGCAGCATCCACTTCTTGAAACTTACCTCCATCACTAAAGCTGTCCGGTGTCAAATTAAGCACCCCCATGACGAGGGTTCTCTCACACCAATCCAACAGACGATTTCCAACAGGTAATACCCTTTTGATACCTTCTGTTCCAATTGTAGATTCACCCCCAAGTTTATTCCACAATTCAAAGAACCCACCACTGCACTTCGAGAGAGAGTGCCAACTTGTTTCCATACCATCATCAGCGGACGAACCTAGAAGGTCAACAAGAGGTGCTAAAACAAATGGTCTCTCATGGATGCGTTCATGTGGCACAATTAGAGTCTCAGTATTGATCTGGGAATTACCATATAGAAGAATGTCTAGATCGATTGGTCTTGGACCATACCTAATTCCACCAGTGCGCCCTATATGCTTCTCGATTTCCTTTAGCTGCTTAAGCAACTCATGAGGTCCCAGTTTAGTTGTGCCCCTAACAGCAGAGTTCAGGAAATGCGGTTGATCGGTCACATAAGCAGGGGCAGTCTCATACAAGCAGGCGTGCCTAGTGATGTTTATGCCCGAGTTTCTCATCAGCCGCAATGCTCTGTCGAACGTACTGATCCTATCCCCAACATTGCTTCCCAGAGCAATCACAATCTCTTGGTCAGCGGAACTTCCCCCAAGCGAACATTGCGCAAATGAGCGAGCCCTGAATGGAATAACATGTCTGGATGCTTTGCTTGAGGAGCTGACAGAACGCCTAAGATCAAATACTGTTAAAATACAATAAATTAAGTTAGAACTGTTCTTGATTGAAGGGTAAGAGTGAGATGTACAACAAACGTTAGAACAGTACCTGAAAGCATATCCGACGCCGCTGGCCCTCCGCAATAGTTCTTGGCAACTGAATACATCTTCCTGAGTGACTCCTTGGCGTGGAGCATTGTAGAGCATATGAGAACCAAGAAAGCTAGCGCTTGTTGAAAATAAGCGTAGCCCTGTAGGATCCCTCACGCAAGCACCAAAGCAATTGAAAATCAGGTCACCACTGTTTAAAACTATAAATCCTTTATCACATCTAGTTCTTGCCGTGCAGAGAAACCACCATGATTGGCGCTCTGCAGAAGTCAACGAGCTCCCCACGTTACAGATAGATCTGCAAAGTCAATTAATCTGATCATCAAAGTAGCTAAACGAGAGGATTTGAGAACTTCAAGCCACCATTTCCGAAGCTATCCACCTTCCAAACACAGACCACGCACTACATACAAAAAATGGAACTTACGGGTTGCCATGGTCGATTCCTCTTTGCCGCAGCCACTTCTCGACTAACTAGCACGCACTTGCAGACAGTGGCGGACGCAAGAATTTTAGAATGGGTGTTCGAACTTACAAAAATATTTTTCAGTACAAAACATAAATGTCCATAATAGCAGTTGTTAACGTACAATTGTTTGTACTAGAAATAATATCTCAAATAACATAAAGAAATTACAAATCGTTGTAGAAGAACATATCTGGCTTAAGCTTACAGGCCAAAGCAATAAAGATAGTTCGCTTTAACAGTTTAACTTATTCTTATAATGATAGACCAAAGTTTAAGTTAAACAAAGAGAGCCACTATAGGTCCAAAATGCATAATCACATCCACCCCATAGTTACCATTTTTATGGCTTTACTCAACAGAGGCTGCTATTGCCTACTTTGAAGATATATAATTAGCCAACCACATATCTGGTTATGCAAATGACTGAGATAGACAGAATGAATGATGCATTGATTTCTGACCTAACAGAAGGAACATATAGCTACATGAATTGGATGATGTCGTTGACAAAAAAAAAAGTAAGTTTCAAAGTAAAGAACTTGCCTGGTGTAGAGATGTAGTGGGTCGGAGCTCGGAGGCGCGGTCGGCGGCCGGTCGCGCGGCTCGGAGGCGGAGCCCAGAGGTGATGGCCGACGGCGTGACGTGGACACCGGAGGCGGAGCTCGACTGATGGAGTGGTGGACTGGGGAGGCGCGGTCGGCCGGTCGCACGGCGCGGAGGCGGCGGAGCCGGAGCCGGCGGTCGGGCGGGCGTGCGGCTAGGTTAGGGATTGCGAATTGGGGGCACCGGGAGCGGCGGGAGGGGAATCGCGATGTTGATTCGCGAATGGCACCGGACGGGGGTGGCCCGGGTGGGGGTGGGGGTGGGGTTGGGGTTTGGGGGTGGCCGGGTGGGCCGATGGGCCGATCGGGCTGAGCACGTGAAAAATGGGCAAGGCTCAGGCGGCGGCTGTTGGACTGATTCATGGCTACGAATATAGTTATTTTGATCTAACTAAATATATACATATATATTATATCTTGTATATACTAGATTTTTTGTCAAAAAAATTAGATGTTCAGCTAAATACCCATGAACTACTGTAGATCCTCCCCTGCCTGCAGATCAAAACGCCGAGACGATTCACCCCCAAAAATTTTCAAAATAGAAGAGAAATCGGATGGGAGAGGGGGATCAGGCGCTCGTAGTTATAGGAGAATGAGTGAGCGCACCGGGAGCGGATTGGGAGGCGGTGGGCGTTAGGGTTTTGGCGCGCGACTTCGGAGGAAACGTGGGGAGAGCGTGGCACGGCGGTATGTGAGCCCGCGCCGCTTGGATTTGTGGACCAAGCTTGTGGGGCCTACCGGGCCAACATTTGAGGCCTTGGGCTTAGGCTTCTTTAAAACTCCCGGAATTTAAGCGCCGTTAGATCGTACTTAAGCGGTCTAGATTAGTGTTATCAGACCCGGATCAATCATCGTCCCAGCCAAAGTCTTAGGTCACTGACCTAGTGGTCGAACCGTTGGGTCACTGGTCAGACCGTATTAAAAATATGTGTGTGTGTATACATATAGTATAAATAACAGGGGCACCATGGTGTCCAAACTCCATGATTGAGACTTTCCATCCATGAATGTTAACGGGTTTGCCTGATATATTATATACCTTGCACTAGTACGCATCTAAAAGCAATCCAAAGATAGGGAGCCTTGGTGCCTAGACACCATAGTGCCCATTTCAGCGTCCTATATATATATATATATGTGTGTGTGTGTGTGTGTGTGTGTAAATAATAGGGGCACCATGGTGCCCAGGTTCCATGATTAAGATATTCCATTCATGATTGAAAACTTTTCATCCATAATTAAGACTTTCCATCCTGATATTATATATCATTGCACTTGCATGCATCTAAAAGCAATCTAAAGACAGAGAGACTTGGTGCCCAGGCACCCTGGTATCATATTTCAGCCTATATATATATATGTGTGTGTGTGTGTGTGTGTGTGTGTGTGTGTGTGTGTGTGTGTGTGTGTGTGTGTGTGTGTGCATGCATGCATGTATGTATAGGACCCTAACCCTAATTTGGCAGTACAACAGAGGGAGAACGGAAATCTCAAAGAACAGTCCAGTATGATGGACATATTGAACTAGCCGTTTTTGGCCCCTCTCGTGCGTATTGTCTGATTTGGCCTCCTCGCGCGAGGGGAGGTGGCATGGCCGCGGAGCGTGCGATGAAGGTGGCGCGGTTAGGCTGCGCGTGAGGAGGAGGTGGTGCAGTCGGGTTGCATGCGAGGAGCGTGGCGAGAAAGCGCTGCACATCGGCAGGAGGAGAAGGGGTGCGCCGTTGCCCTCGCCCTCGGACCTTGCACACACCTCCGCAACGTGCGCCTTCTTGTGCCACATCACCTCTTCCCTGCGGTTTCGCTGCCACTTCCACACCCTGCCCTCGTGCCACGCCTGGCTCGACCGCGCTACCTCCTCATGCGCTTCGCAGCCACGCCACCTCCTCTCACGCACTCTCTGGCCGCATGAGAGGACCAGATAGAGCATTGCGCGTAGGAGAGGACCAAATGAGACATTCTCATGCCGCCGGGGTCAAATTGGCCATGAACTGACAACTACCAACCTACCTCCCTACGTAAAATTTTTGTTTTTTAGCCCAAATTACAGGGGTCCATATGTAAAAAACTTTCAAAATTTGGGCTAAAAAGCAAAAATTTTACCCTCCCTACCTATCTACACGCGCCCAATCTTCTCCACCAGGCGCCTCTCAATCTCCATCCTCTTCCTCATGAGCAGCGTGTACGTCTTCAGGAGCTCCCTGTCCTCCTCCTCGCCTCCGGCCGGAACGGCGAGCTTCGCGCCGAGGGAGGTCTTCTCCAGGCTGCCCTTGTACATGCAGGAGATGGGGACAAAGCTTCCTTCCTCGTTGCACAGCCACCCATGGGCAGCTCTCAGCGCCGCGTCCAGCGAAGCCGAGTCTGTTCCAGAAGAAGCGTCAGTTTTGCATCCATGGGTGGCGTTACGAGTTTGTGTGACAAGGTAACACAGTTCAAGCAAGAACAATGGGGGAGTTTTGCCGTACCGGGTCTCTGAATACGGAACAGCCAAAGATTTGCACAATTGACTGGAGGATGCTCTCGTCGGAGGATGTCCCACCGGTTGCTATGATCCGCTCGGGAGTTTTCCGGTTCGTGCGTACTGCCGTCTACCAGTGGCTGTTGAAGTTGGGAGCTAGTAGTAGGTCAGGTCGCCTGCAGTTGGTGTCTTCTCCGAAAATCGACACAACTTTCCTTTTGTATCCTTGTCTTTTGAACTTGTCTTTAACAAAAGTCAAAATAAATAAGATAATTTATTAAAATAGATTATCTAAACGGCTTTTCAAGCTTAAAATCATGTACACCATCTATATTAACGTCATCACTGTCAAAAACGCAGCCAAAAGCCACCAGCCGCAAGATCAAGGCCAATCTTCTATCTTATCTTGCCTCCATACTCTTATCATAGCTTGTGCTACGAAATAAGCATGGACAAGTTGATGATGGTCTTCAAGGCATCAATGACGGTCCAATTAAGATTTCAGATCATACTGAGGGTTTAGTAAGGTTGATCAGTTTGTTGAGCTCAACAGAATCCACATACTAAGGACAAGCAAAACAAAGTTTGACCTTGATATGCCATGACCTTCTAACCTAGGTAACACACGATGTCAAGCTATATCGACTCTTGAACAGCAGCTTGGGTAGTACAACAGTTCACGAGTTACAAACAATTTACTAGCAACGGCATCCCATTCAGTAGGATCAAACAGAACAAAGCAAAAACCGCCAGTGACAACAATTGGGCTGGGTAGGTTCTCAGATTCTTATTCAGAGAGCACATCTCCAGTATTACGGAAGGTGGAAAGTTTGTAGCTTGGATTAGAAATAGTTGCTACTGTAGAATTTCTTCAGGAAGTCGGAGCCCCCTTGGTCCTTCGAGTCCAGGTCCTGCACCAGTCCCTTTTGTCCAACCACGTATTGGCCAATCACGTGATGGCGTTGCTTCGCATGCTCGGTGATGTTGCTCAGCTCCTCCATCCCCTTGAACAGGAGCAGGTCAATAACCTGTTGCAACCAAAATCAGCTGAGGTGATCAAGATAAGCATCCAGATTGAGGAAGGGAGTGTACAACGTGAAATGTTTTTCCCAACGTGGTGTATATCGCCATCGAAGCATTAGCATAAGTACCGCTAGCTTAGAGTTGAGTGACATCTCAACTACTTAAAAAGAGTTGGTGGTGATGGTTTACCACCAGTGGTTTATCTGCCTCTCCTAACTCTCCCTTGCCTCCTCTCTCCCTCTCTCAACAACAGACATTGGGCCAATCGTGCCTCGATCTATTCCGGCACCTCCTCTCTCTCTCTCAACAACGAGTGTCGGGCCAATCACTGCTCGCCCTATTCCCGCACCCGCCGCCAACAAATCATGCAGCCCCCTCTAGCTCCTCCCAAATTGCCTCGTCCTTGTCACCTCCTCATCCCCGACCCCACCGCCCTCTTCCTTCTTGGCGAATTAACCCCCAACCGCTCCTCCGGCTTCCTCCTTCCGTTGGCGGTGGTGCTCCCCTCTGCTCCGATCAGGTCGGGTTGGGGTCGCACCTGACCTCCCTTTGTGCGCCGTGCCGTGTAGTTAGTCGCGCGGCATCGAGGATGGAAGGGCTACCCCTCCCTCACCGTCTCCCACCACACCACCCCCGTCCTCCTCACCACCGTCATTCCCCATTTGCGACTTCCCGGTTCTTCTACTTTCTCAAGAGGTTGAGTTCTTCCCCTTCTGTGCCTAAATCAGTCCATTAAATTTTGAAATTTATCCTTGCATGCATACTTTTTGGATTTCCCATCTCATGACCTTGCAATCCATCTAGGTTTTATTGGCATGTATTGCCATTTGGGAATTTTGAGGCGGAGCGCCAGGTCAACGCTGTTCAGCGGTTAGCACACGTGGCGATCTCAGCGGGAGGCAGTGGCTCAGTGAGGCAGCGATCGCCGGTAGCCACCAGCAGCAAGGTTGCCGATACTTTTGGTCTACTCCTCACCGGCCCTTCTCCTTCCTCTACACATCCCTCTAGGTCTTTACACCCCTGACCCCTTTGTTTTTGCATGCATCCCCTCTTTTTAGTTGTTTTCCCCTTCGATTTTGTTTCTATTTTCTTTTATAAGCTATTGTTGTGCTTTATTTTTGCATGGTACAGATCTCTTCAAGATTTTTTGGGCTAACAAATGAATAGATTAATTCGAGATCTGCAGTTATTAAATCTATAGTTTCGTATGTATATTACTAGATAGCCTGTCAATTGCTCGGTAAAATGCTTGAACCGCTCAACCAGGCAACTTAATAAGCTTAATAAGGAAATTTGGAATCATAGCTAACAAGTCCTTTTCATAGCTAATGTACGAATGTTTCATAGCTAACAAGTCCTTTTAATCTATATTTTGATATCATTGTGAATGGATCAAGGACCATAACTTTGACCTATATGCTATTACTTGCTCAGCTGGTGCCCTTACATATGGTCATGGTCATTGGCATGATATAAGTGATCGAAATGCACTCCGAAATTTGTTGTTTTTTGTAGTCCTTCAGATACTAATTACCTCAATTCCATTCGGCCTTTGAAGCAGAACATTGCTATTTATTGTTTAGCTTGAGTATAAAAGATCTTTTATGGATTAGGCCTATCTTTGATAATTGACATGTCCAAAATTTAAGTGGTTACATAAATTCCAGTTGGGTCTAAATTAGCTCACACTTAACTCCTTTGAGTCCTGTGTATGAAGAATTGACCTAAAGAGAGAAGCATACAAAAGAACCAATCAAATCAGTAACACATTTTTTTGTTTGCCATAAAAAATTTTTCAGTCACTAAGTTGCAAACAAGCTAGAATAGCGCTCAATCTTGCAAAATACGGGCACTCAGACTATTATTTGAGCTTTACAATCTTTATTATATGACAAATTACCCTTCCTAGCACTATATAATGAAATAAGCACTTTTAATCCCAGGTGTCGCTTGAAAAGTCTTTTTTTAAAAAAATTCTGTAGCAACACACGAGCATCTAGCTAGTACTATCTGAAAATCCTAGTCATACATAGTGTTTTTTCCTTCAAAGGTAAAACTTGATCCGTGCATTATATGGGAAACTAGAAACAATGACATAAATGCTGCATTGGTAGGAAAAAAACACTGGAATCTTTAACTACAATAGTAACAAAATACTGGGATCCTCAAATGCAACAGACAAATATGACCAAAACACTGGAATCTTTAACTACAATGTGTGTAAACCTTATCTGAATATGATACATGCTTCATTTTGCCACATAGCATAAACATCGCTGGCTGCATGTTAATCTTGTGTCTCAAAAAAAAGTTTACCTAACAGGTGGTTTTATATGTTATAACAATTCCAAACCAAGTTGGATAATATGCACTTGAACTTAGTCAAGGTGGAAACTAATTGCATCTCTAATGACTCGTAAAATAATTCAATTCATCTTACTAAATTGACCAACATTTATTATTAACCACCGATAGACACTGGTACCCAAATAATTTGTATTACCAAATACCAATTCAAACAAGCCAAGTAACTACATAACCTAACTCTTAAACCGTTCAATGGACGTCACAGCCCACAGTATCTGTAAAATATGAAATCTACAATACAAGGATCCCTAGATACAATATATAACTTAATTTATCATAGAAGCACATCAGATTGTTTTCAAAAAAAAACTTCATAGAAGTCTCCACATTTAGCAGGAGCTAGTCATTCAACAATAACTAGCTAGCTGCCTAGCATTATAAGTATTTTACCCTTCCCCTTGCCTACTAAAAAAGAATCAACGATCCAGTTTGGGTTTATGCAAACTCTATCTAGCGCATAGTTACAGCTCCAATGGATGTAGGGGCAATTCCTTATTTGCCACTGCAAATATTCATGATCCCAGATATGCCATCTCTTGTCTCACTGGTGACACAAGGGATAGCATATCCGGGATTTGTGCAATTTGCAGTGGCATGCAAAAAATTTCCCCATGGATTTATGGTCACCACTCAGAAAATTAGTAGCCCCACGTAGTAGGTCACATCGATGACCACCTGAAGAATCAGATTTATGGTTTTTTTAGTAGGATTCCTCTTCGTAGAAATCACCTAAAATTTTACTTCGGTGGACAGTGACATGATCCACTATGTAATGCTAAGAATTTTCCTGTAAACGCTTTACCACAGTTTCTTGACAAAAAATGCCAAAAGATTGTACAAAAACCCAAACTTTCATGCGGTGATTGTACAATGGGGGCTCATGTGTACAACTACGCCTAGCTACTACCATAGTCAAAGGTGAAGCATATAATGGAGTAGACATCTGTATTGTGCGGAAGCAGCAACCAAATTTAGGTAATTGAACATGTCATTGCCACCAGCATGAGTAGGAAGGACATTCCCACTTTACCAGAGTGATTCAACAGTTCAACTCCAGAAACATTAACAGAGATCATAATACAAAGAAGCAGCTTGGCATCAGTGTCTTAACAACAGAGAAGCAACTGCAAATGAACATGTTTGGGATTCTGTAGCTCTGGCAAATACAGACATCTATAGCAGTAAGCACCTCAATGCAAAATTGAGCACCCGAGTGGACAAATTACTGTCCACAAAGCATCGTTACTACTGGTCCTGGAGGTACAAGGTTACAGCACCTGCAGTCTAAATTTCCACTACACATAAGAAGTTAATAATTCCTACCGATGCATCTTGCACAAATATCCAGCTAGGTTAATTAATTAAAACCTACCCATCCAACAAGTCCTACCGATGATGCATCCGCGGTTCCTAACCCAACCAATCGCAGGTCAAATTTCGCAGCAAGAGTCCCTCAGATCGGGTAGAGACCGGATCGGAGAAGTAGGCAGACGGTTCGGGTATATAGAGCTACTCGCAAAGTGCAGATCGAAGAGAGGGGAAAATGAATGAAATCGAGGGAGGCGGAGGCGACCTTGGGGTTGGAGACAGACTGATTCTTGCGGATCTCCTTGGCGATGGTGGAGCGGAGCTGGGACGGGGTGACGACGTCGTAGAGGTTGTAGATCTCCATGATGGAGGGGATGGAACGGCACGCCTGCCTGAAGAAGTCGAACACGCGGTGCCGCGCCTCCTCCATCGACGCCGAGTTCGGCGGCACCTTCACCGCCCGCATCGTGAACGACATCTCCGACCACTCAGTCTCTCCTCTCCTCTCCTCCGGCCGCCGCCTCTCCGTTCACAGTAGGCTGCTGGTGGTGGTGGGCGGTCGCTTCGAGCTCCGGGAGGGGAGGGGTATCTCCGTATCTGTCCGCCGGGCGATCACCGGCCGTCCGCCCAACTCGAGATTTGGGATTTAGTGGATCACGATGGGCTGCGTGAGTACTAACCTGGAACCGGAAGGCCACGAGGCTTAAGGCCCATGGCCCGTTCGGTTGGTGGCGTCAGCCTTGCAGAGCCATAGATGGATCCATCAATTTTGGGAAGCAATTTTTTTTTTACTTTTGTGTGAATTTATCTGAAATTTGTTTTCACAAAAAAAGGAATACAACTCCTCTTTGCAAAACTCTAGACAACAAATTTAAGAAGCAACAATGGTGTATCCGATGACGAGAACATCGCGATCACATTCATATCAACCGGACATCTTCAGTATTTAAATTGAACCGATATCCAAATTTATCTGAATTCAATTGTAAATTATGGATACATATATCTCAAATGATCACTGCAAGATTTATCCCCATTTCGCATGCACCCCATCAAGACCATTCAATGTAAATTGAGAAAAAACTAGTCCCAATCAGATCCGTTTTCACCCTGACCATTCCACTGCGAGACTGATCTGGTCCCTTTTTTCACGCTCATCGTTGTACAAAACTTCAGTTGGGCGAAGTGCTCCATTTCAGCATACAGAACTTGGGAATTCAATCAAAAGCTAAGGTGACTTGCCGTGGGTAATAATCTATTAGCTCTGACGGCAGAGAAAGGGAAGGACAAAAGAACTGTAAGACCCAAAGTAATTATCATCCACACTTTTGATTTCCTTGGCAGTAACTGTAGTACGTGCAGCTTTTGGGTGAGTTTTTTTTTTGTTGTGGCTTTGAAATTTGGTTTATGATTTTTGAATTTTTGCTGTCCGTGAGAGATAGTGCGTAGAGGAAAACCGTCACGTGCGATTTTAGCCGGTATAGCTGAACGCATTACAATTTCTACTACAATCTACCTGTAGTTCTCCATGCTTTCCACTCTAACAAGAATGGACTAATCTCAAAGCACACGAAGGGGTAAGTAATCACTATCCACCATTCAGTTCTGCTTTAAAAGTTATGCAAATCACTTTGAGAAAAGCATAAAAACACCTCTCATCTTTTAAACGGTGTGTCTTTTTAAGATGGAGTCTACAAGTCAATTGTAATAGATGTTATACCGAATTCATTTATATTGATCAAAATCACACGCGAGTATCGCTCACGTTGTACTCTCTCTTGCGAACAATCAAAGAGTGGGTTCTTTTGGATTGTGCTTATGGTTTATGGCTGTAGGTTATTGCTTTTGGCTTAAGTTGCAGTGTTATTTTGGGATGATGGCTTATGGCTGAATTTGTTGTGTTCTATTGAGCTGATAGTTTATGGCTTATTGCTGTTTTGAGACATGAAGCGCATGTTTTGGAACATACAGAGGACTATGATACGCTCGTAACATACAATCAAAGATAACAAAGTATTAAGAAAAATTTGTAAACATGTATATCTTTGTAACGTACGAGTTAACATTGACAGACTAAGCAAACGAATCTCCTTCTGATCACTAGTCCTACTTTTTATGTACCAACTTTCTTTTTCATTTCAAGACAGAGAATCATACAGAAGTGGTTATAGTACTACTGAATCGTTAGTTGTCACTTTAGATTTTAGAAGGGCCAAACCAAAAGGTCCACACTAATAAATGGCAAAAAATCACACATATTCACGGGCCTTCTTGAGCTTACATATTCCATGCAGCCACCAACGAGGCCACGTGGAAAAAGTTGAAAGAAAATATTTATATAGAATAATCGGAAAGTTTTATCGTTCTCTAAAAGAAGAATTTTGTTTATAAATTGGAAAAATATCTTTATCATTTAAAATAGTCACCTAGACAATGGCATAAGAGATTTGACTCCTTTATGATATTTTAGGACTTTAAAAGATCTGATTATAATAGCTGTGTTTATTTAAAGACCGTTAATGGTTCAACTATTTATTTGCTCCTATATGTTGATGATATATTGATTGCTGCAAAAAGATAAGATTGAAATTTCAAAGTTGGATGTACAATTAAGCAGTGAATTTAAGATAAAAGATCTCGGTGCAATAAACAATATTTTTGGTATGAAAACCATCAGGGACAGACAGTTTGACAAATTATACCTAAGTTAAAAAGAGTATATTGATAAAGCTTTTCATTGTTTCAACATGAATTAGATCAAACCGGTAATTACTCCCTTAGCTACACATTTCAGACTTTCTTCAGTATCATGTTCACAATCAAATGGTAAAGTTGAGTACACATTTAGATTTCCATACGTGAGTGTAGTTGGTTTGCTTATGTATACCTAGGGGTGCAAACGGGTCGGATTCGGACGGATATTGTTGTTACCATATCCTAACACATATTTTTTCTCCGGATTCGGTACCAATCGGATTCGGTGCCGGATCGGTCGGGATTAACCCGTTTGTAAGGAATGCATGCAGTACAGCAAATGGAGTAGGAGGACGTACTGTCAAGAACTTGATGTTACTACTTAATAGCTGATGTGGAAGATTTTATTTTACCATTGCAAAAGAAAATGAAACGTCAAATAGTAGCACTAACCTGAAATCAAACTTGAAGACGTATCGGATTCGGACGGATATTGCTGTTACCATATCCTAACCCATATTTTTTCTCCGGATTTGGTACCAATCAGATTCGGTGCCGGATCGGTCGGGATTAACCCGACCCGTTTGCACCCCTATGTATACCAGGGTCTGTTCTCGTTCCGATTTATCTCAATTGTTAAGAGTGGTTAGTAGATACATGGCTAATCCTAAAAAAATATATTGGAAAGCAGTTTAATGTATTTTCAGATATTTGCGAGGCACATCTAATACTTGTTTACAGTTTAGAAAAACTAGAAATGGACTTGTTGGTCATGTGAATTATGATTTTGTTGGAGATTTGAATAAAAGAAGATTTCTTACTAGTTATGTATGATAATCCAGCTGATAACTACTTACACTTAGTTGGTATTACTCACTAGTTTTTTGGATTTTTGATGTGTAAAGTGTTCATACTGATTTTATTGAAGGAGTTTATTACGTACTTTTGACTACTTGAGAGAATTCAATTCGAAACACTAAATTTCTGGTTCAGAGTTCAAGACGCAGCCATGCTTGGTGGTTGCGCTGCCTGATTCAAAAAAACGATGTTCAGATCGTTTCTCTCAATTTCTATCTAATTAATCTCCCAATCAATTGCTTCTCGACAAGCACACAACTGCTGCGATCATTGAAGACTGCTGCCGATGCGCCTGCGAAAGCAGATAAGAGTCATTAGCTGACTCTGTCACGCCCGCACTTTGCTCTGAATCCGTCTTTTTAAGGGACAACAAACGCTGCAGGTCCATGTTATATCTCTACTTGCTAAATTTTGGTATGAAAATGTGGCAATCCTAAGCTACAAATTTCATCTTATATCTCTTCTGACTTCTAGCTTATTTTTCACTATTCATAAATTTCATTTTTTTCTGAATTTTTGGTTTTATTTGAGTTTTTTTGCCTGTTCTTTTTTTCCGTATTCGTTTATGTTGTCCGCGTTGAGCTAGCATAGTAATCTATTTTTATTTTTTTAGATTTAATTATACCAAATAAATTATCTTTAATTACAGTAAAATTTTAGTTACTAGAGTGTAATTTCAATTATAAACATAGATTTTCAGCTTAACCGAGCGGGACGTTAGGATCTCCGGAGGAGGATCCAGGGCATCCACACTGCGCATAAAAAGTCAAGTCACAAGGCGTACAAAGCAGCCTTATGACCAGCCTTATGCTGTTCCTGTCATCTTCGTACCCTGCGTGTCCGCTCCACGGCATCAAGCAGCCCACTACAACGAGTCCACGAAGATAATCACAGTGTGGGCCGATTCAGCCGGCACCGCCGGTCACTGCCGTGCGGGACTCGCCATCCCTCTGATTGCTTGTGCAGTTCTACACTTGTACTACGAGTCCATCCCGTGTGCGATGCGCTTCAAAACGACGGACTCGCCTTCCACCTCTCGCTCCCCGTTTCTCCCAGCCAAAATTCCTGCGAGAAACGTACAAGAAGTTGGGCCCCTCGCTTCCTCTAAGGCCAATTCTTGCATCACTGCCGTCTCTGCACTCGCAAGGTGAGAATTTTGTATGCTCGGTTGGTATTTTGGTATGAGTTGAATTGTTGATGGCTGTGGCTGGTGCGGTTGATGTGTCCGTGCGCAATTCCGGCCCCCTTTTATTGGCTCCTGAGGCAGGCGAAGATTTCTTGCTTGGTGCGAAGTTTGGACTTGTTTTGGGGGGGGTTTTTGGGGGGGAATTTTTAGGTGATCGGGTCGTGACTTTTCTTGCATTAGTTTCTGGGTTTTCATAGATTTCTTGTTAATTCTGTTGCCATCAGTGTCTGGGCTCATTCCCGGTGTTTGATTGGCATGGAATAGTGGAGAATTGGGATTTCTGAGTTTGTGTGCTTCTCTGAGCTGCTCGTTATGGGTGATTTTGACGTTTATGCTGCGCAGAGTTCACTAATAAGCACAGCATGCTTAGAAAAGAGTTGCCGTTTATGTTATTTTCTGTGTGTTTTTTCTATAGGCGCACATCGATTTCAGTATGCTTGATTATGCTTATGCGATGGAGTTTTCCGTCTATGCAAATATAGGGTAGCTTATGATTCTTAGTCGACGTTTGTTCTATGTGAGCTTTAATTTCGATGTACTGTTGCGGAGTTAGATTGTAAGGTGGCTGCTTTGAGGGATGCTTGCCAGTTTCCTCTGCGTAGGCGCTTCGCTGTTTGGAAGATTTTTGCTCTTGTGGTCAGCTTGCTTTTGCCTAGACAGACATTAGACATTCTTTCTAGCTTTCAGTCTGATACCGATGTGTGTTTGTTTGGGGTGCGGCTCTGGTGCTGTGCACCTGCACTTAGCGCGTGCCGGGGTGCCCCAGGAGCCGCCACGTGTCCCCAAAAATTCAAAAAACTTCCGAAAATTCTAAAAAAACTTAAAATCCGAAAAATTGTAAAAAATACTTTTATTCGAAAGTATTTTTAAGTACTTAAAAAATACTTTTTAATAAAAGTATTAATAAAAGGATAAATCAAAAAATTTTAAGTACTTATCAAAAAATACTTTTTATACTAAAAAAAGCACTTTTTACAATTTTTCGGATTTTAAGTATTTTTTTAGAAGTTTTTGGAAGTTTTTTAAATTTTTGGGGACACGTGGCGGCTCCTGGGGGCACCCCTGCACGCGCTAAGTGCAGGGGACACAGCACCGGAGCCGCACCCGTTTGTTTGGAGTTAGTACTTTGGAATTGGATAAGGTTCTCATCACTTCAATCAAGAATTAGGTTCTAGTTCCTCATTAGTTTTGCCTTCTGTGAGATGCTATTGTTTGGTGGGTTGTTCACTTCTTAGGTGGTTCTTGGTTGGGCTGTAACTTATAGTTTATTTCACTGTAGATGGCTGAAATTACACTGTAGCTGGTAGTGATTTATTTAGCATAATTAAATTTTAAAAAATTTCACTGTAACTGGTTGGAATTAACTGAATACTGAGAACAATGATTGCTTCGTCATTTCCGAAGATTGTGGTCGTGGGTGTTTTCTAGCTAGGTGACTGTGCTGATAAAAAAACTGATTCTTGTTTAACTTCCTGCATGAGTACCTTTCCTGGGGCAGTTGGAATCTGATTCTCGTCGATTAACTCAGGAGTACCAATATTTTTACTGTTACTGCATTGTGTTGCCCTGTTGCGGACATTTTGACTTCCTTGCTTGTTGTATGCATGAGTACCTTTCCTGGGGGCAGTTGGAACTGTCTGCAATAAATTCTTCTTCATGTCTTAGGAATTGTTAAGTTCATACTGATGGTATTGACACATTGCTGTGTCTGGTAAATTGTGTGCCTTGCTAATGTTTATCCATTTGTGATATTTGTTCAATTCAGGTTTTTGGAGTAAGAGTCTTTGTTGTTCGGTGTTTGTCAGAAGGGTAAATGGGATCAGAAGGACCTTCTGTTGTGATTGTCCACGTTACTGGATTTAAGAAGTTTCATGGAGTTGCTGAGAACCCAACTGAGAAAATTGTGAGCAATCTTAGATCATTTATGGAAAAGAGAGGGTTGCCAAAAAATGTTGTACTTGGAAGCTGCACAGTTCTCGAAGCTGCAGGGGAGGGAGCACTTGGCACACTATATAAAGTGTTAGAATCTGCCGTTGCCGACAGAGAGAACGGGTCATCAGCTCTGGGGCAAGTAATTTGGGTTAGTGCTCACCACATTCTTGACTTGATAATTTGTTTCTAGGATCATGCTACATGAAGCAACATACCCTCTAACTTGTATCTAAAATGTCTGCATTTTATTGTTCACTGCATTCTTAATTTCTTTTTCTCTCAACCAGGAGTTTAACATTAAAGCCATCTTAGTTCAATTGGAAAGCTTCTTCATGCATTACCAATGAAACTATGAGTTCTGTCGGATTTCAGGGATACAGAAATTGATATTTACTTCATTTAGATGAGTTTATATAATTTTTGTCCTCCTAGATTATTCAATAGTCCTCCCAATTCTGAACAACCACCATTTGCAACCATAACTTCCTAGGCTTCTGCAGTTGTCATTGATAGTAAGGATTACATGTAACTGGGTGAGTACCTAGCGCTGGAGATCCACTTTTGGATGCAGGCTGCAGCTGATGCCAGTGGCGATTGCTAGTTGACATACCATTGTTTACAGTGAAGCTCCACTTATAAATTAAAATACAAAAAAATATTCTCTCCTATTTGATAGTGTAACTATGTGGTCAACTTACAACATTCAAGATTTTGAGAAAAAAGCATAAGCTTTGGAAAAAGGGAATTGGAAACCAATGCTTGAGTTTTATTTGATGCTATATTGTTCATTTACAACTGTTGCCAGTCGTGGGCGTGGGCCCTGGGCCCAATCGGTTTATTACTAGGAAGTTAGAGATTAGTTTCTATTTGTTGGAGATATGATTAAAGATATGATGTTACTTTCTCTTTGTTAGAGATATGATTGATATTAGATCCCATCTGTTAAGGGAGCCTATCTATATAAAGAGAGCTGCTGCATGCTATTAGAACCAAATAAGAAATAACAAAGTCATTCTCGTCTATAGGCTATCCCTCTCTCTACGCCGACGCCGTTCGGCCATCTTCTCGGCGGTGTTTACCCTCTATGAACTAAGGTTCATAACAATTTGGTATCAGAGCCAACACCGTAACTTCTATTGCTGAGTTAACAGGTGACAAGATTATCGCTGGCTATGAAGAAATCATCGTTGTACTCAAGAATATTGAGAGCATGTTGAAGAAGATGATGGCAGCAAATGAGAAGGCACAAGCAGTTGTCGCTGTGCGATCTGCGGCAGCACAAGGGGCAGAAGCAATGGTGGCCGCACCACGACAACGACGCCGCTACTGCTGCTCCTTCATCCAGCGCGGACAATGGTGCGACTTCAAGCGACGTCAGCATGGTATCTTCCTAGGGTGGCGCTCAGGGTACAAGCCGCACTCGGTGACGTTGGCGGCACTACTTGAGGGGGCGGATGCGGCGATGCAGCTCCAGGCAGCCATGATGTTACATCAAGATGCACCTTTGCTCCAAGATCGCACACTAGCATAGCCATGGTGACCTCCTTCATGTTCGGTTCCTCCGTCACCGCCTCCTCTGCTCCCACTTTTGGCTCATCCCTCGATGGTTCGATGCATCCTCCCCTACCTCTATGTCCGCCCCCACGACCGCAACAGCGCTGCTACTACTGCTCCTTCATTCGGTACGGGCAGCGGTGTGTCTTCAAGCGACGCCGGCGTGGCATCTTCCAAGGTGGATGCTCCTGCTACAAGCTACACCCCATGACTATGACGGAACTGTTTGGAGAGGCGGCTTGGACCCCTTCCCTACCCCAGCCGCCACCAGCTTCCACCCATCCAACCCTAGCTCGCAGCCATGCTGCCCAAGTTCGACCTGGCCCACGTGGTGGACATGTACGTCCATGTGACCGATGGCGAGGTCGGTGCAGCATCGTCCCTGGCCCCCTAGATCGGCCCGCTCGGTCTCTCCTTGAAGAAGACTGGGGAGGTCATCGCCAAGGAGACGGCCATGGGCTGGAAGGGCCTCCGCATCACCGTCAAGCTCAAGATCTAGAACCATGAGGCGCCGCTTGGAGGCGGTCCGTCCGCCGCCGACGAGGAGGAGGAGGGGGACGACTATTGCCCCTCTGCTGCTCCCGCTCCCATCTCCAGGGGCTAGCTCGTCGCCACCATCCGCGCGCACCGCCGCCGTTCCCGCCACTTCTCCTCCAACCAGGAGAAGGCACGCCATAGCCCAAGCGGCCCGTCCACCGCCGATGAGGAGGAAGGGGTCTTCCTCCCGAACCACAGCCGCATCATCTTCCATCGCTAGATCCCGACGACCTCACCGCTGGACGAACTCCGTGCGCATCGCCGCCATTCCCGCCACTTCTCCGACCAAGAGAAGGCGCACCATCACCACGCGCTGCTCATCACCCAACCCAACCCCCTCATCACCCTCACCGACGTCGCCAACTGGAGCTGCCCTGACTACTCTGGTGACTCCTCCGCTGCTCCCGCTCCCACCTCTGGAGGCCTCCTCGACATGGCCTCCTTCCCCGCCGTCGTCTCTGTCGTCGATGCGGTGCCGCTGTCCCACCACCCGCACAACCTTCTGCTGCTCCCCACATTGGAGCTCACGCTCACCGTCGTCGACGACCACTTTGCAGCGTAGGGCCTCGCCGTCGTTGGATCCTACCACGCTAACACGCGCCGCGATGCCACCGACCTCCTCACCGTCAGCAAGCACATCGGGGATCACTTCTTCTGCTACTTCCCAGCGACATCGTGCTGCTGCTGGACAACGAGAAGCTGGAGGATGCGGACAAGGGGAAGAGTCGCGACCTGGTCGTTCAGCTATATACCAGGGATTCATTAAAAAGCTGGCGTCAGGCTGGATCAGATGGAAGTGTGGTGACCCAGCCAATAAAATGGTGCAACAAAATAGTTAGGCGCAAGCCCAATGTCATGGGCGTGGGCTTAGGCTCAGTCAGTTTTTTATTAGGAAGTTAGAGATTAGTTTCTGTTTGTTAGAGATATGATTAATGATATATTCTCATCTATAGTCTCTCCTTCTCCCTCTATGCCGACGCCGCTCAGCCATCCTCTCGGCGGTGTTTACCTCCTATGAGCTAAGGTTCCTAACATTGCCATACACCCACCATCTTGTGTATTGTGATGTTTTCCTCTCTAAACAGAAAAAAAAATTCTAGATTTTCTTCAGTGTCACTCAAATCAATTTCATATGGAGCATTTTTCAGATCCACTTTGGAGCCAGTAGTGGTTTGACAAGGTTTGCTCTTGAGAATCAAGCTGTTAATGAAGCCACCTTCCGTTGTCCAGATGAGCTAGGATGGAAACCTCAGGTTGCGTTGTTGTCCAATTGTGTACTATTTTATCTCCATCTGCAAATATGTCATTGCATTTTACCAGCTTCATTGTTCCCATGCAGAGGGTCCCTATAGTTCCATCTGATGGAAGCATCTCACGGACAAGAGAGGTAAAAGTCAAAATGTTCATATATGATGGGTGCTTGTTAAAATATAGCTCAAAAAATAAATTGCAGTTGTAGTTTATTTGATGTTTTACTTGTCGTATTTAATTATGTTTCTATGAGTCCTCTTTATCAACATTTTATATACCTTTAATGTATCAGAAGCCAATTAGTTGATAAATATGTTTGATTGTAGCTGCCCTTGAGTTGTAGAAGTACAGTCGAAGAATTCCTTCCATTATATTACTTCTATTTCAAAACAAAGCATCAGTCTCTGAGGAATTGATAAAATATGGTAGTTTTATGCTACAACCTGATTACAGCAAGGAACCATCTTTTCTACAGCAAATAATTTCTCTATTTTCTTACAAGCAGTGGAATAGTGTTCCTATTTCCAATCCTTGTCCTTTTCTCCCTATCATAAAAAGAGCAACTTGTGTTCACCAAATGAAAGGAAAGAAAAGAAGGTTCAGTTTGGATATGTTCTACATATGAACCAAATGTTGTTCCTTGTAACAAATAACGATTCCTGCCGGAGCAACAGATTTTGCATGCACAGTATTACATCAATACAAGTTCAATCTTTAGGGCTTTCGAGCTTTTGCATCGGAAGAATTCTTGATCTTGAGATTAATCAGGTTTTTATGAAATTTTCATGATCAACCAGACTACCCTGCCAGTGAATGAATTAACGAAGTCACTCCGAAAGATAGGCCATGATGTGATGCCTTCAGATGACGCTGATCAATTTGTATGCAACTATGTGTACTACCATTCTCTTCGGTTTGCAGAGCAACATGGCATCAAATCTCTGTTTGTACATGTGCCCCTCTTCTTGACGATTGATGAGGAGGTCCAGATGCATTTTGCTGCTTCCCTCCTTGAAGTTATTGCTTGCTTGGAGCTAGGAACAACAATTCAAAGGTGGGTCTACTTAGTCCTTCGGTCTCATTTTACTAGGCAGAGCTTAAGTGTAATCATTTACTGTTTTATTGGTTTCTAGCTTGTAGATCAGTGGTTCTACCTTGAAGATGTGAAGTTGGAGGCGAACTGAATATAAGTGTGGTCATTGATGATATTGATCTTGCTCCAAAAGGTGTATTTCAGGAGAAAAGGCTGCTTAGAGTGTATCTTCCTGTGGTCAAATGCGGCTTATATGCCATTACATGTTCTAAACATGCCTGAAAACTTGGTTTCAATAAAATTGACCGTTGGAGGAGTGGCCCTCACTTGGTCTAGTAGGCCCATTACACTAGAAAGCCCAATAATCGTAACACCACATGGCTACTGTCCCTACAATTACAGACATAGATAGAGGTATTCGTATAACAAGTCACCTCATGGCTATAAATATGTGCCATAAGACGCTATGAGGGAGCGAATTCTCTTTTTCAGACAAATCTTAGTATCACGGACATCTATCTCCTATCTCCACGATTTGTAAAGTTCTAGACAATCCCTTTGTGACCTCCTAGTAGCCTTTTTATTTATTGTTTGATCTGTAATCACAATAATTACGTCATCTGTAGGGAACGGAGTAGAAGTTACAAGCCAAGAAAAGAGGGTTCGAACACAATGACACAAAAAAAAGATGACTATATCAACTTTTAAGCGAAGGAGGAGCACCGTCACTGATACAACCGCAGCGAGGGCGAGGGAGCTGGCCGACTGGGAGCATCTTGCTTTATTTTTCGTATTTTTTCTGATGGCCAAGGGCGGACCTAAGACCCAAGTTAGGAGGCGAGGCTGTAGCCCTGATCCTAGCCGATTAACTTCGGGTGTGTTTGGTTCAGAGTCATGGTGGGACGGGATGGATCCAACCTATTTTTTAGGGACGGGACGGGACGGTCCCTGTTTTCTGTTTGGTTCAGAGTCATGGTGGGACGGGATGGATCCAACCCATTTTTTAGGGACGGGGCCTACCTGTCAGCCACTCGTCCCACTTCATCCCTCACCATCCCCTCATTTTTGGGGGATAGTATCATCCCCAATTTGAGAGCATATCCACAGAATATTCCCTAGAGGGATATCCCCCATCCCACCTAACTCTGAACCAAACAGCTCTGGAACGAGGACCGCCCCATCCCATCCCCCATGGTCCCATGAACCAAACACATACTTCAATGGCCTCAATGCTATCGCCAGGGCCATTAACCCGTCTCATCCCCACCGGTGCCCTCCGGATTTCTAGCTCCACAAGAAAGGCTTGGATTCTTGCCCGTACACTGTGGAGACGGTCTTCGGCGGCAGCAAGCTAGGGATCGAGCCGTACGCCGTGGAGGTCACCCAGGGCAGCAAGCTGCTCGCCATGGACTCCATGAACATCATCTACAGGATCGCGCCGCCGCTGTCCCGATGTGAGCCCTCTTTCTGGTCATCCCAAATTTGGCATGTGCTAGTGCTAATGCCTAGTGGGATTCTGCTAATTAGATGTTTGTCAAGTGTTTGGTGGGTTGGTGGTGCTGATGCTGTGGGTTGGTTGGTTGCAGCCATGAATTTGGGTCTGGCCTCTCTTGATTGCGACGTGTGTTTCTTAGCTTGCAGTTTGCATTTGTAGTGCTTTCAAGTGCCTTTCAGTTGGTTTTTGCAACCTGATACTGACATTTTTATGTGGAGTCAACATTAGGAATTTACACTTGTAGAAATGGGGCTATTGGGTCTAAAAAAATGGTAGCCTTTCAATCCTTTCTGCGTTACTTTTAATTAAGCTTATGTTAGTAAATTTCGCCAAGCTCATGTTGATAATTTCCAGCACTGGAAACCACCCGCCTTTTTTTTACATGTCATTATATTGTTTCGCTAGAATATCTTATGTTTGTTAGTGTTGTGTATTTTTGCTATGACATAATTTAATTGGAACCTAACGATATTTCTATTCTATTATAAGTTCCCTTTGCTTCACTTCTGGGACCGCCACTGCTGATGGCCCGCCGCCCCCTACTGTACTCCCTCCGTTTTCTCTTTTGTTTGGTGTCTTAGAATCCAGATTGGCTATATGAAATCCATTTCATTAGATTTGTTATAAAAAAAGTACTTTGATATTATTATAATTTTACTAATGTATGTTAATATAAAGTTATAAAAGTAATATTTAAAGTTATATCTTAGATACCCGTAAAAAAATCAAAACCGTCAAATGTCAAATAAAAAAGAACGAGCTTATACTGTTTAGGCTCCATGTCATCGGCGAAACGCATTAAGAGGTTGAATGAGCTGATCGGAACCCTAGTCATAATCCCTCTCTCCCCTCTCGCCGGTGTTAAGTGGGTGGAGACCTATTATTAATCATAAGTAATTATAATTACTGTTTTATTTCTTCAATATTTTATCTCGCTCAAATACGGTGTTAAGTGGGTGGAGAATGTATGTGGTTTGGGAATCCTGGGCATTTTTGGCACTGTGCAGCACAACAATACTAGAAGTAGCCCCTAGGTATATGCAATGCCATTTCTGGCCCCCCCCCCTCCCTGAGCACGACTCCCGCAGGCCAACGCGTACGCAGTCCCACTGCGACTGCTACGACCTGTTCATTGTAGCTATAATCGGTCTACTGACTCTGAGGTTTTTGACTCCTACACGCACTCCAGAGTCTCCGACTACACACCGACTACGCTACTTCGACCATAACTCTTCGACCACACTACTTCGACCACGGCATCTTAACCACGACTCTTCGACCATGGTATTTCGACCACGTTTTTACCGCAACTCCGTTCATCACATCGTCGATACTATCGATATTCGACTACGTAGGTCTTTTGAGTACTGACCAGTTACTATAACTTACGACTACCGACCAATTACTGTAACTATGACTATCGATCGATTCATTGTAGCTATGACTATAAACACATCTGACCAAGAAGTCTAGGGCATAGACCTGACCAAGTTGACTCCTTACGACTTCGAGTTCTTCAACCACAGCGTCTCGACCACGGTGCTTTGACTGCAACTAGATAGGCACCTCGCGCAGTCGGGTGCCACGCCAGACGCTCGCGCGGTAGGGGGGCCGCACCAGCAGGGGGTGGCGCGGCCTTTGTGCGGTCAGCGGTCGCGCGAGGGGGCCAAAGGGGGAGTTTCTTTGCCACAGGGGGGCAAAAAATGACCACACTTCACCAAAAGTCCAGTTCCTCGACATCTGGTCCAGCATAGCTATGCTATTCGTTCTTAAGAGCATGGCATAATTTCTTGGTTTTCTGTCATGAGGTGTGCCTGACTACATGACTCATAAGAAATTCAGTCATGAGGTATAGAGCGAAATTTGTATTTCATTTCTGGACATATAATCAATACTTTTGACATGGATTCTACGAGCACGCTTACTAGTGTACTTATATGTAAGTGTAACATAGCAAAGTGAGTTTTGTCTCGTAAGACTCTTCTTGTTCCTCCTGGGCGAAGGAGGTGAACAAATTATGGCAGGTTTCCATGTACGTATAAAGGCAAAACTATGTATGACCGTACCAATTGTCCCCGAGTCTGTTATGGGTGATGACTCGCTTGGCCAAGGGTACTAGTTCCATGACAGCACATAGACATAAACTCCGAGCACATAGAGGCACCACCTTACCTACGATTGAGATCCTCTGCCTTCAAAGTCACTGACTTTGGGTCACTGACGCGTGGACCCCACGAGCCATGGGGTCCACACGTCAGTGATCCAACCTAATGAGTAATGGCCGAAACTAAAGGCAGCGCGCGATGTGATCACGACACGATCGCATGTCGGCGGCGGCGAACAGCGTCGATCTGCAAGTCCCAACTCCGAACAGCAGACAAATTTCTCGAGGGGCGACGAGCGGCTATCGGCTTCGGACGGGCGAATCCGGCCACTCGCACTGTGCCAGACGCCTGCCGCCGGCAAGCTGACATGACGCGGCGCATGCATGGCAAATTGGTAGTATTAGGGCATCTCCAATGGTCTGAGTCAGCTAGCTATATGCATGTACACATCAACATATATCCTATGTGGAGGAAAGAGAGTATGCAAAAAAAAATCGAGCTAGCTCTTCCTTAAGCACTAGTCTATAACGCCAAACGAGACAGCCTATATAAATTCTGTGTGTGCATGTAAGCATCAAATAGCTATCCTTATAGATAGTTCTTTAGAATGCTAGTTTTAGTGTGTACTATATAGATGATGTGGAAGTCTTATAGTTAGTTACTAGCTATAACCATTGGAGATGCCTTTAGAGTTTTAGGCCTAGAAGAAGAAAACCGCCTATAGACGCCTTTGCCTTTCCTCCAGTTGGGTCAGCCCAAACCAAATGGGCCCCCCACCCCAAGCAGCTTGCTTACCAACAAAATGGGGCGGCAACTAAAGCCTGTTGTATTTTTGGGCAGACAAGCCCAGACTAGTGCAGTTTGTTCCCAACTTTTCTTCTCTCTGTCCCAAAAGGAGTTCTGAAGATGCATCAGAGAGTAAGAGCAGGCATTGGTCAAAAAAAGAGGCATGATCATTATGTGTTATTAGTAAGTTTTGGTAATTAATGATAGTTAATTTGTGAGACTAATATTTCCATGAGTGTGAATAGGTTATGTCTCATAATAATGAAGACTTTGGTTAGCTTCATGTGTTGATCGTCATCAAGTCAAGTAATAGATACCATGTGTTGATGATCAAGTTAAGGTTTAGGATGAGTGATGGTATCATGTGTCGATGGTTATCAAGTCAAGATCCGGTGTGGTGGATGGCATCATGTGTTGATGCACAACAAGACAAGGATCTGGACTTGAAAAGGAGATAACGTCATTAAGTAAAAGCTTCAAATGGATGTGCCATACTTTCGGCCAATGAAGCTGTGTTTAATGAGTGATTACAATAACAAGGCATAAGTAAGATTTGAATGGATTCAAAATGATAAGTACATTTGTTAAATTGTCATTCCTGGGTAGTTAATAGAATAGAGTTATGTATTTCAAGTCTGAAGACCTTTGCAAACAAACATGCATTTACACCTATAATACTAGAACCTCCGTACCTTATTCTATTAAAATCCCGACAAGTAGTTAAGTAGATATCCCCATGTGGCATATTGAGTATGGTTGTACTCATACTTGCTTAATTATCTTCAGAAGGAGCATAGAGGGATGCCAATGAAACTTTTGTGGGAGATTTCGATGATTGTGATGACTACTGGTTCTAGGTCTCGACTACGCTCAAGTATGCTTGTAATTTAGGGAGATCTTTTGTCTTGTATCATAAGCTTTGGGTTTGAATGTCCTTAATAATATAAAGCTCGACTGCTAAGTCATACTCTCTTGTAATCAAAAGTTTGGCTTTTATAATTAAATTTTGAGTATGCTTGATGTATATTCTTTTTCACTCCGCAACTGAAATTTCTGGGGGAAATTCGACGGCCTAAAAAATCGGGTCGTCAGAACTATCATTAGGTCCTTACAAGCACGTGCAACTTGGTTGACATTCCCTTACCCATGTTATATGATGATTAACTATAGTATGAGTAGACTGTATACCGTCCGATGCGTATGCGACACATCTTTTTATTTCTTTTTTTAAAAAATGCTAGCACACCGACACTGACATATTTTTCTCTCTGAACACACCGACATCAATTCAGTTATTTCACTAATGAATTCTAGATGAACGTGAAACAAACCTGGCCAAGTACCGTAATCAATTTGTACATATAGATATCCTGACTAAATGCATTTGTACCTGCCCCATGTTAGTGTTACAGCTGCAGAGCGTGATTCCCTCTCATTTTCTCTCCAAAACCATGCATAATCAGTAGGTGCCGACCAGTTTATCAGAGCTATTTGAACATGGCATGCAGGTCAACCGTTTGAGCTGTGCACTCGTGCCTCTTCCATGTTCCCCTGCTTGACTTCACATCCATCACAACGTGCAAACCCCCACACAACGCGCGGGAACATTCGACAAACATCCTCGTCCCGGAGCCGCTATAAATAGGCAATGCGCAGCTAGCAGCGACTCCAAGGAAAGAAGTAGAATTACGCACTAGCAGTACCAACACCCGAGCAAAGATGGCTAAGATCGCCGTTCTTACCTTCCTTGCGTTGCTCGGGTATGCCTCGTGCCAAGGTTACTATGGGTATCCGTATCCCAGCACGAGCCCACCCACATATCCTGATCCGAGCCCAAGCCCGGAGAGCCTGAGCCCAAATGCTTATCCTCCCAGTCCAACCACAACCACTTATCCTCCAATACCAAGCCCAAGCCAACCCACTTATCCTCCAAGCCCGAGCCAACCCATTTATCCTCCAAGTCCGAGCCCGAGCCAACCCGCTTACCCTCCAAGTCCGAGCCCGAGCCAACCTGCTTATCCTCCGCCTAGCCCAAGCCCACAGAGCCCAACTCCTACCGCTTATCCTCCGCCTAGCCCAAGCCCACAGAGCCCGACTCATGCCGCTTATCCTCCTAGCCCAAGCCAACCCACTTACCCTCCAAGCCCGAGCCAACCCACTTACCCTCCAAGTCCGAGCCCGAGCCAACCCGCTTACCCTCCAAGTCTGAGCCCGAGCTGGCCTGCTTATCCTCCACCTAGCCCAAGCCCACAAAGCCCGACTCCCGCCACTTATCCTCCTAGCCCAAGCCAACCCACTCATCCTCCAAGCCCAAGCCCAAGCCCAAGCCAACCCACTTATCCTCCAAGTCTGAGCCCGAGCCAACCCGCTTATCCTTTAAGCCCGAGCCAGCCTGCTTATCCTCCACCTAGCCCAAGCCCACAGAGCTCGACTCCTGCCACTTATCCTCCTAGCTCGAGCCAACCCACTTATCCTCCAAGCCCAAGCCAACCCGCTTATCCTCCAAGTCTGAGCCCGAACCAACCCGCTTATCCTCCAAGTCCGAGCCTGAGCCAGCCCGCTTATCCTCCGCCTAGCCCAAGCCCACAGAGCCCGACTCCAGCCACTTATCCTCCTAGCCCAAGCCCACCTACTTATCCTCCCAGCGCAAGCCCTCCTGCCTCAGGGCTCGCTGTCGGTTACTACAAGTATTCCTGCCCAAATGCGGAAGTGATCGTGAGGGAGGCCGTGGAGAACGCCACGAGCAACAACCGCGGTATCGGCGCAGGGCTCATCCGTTTGTTCTTCCACGACTGCTTCGTCCGGGTACACAACTCACCGAGATCATCTCTTCTAATCCGGTCAAAACTTGTACATACATCGTACAATGTAGTATATATGCATGTACAGTTCGATCAAATCAGGGTAGTATCACATGCATGCACACGTACCTTGCATTACAGATGGCAAACAATTGATGTACTTAAGAGTATGTACGTTCTTAAATACTAAATAGTACTCTATTAATTCTTACCTACTGTGATGCACGACGTGAATCAGGGGTGCGATGCTTCCGTTCTCCTCAACACGACCGACTCCAACGACCCGACGGAGATGCTCGGCAGACCGAACCTGAGCCTGCGCGGATTCGAGGTGATCGACGCGGCTAAGGCGGCCCTCGAGGCAGCCTGCCCCGGCGTCGTCTCGTGCGCGGACGTCGTCGCATTCGCCGGCCGCGACGCCACCCACTTCCTCAGCAACAACACGGTCGACTTCGACATGCCGGCCGGCCGCTACGACGGGCGCGTATCCCTCGCCAGCGAGACCCTCCCCAACCTGCCCGCGCCCTTCTTCAACCTCCAGCAGCTCAACGACAGCTTCGCCGCCAAGGGGCTCAGCATCGAGGAGATGGTGACCCTCTCCGGCGCGCACACCGTCGGCCGCTCCCGCTGTTCGTCCTTCTCGGACCGCCTCCCACCGAACACCTCAGATATGAACTCCACGCTCGCCGCCTCGCTGCAGCAGCAGTGCAGCTCAAGCAATGGCAGCGACAACACGGTGGTCCAGGACTTGAAGACCCCCAACGACCTGGACAGCCAGTACTACAGGAACGTGATCAGCCACGACGTGCTGTTCGATTCGGACGCCGCGCTTATGACGTCGAATCAGACGGCGAGAATGGTGTTCACCAACGCGTTCGTCCGGGGGCTGTGGGAGACAAGGTTCAAGGCGGCGATGGTGAAGATGGGCGGCATCGAGATCAAGACCAGCGCCAACGGCGAGATCAGGAAGAAATGCTGGATCGTCAATTAGTGTGGTCAGGCAGGCGCGCGGTTGATGATGAGACCATGAATTGGTCGACGCCACCTTTAGGCACAGGCCTGCATGTGATTGAGAATAACCCCGTGTACAATTGTTTGTTTCGATACTAGGACTATATATGTTCGTTCTCTTAATCTCTTTCCTTGCGTTCGCATATTGATGGACCATACAAGAAGGTTAGGATTAATCGGGATAAACCGTTATCAATATTTGTGAAGTTAAATTTTAAATTTGCGAAATATTTAAAATTTTCTATCAGGTTTCAATCTTGACAGTCTGATCAGCCTTTCTCAACAGTCAGACCGGCTGGGCTCAATTGTCTGATTGGCTAGGTTTTTGTTTTCGACAGCATGTCTAAAATTTTAGTATCTCGTTTTGTCCAAGGTCTTGTACTAATGTAGCACATGTTTTGGCTACGGCCGGTGCTAGTAGGGAGTATGGGAGTGAACATGTTTGGCTCAACCAATTCCCAAGTTATGTAATGAGTGTGGTGACCGGCGATTTAGCCGTGCATCCTCATTAATGGAATCGTAGTGTTCCAGTTCAAAAACAGCCCACAGGAGTAGAAAGAACTTTCTTCTTCTTTTCTGAACCAGAGGAGCATCGAATAATTTATATCTCCTGCTTTCAAATCTAGCATAATTTAGTTGTGTAAGACCGGCAATGCCAATAGAGGGGGTGAATGATATCTTCTTAATAATTTTCCTTCAAATATCTAGAAATATTTTACTCTACAATTAGAGAGCTAAGAAAATCAAATTTAACAGCCTAAATTCAAACTACAACCCAAAACAACAATGCCTCACAAATTCAAAGTAGTACTAATTAAGTAGTACTTCTATAGATGTACATGAGATCCAAGTAATTAATTAACATAAAAAGTGAAGTTTCATTAGGGATAGACTATTGCACAGGCGACTAAAATTTTTTATTATCTTTCAGTCATCTAAAGTTGCACTTTGAATCACCTGAAGTTGCATATGCTTTTTTTGGAGGGGGGCTGCAATTTTAGTTGATTAAGAGTGTAATTTCAGGTCACCTGAAGTTGCACTCTGAATCACCTAAAGTTGCAGCTGTTTTTTTGGAGGGGCTGCAATTTTAGTTCATTGAGAGTGCAATTTCAGGTGACTGAAACATAAAAAAATTCCAGTCGCATGTGCAATAGCAGAACTGATATATATATATATATATATATATATATATATATATATATATATATATATATATATATATATATATATATATATATATATATATGTGCAGTTGTGACTTGTGAGATTCTAGATAGCTAACAACGTTCTCGGTGCATGTGGCGTGGTTCAGGGGTGCGATGTCTCCGTTCTGCTCAGCCAGACAGCCGCCAACTCGCAGCCAGAGATGCTCGGCATACCGAACCTGAGCCTGCGCGGCTTTGACGTGATCGACGCGGCAAAGGCGGAACTCGAGTAGAACTGCCTGGGGGTCGTTTCCTGCGCCGGCATTGGTGGTGATCGGTTCGGTTGAAAAGCTCATGGCTTATGGCTAAAAATACTGTAGCTGGCTGAAAAAGTATTGTAGCTGACAGAGACTTATTTAGCATAATTAAATTTAAAAAATTTAAAAATATAAAAAATATGTTAGCCCATTACGTATAATACAAACAAATACGGGAAAAAAAAGAACCGGCAAAAAAACTTAACAAAAAGCCAAAAGTTCAGAAAAAAGACGAAACTTATGAATAGTGAAAAATAAGCCAGAAGCTGAAGCCGAGTTGATCAGGGCAATATTGTCGCCTTCGCCGGCCGCGACGCCAGCTACTTCCTCAGCAACTCCAGGATCAACTTCATGATGTCGGTCGGCCGCTACGACGGGCGCGTGTCCCTCGCCAGGGAGACCCTCCCGAACTTGCCCTCGCCCTTCTCTAACGTCGCGTGGACCTGATCAACTCGGCTTCGGCTTCTGGCTTATTTTTCACTATTCATAAGTTTCGTCTTTTTCTGAACTTTGGGCTTTTTGTTGAGCTTTTTTGCCGGTTCTTTTTTTCCCATATTTGTTTGTATTATACGTAATGGGCTAACATATTTTTTTTATTTTTAATTTTTTTAAATTTAATTATGCTAAATAAGCCTCTGTCAGCTACAGTGCTTTTTTCAGCCAGCTACAGTGTTTTCAGCCATAAGTCACGGGTTTTTCAGCCGAACCGATCACCACCCAAGGCCAGCTTCGACGCCAAGGGGCTCGATCAACACCGTCGACATGATCGTGCTTTCCGGCGCGCACACCGTCGGCCGCTCCCACCGCTCGTCGTTCTCCAACCGCCTCCCCCCAAACACCTCGGACATGAACTCCACGCTCGCCGCCTCGCTGAGCCTGCAGTGCAACCAGAGCGGTAACCCCACGGCGATGCAGGACTTCAAGACCCCCGACGTGCTGGACAACCAGTATTACAACAACGTGATCAACCGCGACGTGCTCTTCACGTCCGACGCGGCGCTCCTGACGTCGCCGGATACAAAGGCTTTGGTGTACGCCAACGCGGCCTTCGAGCATGTTCGGGACCACATGTTCGGGGCAGGCCATGGTGAAGATGGGCGCCATCGAGGTCGAGCAGTGCCAACGGCGAGATCAGGACCAACGGCAGGGTCGTCAAGAAGCAGCCGTACTCTGGTTGATCAGAGGATAGCATTGCATGCTGGGTTGATGGGACGCATGCCTTAAACTGATCAAGCCCCGACGCGTCAGACTGCGAACACGCAAGCTCGTGTTCTGTTGTTTGTTATTTTACTTTCCCTAATATTGATCCATCCTTTTCTTGCATTCATGTTGTAATTTTGGTCGTCGTACTGCCATTTGAACTTCCGGCAACTTTGTTTCAGTAAAACTAACAACGAAAAGAGGATTTTCTGCTACCGGTAGCCTATGCTCCCACACAATCCACCGTTGAAGTGTCCCGGGACATTGCAGGATCTGTGCATGTATATGGAGTGAAATGAAAAATACGTTGGACACATGTATCATATACCTCGGAAATACGAAACATCTTGGACCAAGCGTCACCCGCCTATGACATGTGGGGCAACATGTGTAGAGGGCCCGCGTGTAATTGAGAGGGAGAAGGTGCATCGTGGTTCTGGACGACAACTGCAACCGCTATTTTCCTGTCTCAGATATGCAAGAACTGTATTAGAGCAAGTTTAATAAGGCTGATGTGCTAGCTACAAGGGAATCCATATCAGCATAATCCTATGTGGAGGGGAGAGAAATGGAGAGGGAGAGCTAAGCCGGCTCCTATGCAAGAGTCAGGCTATATCACAGAAAAAGAGGCGTTATTCATGCATGTACCAATAGAACTAACTGCTATACCCATGCATGTATTAAATTATCAATACCCATGTATGTATTAAATGATTGAGAGCTCTTGTGGAGACAACTTATAGCCAGCTTATTGTATGAATTAGCTGTATCATTATCTTTTGATGACATGGAAATATATTGGAGGTAACAGCTATTTATACTATTAAACTTGCTCTTAGACGCCTTCATTAACTATAGAATGTCACCCGACACCCATATTAACGGAGGAAATGGACAGGGAATGTCAACTCTTTGAGTTGTGAAATTGTGCTCCCCATGTTCCTGGTTGACTTCACACGTCTTAACGCGCTATCTATTGCAAAGTGGCGCGGGTCTAGCTTGGTAACAATGGCTCATTGAGTTGAATAGTATAGATTTTACATTTTTGTGTCCTACAGCACTTATATCATTTCTAATCAAACATAGGAAGTATTTACCTTATTTTCTTGCAGTACTTCATAAAGTTTTAGGACATTTCATAATTAAGTTTCATCGTGTTTTATTAAATTTTATTAAATTTTATGTCTAAATTAACTAAGTTTTATATACCTAAATTGATTAAGTTTTATGGTGTTTCTCATAAAGTTTTAGAAAATTTTATAACTAAGTTGACTAACTTTTATGAAGCATATTTAAAAGTAAACGAAACCTCTCAAAATCTAGGGAAAGGTACAGACGGATACTGGCACACACGCATTAGGTACTAGTCCAAGGTGGCATATACTTCATTCATACAAAGTTCAGCAACACCAGATTCAGATTACACAAAAGATGCTGACATATGCATAGTTCGTCGCCACCAGAACGTAACGACTTAGGCGGCCTAAGTCAGCGCGCGCACACACACCAGTAGAACTAGTCGACGCGATGCATGATCTAGACTTTGGTGAAGCGGAGGTAGCCCTTGTCGGAGGGCAGTTTGGCGGTCTCGAACCCCTGCGGGAACATCTTCTTGGCCTCCTCGTCGGAGACGCCCGGCGGGATGACGACGCGGTCCCCCTGCTTCCAGTTCGCCGGGGTCGCCACCTTGTGCGTGGCCGCCGTCAGCAGCGAGTCCACCGCCCGCACCACCTCGTCCATGTTCCGCCCCGTGCACGCGGGGTACAGGAAGCTCAGCTTCACCTGCAGGCACCGCATCAGTCTGCAACTCGAAATCGTCTTTGCATAATCCATGGTCATTCATGCACGTACTTACCTTCTTGTCAGGGCCAACGATGTGGAGAGTGCGAGAAGGGAGCTGGAACCCCTTGGAATCCTTCTCGTCCGGGTCGACCATGTTGAGTTGTTTGATCGCTTCGCGGTCCGGATCGGCCATGATCGGGTACGTCACGTGGCTCCCAGGCTAATTACATGCACACACGCAATACAAAGCCAGCTCAATCAGTAAACGCACGTACCCAAATCCAAATTAATTACTAGCTAGTAAAAATCACATTGGAGAGATCACTCGGTTATATATATGCAGCAAGCACGGCGACACCTTGTAGGCCTCGATGTCCTTGATCCACTCCTTGTGGGACTGCACGTCGTCGCAGGAGATGCCGAGCAGCTTCACGCCCCTCTTCTCGAACTCCTTTGCATAGTTCGCCATGGCCGCCATCTCCGTCGTGCAAACCGGGGTGAAATCAGCTGATGCACGCAAGAGCAAAGGCGCGCGAAGCACATATGAGGCTTTCACATGGACACGGCCAAGGCACAGCATCAAGAGGCCAAACCAATTCTGAGCAGGACGTACCGGGGTGAGAGAAGATGATCGCGTAGCCATTGCCGACGTAGTCGTGGATGCGGATCTTGCCACAGGTGGAGTCCAGCTCCAGGTTGGGGACGGTGTCTCCGATGGTGAGCCCCGGCATGATTTCAGCGCACACTGGAAGCTACTACTGCCTACTGCTGGCTATTGTCTAAGTCTTCTGCAATGAAGGCATTGTGGGAAGGGAAGGAGAAGCATTTTATAGGAGAAATCAGTGAAGGGCTGCGTGTAGAGGTGGCACCCAGGCGCTGTGCATGGGGGCCACGTAGTTGGCCTCGTGGCAGACTGTTCTGGCGATTTGCGTTCAATGCATTTGACCTGCCCACCCAACTGCCCTATCTGCCGAAGTGGCCAAGGCGGTCGGTTGCGAATTGCAACAATATTTTTTTGGCTTCGGTGAAACTCGGAAGGGAATAAGGCAATGTTGGTGATGTTTCTGTTTTCGATTTTTATTTTGAGAAATAAGAAGTTTCTGTTTAGAGAAAATAAAATTCAATATAAATATCTAGCTTTTCAAAATAGTTTCTCTACTCATTTTGTTCCGAGGATAAGTCAATAATTACAGGTGTATTACATACTCTATTTCTCTTACTTTCATCTTGCTCATGCGTCTCCCTCACTTTTTATACCACTCTTACTCTTCTTGTAAAAATCACTGTTTCACTTGCTACTATTTATTCTTAACTAAAATCATTAGTCACAATCAAAATCCATAAATATAATCCAATACTAACGCCACCTAAAATGGACCATGCCGCCGTTCGACCCAGTCAGTGGGCATGGGCTGAACTTTCAATCCATAAGTGAATCTGTCCCAGAAATGACTTGGGTCAATGTATTTGCTCCGTTTCGGTGAATAGGCTTGTTACACACAATGACACAACACGACACGACACTGCCTATGGAATGTGTGGTTTGCATGACTTATCGGCTCTTTCTTGATATTACAGGTTAACCAACCATTCTACATCAGGCAAAATCCAAGACGTCCAGCCTTGATGATGAGGATGGGACCTCGAGGTAAGATACATGTCGGTTGTCCGATCTTTTACAGTAGTAGATTAGCCAGATATAAATAAAGTATGAATTCTAGGACGCAGCTCGCACTAGGATAGATAATTCACTCTTGTACACATTAGTAGCACATGATCACAATAGAGATCAAAGATCAGTGAACAAATATTTACATCACAGTATGAACCAACATAACAAAATAAAATCATATATTAGAATTAACAAGAACATATGTAAAACAAAGATAAACCCTAATGACCAAACGGCAACACACTTTTTAATTCGTTCTTTATATGACGCACGCTCTTGGCTTAAATAGTCGCTCACATACTTGCCCTTTGGCAACTCACACAGAATAACTCAAGCTTAGACTCTATACATATACTATACGTACGTGAAAAGTGAGAAAACGGCAGGATATAGCCGGTTTTATCGAGGACTCAAACAAAACCGAAATCAACTTGACCCACTAAAAACAAACGCGATCTTCTTTTACATCTCGGAGTTGCCACGTAGAACGGACTCAACTTTCCTAACCTTGACCTGGTGCGCCAACTTGTCTTCTGATCTATTTCGTTGACAAGGTGGCCATCCTAAAATTGCGGAGGGAAAGAAAATCACGTAGAAGAGAGCATCTACCTACGTGACGAGCCTATCTTTTCGTGCACGACGAGGGTCACGGAGATAAGGCATCTCCTGATTTTTCTCAATCCGAACAGGATTCCCTCCTATTTTATCTCCAATGTGTCCCTAGCTAGTAACCATGCATGATACATACTCCTTTCTCTTTTTCTGTTATCTGAACTAAGGAAATTATTTCTCTTTCCTTGCATGCATCCCTACGGCCACAGCTCCATGTGCTGCATATTTGGAATTGTTTGCGTATATGCATGCGGAACTCACGTACGGCATGTGTACATTGATGCGCTTCATCGCCTCTCTTTTTTTCAGCAAATTATTTAAATAATTTACGTGAATTTTTTTTTTGCAGAAGGATTAATTTCAGAAGATGGTCGGTAACATGGGCGCATCGCTTAAAAAGTAACTTGGCACAGAACCTTAGCTGACAATGGATAATGGATTCCACGCAAGCACATTGGTTTATTCAGCAACAAAACAAAACGTGTCCGACAACCACTACACCATTATTCTGAGTTCATCTATGAAAGGGTCGCAGCGCCACATAACCATCACGGTCAGTGCCATTATTATTCAATAATCATCATCACTAAAGCGGAACACACTCGTCACTCCACGTCGCAAGTGAGCCACAAGGGCTCGTCGAACTGGCCCAGCAACTCCTCCCCGACGGGAGGGCCCAGCGACAGCGGCTCCACTCCGAGCCCCGCGCTCGCCGGGCTCCACACCGGCGTCCCGTTCTCGTAGGCGTTGCAGGTTAGCCTGATCAAGCCCGACCCGTCGAGCCGGCACACGTACAGGTCGCCGTACGGCTGGAACTGGTTCGGTGCCGAGATGGGCTCGGCCACGACGCTGCCCAGGTTGGCCGTGAAGAGCAGCCACTTGGAGTCCGGGCTGAAGCACACGTGGTTGATCCGCTCCTTGTCCGCCTCCGCGCTCCCGGGCGGCCCGGCCACGTGCACCCGCCGCAGGCCCGACCCGTCGGGGCGGACCAGGTAGATGCTGAACACGTTCGGGTTGGTCGGGTCGTGCCGGTTGGACGAGAATGCGATCAGGCCCCCGTCCGGCGACCAGTTCGGCATCGTGTCGATCCACTCGCCGTCGGTCAGCCTCCGGATCGTCCCATCGCCGTCGTCCTCTCCGCGCACCGCGTCGACGATGTAGAGGTTCTTGTGCCCCGAGCGGCCGGACCGGAAGACGAGCCACCGCCCGCACGGCGACACCGCCGGGAACGCATCGTTGCCGGCCTCCGGCCGGGTGAGCACTTTCAGCGTGGCGCTGACCTCTTTGCGGTCGTCCGTGAGCTCGCTCAGGTCAAACTGGATGCGCGCGATCTGGACCTTTGCTTTGGGGGTCTCGAAGATGGGGCCCATGGATGTGAACACGACCCCACTTTCAGTGGGGCTCCAGGTGGTGTAGAACAGGTTGGGCTCTTTGGTGAGCTCCCACCGCTCCGAGCCGTCGGATCGGAGGATCCTGAGCCCCAGCGTCTTGAAGAAGTCGCCGTTGATGGCGAGGTGCTTCGCGTCCGGCGAGAACGACGGGAAGTTGCCATTCACTCGGAACATCCGGATGGAGCTCACGGGGCTCCGCACTGGCTGCAGGTGGGGCACCACCGAGTCGCCCGGCGCGCCCGCGCCGCGGAAACGGTGGTACCCGAGGCGGCCGCCCGACGGCGAGAAGAAGGGGTTGTAGTGGTGCAGCTCCGGGTTGAGGAGCTCGGTCACGGGGGAGAATTGCTCCGTCTCGAGGTCGAACAGCTCGATGTGGCGCTGCGCACGCCCCTTCCGCCGCGTTGCCACAGCGATCCACCGGCCGCTGCCGCGGCCCGCCGCGGCTGGGGTGAAGCAGTGCACACCCGGCGGCGTCACGCGCCTCTCGGTGCCGGAGGGCTCGAGGGTCTGCAGCGAGATGTCCACCCGGAATACGCTCCACCACCCGTCATCGGCGACGCGGTGGAAGAAGAGCGTGCCCTCCCCGTGCCAAGTCGGCCACCCGCCCCGCGCTGCGGCGACGACGCGGCGGGCGGGGTCGGCGGCCCGGAAGACGGCGACCTCC
Source organism: Dendrocalamus latiflorus (assembly GCA_017311315.1). Taxonomy (NCBI): domain Eukaryota; kingdom Viridiplantae; phylum Streptophyta; class Magnoliopsida; order Poales; family Poaceae; genus Dendrocalamus; species Dendrocalamus latiflorus. The sequence goes on along the minus strand of CM029671.1, from coordinate 25,593,009 downwards.
GTCTCGAGCACGCGGAAGTCGAACTCCCAGGGCCTGTCGCCGTACGACGCGACGGCAACGAGTTCGCCCGAGGAGGACACGGCGGGGCTCATGTCCACCACGCCCTTGGGCGTGACCCTCACCGTCTCCTTGGTGCCCAGGTCCGTCGCGTACACGGCCGCCCAGCTCCTGAACAGCACGGGCGGCTTCTCGTGGGCGGAGACGAAATACAACCGCCCGTTCATCACCGTCGGCCGGTCATGGAACAGGCTCCCCTCCATAGTCGGCAGCGGCTCGGCTCGCTCAGACCCCGGCCGGCTCAGGAACAGACCGGCCGAGCCGGTTCGCTCAGACACGAAGGCGACGGCCTCCCCGCCGTCGTCCGCGAACTGGGCGTTGAAATTGATGGACACGCCGTCCGTGTGGCGGCGCTCTGCCAACCCCGAGGCAGAGACATCCTCCGGGGATGGCGTCACGGCGACGGAGAAGACATCGAAGCCGAAGTTGGTGACGCCGACGGAGGAGAAGACGATTGTGCCGGTTGGCTCCATCGGGAAGTGGCTAAGTGGCTTTGTTCTTCTAGCTTGTGGTGGTGTGCGAGTTGAGCTGTGCGCGGAGCGTGGGGTATTTGTAGGTTCGCCGTGGGGCGGGTCACTGTCCACTCCATGACTCCTGCGGCGTGCATGTGGCGAGTGTGAACGGCGCATCACAAACGGAATCTGTGGAGCACGTAGACGCACACAAGTGGATCACGCTTGAGTTAGGGTGGCTGTATCAAAACTGTAGACCGGGTCAAATGTACTACCCACAACACAGGTACATGCATGCGTTTGCTATTCTATCTAGATTGGTTTCACGCTTTTGGCAATGTACTACCCACAACACAGCCACATGCATGCGTTTACTATACTATCTAGATTGGTTTCTTTTGAGCTTTATGTTTTTTATTTTTTATTATAGTAACTAGCTTTTAAATAATACATTTTTAAGGTAGAATTTATAAATCGATTATAGTAAATATTGTACCAACTTCAATTATATCAATTAGAATTATATGTGATTATTTTTTTCGTATTCTTTCTCGTAAAAAGTAAGACTTTAAAAGTTATAAGTCATAAGCCACATCTCAAAAGGAGCATCCTTTCTAGCATTGGCCGGGTTTGGTGATTTTGGAAAATCATCTGCATTTCGTACTAAAAAAATCAATGTAGACCTATTTGTCTGAAGCATTGTTTTTTTTATCAGTCGGGCAAAAAATGCTTGTTATGCACGGAAAAGATATTAGCTTATCTGGCACTGCCGTGGGTTAGGAGGTCCATTTTTTTATTGCGTCGCATGGGTAAAGTCCAGTGAAGTGTCATTCTAACATGCAATTCTACACAAGACCACAGCCTGAGTGTACCTGACGTTAAAAGAGGGAATGTTCAATGTTTGATCAGGTGTGAACACGGATGTACAATTGGCAGAGTTGGCAGATTCGAATTTTTGGTCAAGGCAAATCATGCTGGTACGTCCTATTATTATGTGAGCTTGCTTGCCAAGAAACGTTTTTATAATTGTGCATTGGCTTGGGTGTTTCCAACGTGTGCCAACAACCTTTCCACTACTAACAAAGAGTAATCTTAGATGCATCATCATAGACGATTGACTAAAATTATCAGTATTAAATACAATTACATGCGGTTTTGATTTAGAAACCGCCTATGTTGCTGCCAGCGCTAAAAACTGTCTATGAAGATACAGATGGTTCTTGTTAAGAACCGTCTTTAAATTATCACAGATGATTCGGATTAAAAACCATCTGTGATGTCTGTGATTATCACAGACGGTTATTAACAAGAACTATCTATGATGTCTACAAATCACAGACGGTTTTTTAATCCGAACCGTCTGTGATAATGCCTTGCCACGTCATCGATCCGCGGCATCTCCTATAGGATCCTGATCCCACCCATCCATTCTCTCCGCATCGAATGGTAGGCACCAGGTCTCCTCACACCTCTCGCCTCTTATTAATCCCCTACATTTCCCCCATTCACTCCAAGAACCAACACAACAAATTTTGATTCACCTAATCCTCCACCATGGCCGCAGAGTCCCCAACGAGCGTGGCCTCATTGTCTTCTCGCTGGTACGAATCTGTACATTTTAAGTAGCTATCTTTCTTTCTTTAATTTTTCTGTCACAAGAATTACAAATCTAATTCAGAATTTTGATTGAGGCGACCTTTCTAATGCTGGCAGGAAAGAAGCCCCCCATGGCAAAGAAATTCCCTCACAGAACTTCGACTACGGCTTCGACCACGACGCTTCGACCACTTCGACCATGGCTTCGACCACGACGCTTTGACCACGGCACTTCGATCATGAAGTTTCGACCACGGCACTTCGACCACGATGCTTCAATTACGGCACTTCGACCACAACACATCGACTGCACCTACAATCTAAACAACAAGCCACCAAAAACATGGTGCCAATCATAAATAAGCCTACTTTGGTTCATCTGTATTATCTGATTACGCTGTTTTATAGCATAATTAGATAATGTTGATGAACTAAATGATACCTATTTATGTTATCGTGAGAACATATCACAAACGGTTCTTAACTAGAACCGTTTGTGATAACAAACTATCACAGACAGTTCATAGTAAGAACCGTCTGTGATAACTGTTATCACAGACGGTTAAAAAATTGTTTGTAGTGCTCTTAGGGTATTACTGACCTATAAGCGCAAATGGTTCAGAAAACTGTCTGTGGTAATGTTTTTGAGCTGTCTGTGATGAGCTTTTTGCAGTAGTTTTTGTAATTGTGCACTTTGGTGTTTTTGCTTGCAATCTTGCATACGCAGAGACATTAGCAATAGTGAAAGAAGACGATCGTGTTTTAATTATGCAGGCTTTATTAGATGTGAACACAGGTGTGTTGTTGGACTGGTGGGAAGATTCCATCCAATTTTGGTCAAAGGAAGACCATCCCACATGGAGTAATTCGTGCTGGTTAGACAAGAAATCGCTCACTTGTTTCGTTCTCATTATATATATTCGTGTAATAAAAGAGATTAGGGGACGCTTCAAACGGCTTTAAACTCTGGTATCCGGTTACGGTTATTGTCTTTTACTAAAATTGCATAAAAGCGGATGTTAGCTTTTTTCTGAATCATTCAATTAAAAATTTTTAAAAATAAGAGAGAAAAAGAAGAAAAAAACGTTGTTATAACTTCACTGACAATGCAAGGGAATAAGGAGGAAAAGCCAAAAAATCAAAAATAAAAGCTGACGTATTCAAAGTAACTTTTGACTTCTAAAAGTCATAAGGCAGAAACCAAAGCTAGTTGGAGAAGAGCCCTAGAGCAAACATTTCATACACTCTACAGTCAACATTAGTAAGTAAGAAAGCTTAGTTTTTGCCTTTTGCTAGCAAGAAAAAATAGTTAGGCCCAATAGTGGCCTTTGGCCTATATTTAGGGGCGTTCATATTGGTTTCTATTTATGATTTTTGACTGAAAAATAAATAATAACGGTTGAAAGAAGTGGCTTTTAGAAGGAGAGAGCGAGTGGTGCAAAAAAGTGAGAGAGAGATACATACACGAGATGGGGGTGAGAGGAACGGGATATGTAATGTGCTTGTGAGCCCCTAACTTATCCTCCAAGTAAAACGGCAGAGAGCGGAGTGGAGAGGCCGCCTCAAAAAACAGGCGTTCATATTGGCTTTTGACTTCTCTAAGTAAAAACTAGATGCAGAAGCCAATACAAATAAGACCTTAAAGATAGCCCGAAGTCTCGAACCAAGCAGGGCGGACAATTGATCCTTTTATGTTTAGACCAAAAAGCTCGGCCGGCTAGTCTAATACTGGCCCGGTGGAGCATTTAAGGTAGTACTCATTTCGGTTTATAAGTCCAAATTTGCGATTGAAAATGTACTATAGCTGTTATTATCTTTTTTAGCGTAATTAAATTTAAATTTTTTTAAAGAATTTATATCATCATGAATAATACAAAAAAATAAGAAAAACTAAAAACTAAAAAAAGATGAAATTAAAAAACTAAAAATCAAATGATAGAAGCAGAAGTTCGCTGGAGCAGAGCCTAAGCCTAGGATGGCTGCCTAGAGTAGCCCCATTCTCCTCCCGCCCCCACCCCTTCTCTAAAAAAATCTAGACCAATTCCTCCCCCACCTCCTCTGTCTAAAAGAAACAAGCCCAATTCCTGAGACGAATTGAATCTCTCTCTTTTTTAGAAGTAAATTGTTTTACATGACAAGTTCATCTGCGTAAAATCCGGATTTTTGTTTGGAGACATATGAGTTAGAGCATGTTGAATTCTTGAGTGCTCCACTATGAAAAGCCCCTTAGTTATCTCTATGCAGGAAAGAGGTGCCGCATGTATGGTTCTTGGAAGTGTTGCTAAGATCTTCAACTCATTCATGTAGGCTCAACATGAATAAATTATTTTCCAAGCACATTGGAGAGAGGCATTCGAGCTTGAAGTGGTTGCTTTAGATCTTTTGGGCTTATCCTAAAACAACTATCCATTAAAGTGGAAAGTGATGGTAGTTTTAGCTGAGGTGAAACCATCTATCTTGAAGTTGCTATTAGAGACGCTTTTTAACAGGACAACGAGATACCAAGCCACGGCCACCTACATTTTTGCTGTTTGTTGGTCCCCTTCACCTCCAACCTTCCTTCTCACCTCATCCATCAGCCTGCCAGGGCTATGGCTCATGGTACCACCGCCACCTACCACCACCCTGAAACTGAACTTGATCATCACTGATGAAGCCCTGAAATGTAATTTGTTAGCTGGGATCTTCACCATACAATTGTTAGTTGCTAAGGGGCGTGTTATGTGGGTTTGCTCGCTACATTGTCTCGTGGTGTCGTCGTGGGGTGCTTATTTGGGCAAGCTTCTAGTTTGTTTAGGTTACTGTATCAGTTTGTTTTTATTGTAGTTGCTGATAGTTTTTTCAACATAATTATTTTTAAAAAATTTAAAATAAAAGGTTATATCATTACTAACAATATAAATGAATAAGGGAAAAAACAAAAAAACCCTAAAAACCAGAAAAAGATGAAATTAAGAAACCAGAAGCTAAAACTTTAATGTCAAATGAGCACCCCAAAGTTGGTCCAGTATGGAAATACTATATTATGGTCCTATTCTTTTGGGCTGCAACTGATGACTTTTGGTTATGTTTTTGAGACGACAGTGGGCGACGGAGACATCGATATGGATGGCACACACAGTTTTTAGTTTGGAAAGCCATTTGGAGAATTCGCTTCAAGAAGCCACTCCATTTATTTTGATTTTTGGAGAAGCTAAAAGTATAATAGAATAGGTGTTTGTTGTTTCAAATACTATAATGGGAGCGTCTAGGCATCACCTGGATGTTTTCTTCTAACTATCATCCAAATTTATGACCCTTGGATTAGAGATCAAGGGGTCCTTGTTAATGAAGGGGGAGATTTTTTTCAAAGGGAGGGGGTAGAATTCAAGGGGAATGGAGAGAATTCATGATTATTGGATCTTTAATTCAACAGTCCTAAATCTGAATGATAGTTAGAAAGAAAATATCTAGATAATGTTTAACAAAACCGTACTATAATTAGGGACTGTTTTTTTGGTTGTGACCTATGACTTTTAAGCTGTTCGTATAAGAGAGTACGAAGTAATAGAAATTCACGTGTAGTTTTGACTGATATAAATGAAGTCGTTACAGTATACTACAATTAACTTATAGTACCTGTATTAAAAAGGTAATATATTTAAAAGTTAGTTACTGTAGAAAAACAAAAAACTATTTTTAAAAGTTGAAAAGAAAAATACCTTAAATGGTTTTTTATTTCCATGAGGTACAGATTCCAAAGATGATGCCCCCAATTTGTTTTAGGTGGTGATCGGTTCGGCTGAAAAGCTCATGGCTTATGGCTGAAAACACTGTAGCTGGCTGAAAAAAGCATTGTAGCTGACATAGGCTTATTTAGCATAATTAAATTTAAAAAAATTTAAAAATATAAAAAAATATGTTAGCCCATTACGTATAATACAAACAAATACGGGAAAAAAAGAACCGGCAAAAAAGCTCAACAAAAAGCTAAAAGTTCAGAAAAAGACGAAACTTATGAATAGTAAAAAATAAGCCAGAAGCCGAAGCCGAGTTGATCAGGACCAGTCATCAAAATGTGACACTGCAAAGGAAAATGTAATTAGCTGATAATGCAAAATGGGTACAACCAGAATCTTCTTAATCAAGCACCATGATAATGAGAATCGCATACATGTGCAGATCATCATTAACGAATCTAGAACAAAAGAAAACGACTTTCCTAATAACCAGTTCTTAACGACACGAGCGGCCGAAAGTGTCAGTCAGATGGCCCAGATCCGTCCACCTACTCACACGCACCCGCAGTTCAAATTTGAATTCGAGCGGAGAATCCCGAGGCCAGGAAGAGGCAAAGAAGACCCCATTGGCCATTACTAGTCTGATAGTCTCCTCTCCTCTACCACCCCCGCTCCCACTCACTCTCGCCACCACCCCAGTTCCACGCCACCGCACTCCACTTCCACTGTTCCGTCCACCTCCACCTCCGCCTCCGCCATGGCCGCCCCCGGCGCCGGCGGCGGCCGCCGCGCCTCCACCTCCCGCGCCCACCGCTCTGCCGCGGCGGAGTCCAACGAGAACGACGACCTCGCCGCCGCGCCCTCCTCCTCCTCCGCCACGTTCGGCCCCGCCCCGCCGTTCTCGCTACCCCCGAGGTCGCCCCTCGCGGCCATCGCTGATCCAGGCAGGAACCCACGGTCCGCGCCGGCGACGCCCAAGTCGCTGGCCGGCACGCCCAGGGCCTGCGCGGTGGGGTCTGGGGTCAGGGATCGGAGCTCCTCGATTGGGGCGGCGAGGAGGGCGTTTGATCTGCGGGATCTGGCGGCCGCGGAGGTGCCGCACTTTGAGCTCGACGAGGACCCTGCGTTCTGGAAGGATCGCAATGTGCAGGTTGGTGTTCGTGGCCTAAACATGCGCACAAAATGAAGCGTTGCAATAATAAAGCAGTCCAATTAAATTAGCAACCATCACAATAATGGCCTAGATGATGACCTAATTATCCTAGGATTGTACCGGCTGAATTGTCCAAATGATAGACTAGACTTTAGTCTAACCGTGCTGTATTGTTGATGCATTTTGAAGGCTTGTAATGCTTGTAGTTCTAGTGCGCCACTTGTCGTGGAGTGTATCATACTATCATGCCAACTGTGAGTTCTTATATAGTGGCTACATTCTATTTTGTATACATTGGGTACCATGGTTCTGAAGCTAATATGGCTAGATCGGTGCGATTTCTACAGGTGTTGATACGAATAAGGCCAATTAATGCCGTGGAGAGTGCTATGCATGGTCAAAAAAGATGTTTGATACAGGATAGCTCAAAGACATTGAGCTGGACAGGACATCCCGAAACAATGTTCACGTTTGACCATGTTGCATGTGAAACAATATCACAGGTCTCTAGTGTACTGCCTCTTATTTAGATTTCTTCCCGGATCAGTCTTCCTTTAGCCTAAGCAATGTATTCTACAATGATTTCAGGAAAAGCTGTTCAGCGTAGTTGGTCTACCAATGGTGGAGAACTGCATGTCTGGATACAATGGCTGTTTGTTTGCTTATGGTCAGGTACGACTAAGTTGCACATTTTTGTGCCCGTAGAAGAATTCGTGTGACATATACGTGGTTACGTACCTATCATTTTTACAGACGGGAAGTGGGAAAACTTACACAATGATGGGAGAGCTTAGTAAATTGGAAAACGAACTTAGCACGGACTCTGGTTTGACGCCTCGCATTTTCGAATATCTTTTTGCTCGGATAAAGGAGGTACGGTGTTTGTATGTCAGGTTTGGTGAACTGTTGTTAATGGATAGACCTAAATTGTACATTATTTGAAGGAAGAGGAGAGACGAAGAGAGGACAAACTGAAATATATCTGCAGATGCTCTTTTCTGGAGATATACAATGAACAGATAACTGATCTACTTGAACCATCATCAACCAATCTTCAGGTAGTCTGTTTAGTACATGAGAATTGCATCCTATCGCATGTACTGAAGGTGAAATCTCACATGTATTTTGCCTCTGTAGATCCGCGAAGATATAAAGAAAGGTGTATATGTTGAGAACCTAATGGAATGCTATGTATCATCTGTTAAAGATGTTATGGTGTTATTGTTACAGGTGATAGAACCTTTTCTCTTCATTCCGTGTTCCATTGAATCTGAGTTACTATAATTGGTATGTGATAACTTACTTTAATGAATTTCCTAAAATGCTCTTCTAGGGGGTTGCAAATAGGAAAATGGCAGCGACAAACATGAATAGTGAAAGCAGCCGTTCACATAGTGTCTTCACTTGTGTCATTGAGAGCCATTGGGAAAGTGATTCAATGACGCACCTCCGCTTTGGGAGGTTGAATTTGGTTGACCTTGCCGGTTCTGAGAGGTGAGTTACAGAATCAAGGTAAAAGCCTTTTTTTTTTGTCTTCACAAATATTGACTGAATTCAAACTAGGCAGAAAAGCTCAGGTGCTGAGGGAGAACGCTTGAAAGAAGCTGCAAACATTAATAGATCCTTGTCAACTCTTGGGTAACTCTTACTCTCAGAATATATTCCATGACTTATGGTGTAGTTCATACGTTTTTTTGTCTTATAACAAAAGAAAATAACCCCATATGCAATGTCTGCTCAGTTGTGAAAATGTTGTAGTTTAGCAAGGCTAACTCAATGCTCATATTTGAACACTCGTGGAGTTTAGAATGGCACCACAAAAAAATCTAAATCCATGCATGTTAATTTGCACGATGTTAGCTATATTTTCCATTTTATGGAACCTGCAACATTTATGACTAAGTGAAGTGTACTGAATATAACCCCTTTAAAAAAAAGAAGTATACTGAATATACGTGATACTGGTATCCCTTTTCGAAAATGTATCATGTGTGGAAATTCATAAAATCTGCTAACCTTTATTACAATGTTCTTTATTATATTAGCATATACATGTATTTGGATACTAAGATTGGTAATTTGTAGCATGAGAAGTCGTACTGTAAGAAGCACTATTCACAGTGCTGATCCGGCTATATACTATTCCAGGCTTGTTATCATGTCTCTAGTGGATGTTGCAAATGGGAAAGGCCGTCATGTGCCCTATAGAGATTCAAGGCTTACATTTCTCCTCCAGGTTAAAATTCAGAATGAAAACAGGCTCCTGGATTTTTTTGTTCTCATTTGTCTCCATTGTGTTCTCTGGCTCACTATACCATCTTCTCTAGGATTCTCTAGGAGGGAACTCTAAAACAACGATTGTTGCCAACGTCAGCCCATCTATTTGGTATCCATATTCTGTACCTCCATTTGTAGTATTCAGTATATTTTTTCTAGATTATTAACAGTATGCTTGACTCATATATGAATTACTCTCTTGCAGTTCCTCCAATGAGACATTGAGTACCTTGAAGTTTGCCCAACGCGCAAAGCTGATTCAAAATAATGTACTTATATTTTAAGCATGCCGAATTTTGTTAAGATACAGAAAATTTTCCTTGTTGACTAATTTGGGGATTTATCTATTTGTGCTAGGCAAAAGTAAACGAAGATGCTTCAGGAGATGTTATGGCTTTACAAAGACAGATAGAAGAATTAAAGGTTAAGCTTTATTGCAAAAACTCTCTTTTGGATTTTAGAGGTGATTTTTAGTTAAATCCATGAAATACCTCTAACAGGATCAATTGACATGCTTGAAGAAGCAACAAAGTGTCCCTGGATCACCTAGCTTTCAGCTGCTAAATTCGGGCTCTGATAATGAATTCAATACTTTGTGTGGAGTAGATGATCAATCAGGCTGTGATCTAAATCTCCTCAAGCAAAAGGTCATATGGCATGATTTACTTTGTTGGCAATAAATAATATGTACTATATATCACTTTCAATCAATTACTCATATATCTAATAGCAGGTTAGCCATCTAGAAGATGTTTTGGTTGGGAGCCTTAGGAGAGAGAAATCAGCGGAGACGGATATCAGGAAGCTGGAAGCTGAAATAAAGCATCTGAACCGTTTGGTAATACTACAATCATTGCAGATAGTAGCTCAAGAAAAGAGTTAGTAATTACTTTTATATTCACCAGAGCTGCAAAATCTAATCATCTTCTTATATGGGCGACTATTTCTTTTGTAGCAGTGTATGCCGTTTCAATATTGAGTGTTGGCAGTTATCTGTTTTGGCAGGTCAACCTGATGGAATCTGATGCCCAACGCTTGAGAGTGATGCTGAAACTTCGTGATGAAAAACTAGGAAGATTGCATTTGTTAGCTGATGATCTAGTATCATCTGATGGTTATTTGATGGATGAAAATGCTGCAATGTCCCAAGAGATTGAGCTACTGCAAGAAAAAATAAATGAAAATCCTCAACTGGCACAGTTTGCTTTGGAAAACAAGAGATTAATTGATCAAGTTAGAACGTAATATCTCAAGCTTACAATTTCAGGGTCCTAATGATTTTAGTTTGTAGTTTGTAGACAGCACACTTCACACAGCAAGATGGGATATTTTGTGTACTTAATTAAATTGGTTGTAGCTTATTCTACTATACTCATATACAGGCTTCAGAACTTCCACAAGCAAGGGGAGAGACAGATGCTATTAACAGAGATATCTCTTTTGCGTAACCATGTATGTTCATCCTTCCCAAATTCTTTTTTGCTCTATTGAAGTCCTAAAAAAAAGTTCTCATCTTTTTTGGTCTCAACGTGCTACTCTTATCTTCTTATGTATGTGTAGTTCCTTCATATTCTTGAGCAGAAGTATGCAACGCTTCCTAAAAATATAAAAGCTCAGGTGTGTTCTCATTTGGATTTAATTTTATTTCTGGAAGCACTTATTCTCATGGATGTGGTTCTCTTTTTTTCCTGTTTCAAAAGAAGGCCAAATGCTTAGACTGAATTAACAGAAGCAGTATTGTCATATCATAATATATATAAGGGAAAATAGGATAATTGGAAGTAAAACTCAATTAACCTCAAGTCCTCAATGTATAATGAAGATTGATGTGGGATACGATGCTTTTAGGGTGATGATAGCAAGGATCTAGACAATTGCAGGAAGGAGCTGGATGCATGCTTAGAAAATAATGTTCTGCTAGCACGGTAAGTATTTGCTTACATCAGTCCTATCATCTGAATGTAGATTTACGTTTACTAACACGATGATGTTTTAGGCAATACTTTATTTGCAAAGCATCCTGTTATATGATGCTCTTCATTGCATTAAAGGCATTTGACTTCCAGAAAATGAGAATGATTGAATACTTCCACGGTGAGAAAGCAAATGAAGCAGCATATATAAGCCATGGCATTCTCACTTTTCCATTAAAGTTAGAAAGTGCATATTTTGTAAGAAACTTGATTAAAGTAGTTTTTTTTTGTTGAGGTTAGCTTCCCCTATCCTCTGCCACTCAATCCCAATGTACTTAATGGCTAGTGTCAACAATTACTTTGGGAGTGATTATTTATTCTTCATCTATCTATATTTTTTAATTATCAGTAATTTCTTTTGAGATTAACTGTTATTCTGTCACACACCTTATGTCTGCTTGTTTTTGAAATCTTGGTAATTGACAATAATGATTATGCACACTGTTTGCAGTGAAGTGAATAAGCTGCGCTGTGAACTAAAACAATACCAGAAGTCCAGCACAAATCAAGTATGTATGGTATTTTCACAGCCTCCAGCAATTCTTTATGCTATTTGTTCTGGTCAGAATAACATTCAGCACTTCGATGCTCATCACCATTTAGGTTGCTCCCGAGGCAGAGGAGAATTGTGTGATTCCAGGGATCAGTCCAATGCAACATGTGAGATTTTTACTTATTTCCGATTTATACCCGATAACCATAGATATGCACGTGCTTTACAATTTTGCTGTCCTTCTTTTGTTTGAACTTCATGCTAGGATCAAGCAGGATGGAACTTTTCATATTTGGCATCAACTGATGTTGAAAAGCAGTTCACGGATGCTGGGATCACAACTAATATTGTGGAATCACTTCAACTTGAGCTACCTTCAGAAATTGATAGTGAAGAACGGGTGTCTCATTCTCATTTGCATATCTTTGATCCAGAAACATGTGATGTAAAGGATTCTACAAAAGTGCCAGAGTATGGTGGCAGATTGTCTCAATGCTACAGCTTGGCTCTTGGATCTTCACATAATGTACTTGACAAAGGCAGTATTCTGAGTGGGCACATGGAAGATGAACACATGTTGAATTTTCTACAGCAGGATGGAACAAGTCAAGTACATGAAAAGGCACCAAAGATGGATATATGTTTGCATGACGAGCCTTTATTGTGTCATCAAGAGACTGAAATAGCGAGCTCAACTAAACAGGTATTACAGGATGAGTTGGCACACCTTAAAAGCATAAATCAAGAGCTCAAAAAGAAGCTAGTTATTATGGCTGAAGAAAGTACCAGGCTTACAGAGATCATCGTTGCCAAAGATGTAGAAATTGCCTCTTTGTCTGAGGAATGGGAGGTTGCAATTGTTGATCTAACAAGCTTCTTGACAGATGGTTGCAGATCTCTAGATGATGCATATCAGAATATTGATAATATGATCAGTTCATTCCCTTACAGCAATAATTCTGTGAGTGAACATGTGGAGAAAGCTATGAAAGTTAGCATTGAGAAGGAAAAAATGATATTCGGGCTTCAAATCGAGCTACAAGCTGCACAGCGAATGGGCAGAGAAGTGAAAGAAAAGTTGCACATTTTGAGAGGTGCAACTCTTGCTATCACTGAAGCTCAGCAGTTAGATAATGATGAAAGTTCTCAGGAAGCACTACAACTAGTAGATTTATTACGCCAAAAGGATTGTATAATACAAGAACTACAAAACAATGTGAAACAGAAAAATTGCCTCTTCGCAGAAGCAGTAGAAGGGCATTCTCGTGATGAAGTTCTATTCCCTGACAATTTGGATGACATGAGTGTGGAACAACCTCATATTGATGATGGATCAACAATCAATCAAGCTAACTACCTGGTATGCACCACGTTCTATACTGTAGATGCATACCTTGTTTGGATGAATGCACCTGATGTGAAAATAGTGGGTGGCATTGTTTGTGTAGACAACTTCATCTATTATAGGTGAAATGCAAGAAAGCCCAGTAGGATTTCCCTCATTAGTGAAAAGAAGCAAGCCGTCCTTTAAAGTTTCAATGTTAACTGTTCATTAGAGTCCATTAGCCAAACCCACCTGTTCTTATGACCGCCTTTTACTGTAACTAGTTGCCAAATAGATGTTACCTCGACAATCCCTGACAATTCAATGTTAACAGGCAGCTTCTGTACTGCTACTGATGCTAGTCGTTATATATGCTACTGGTCATAAACTTCGTTTCTTAAATATATAACACTAGATCAACGCAGCAAAATAGAATGAGCAACAGTTTTCTGGCAATTATCTTAGGATCAACCACTGGCTAGGAACTGTGCTTCATTGACATGTGCTATATCAAGACTTACAATAATTCTAGCCAAAAACATTTATCTTATTTTACATGTGGCCATGTGATACCATGTGATCAAATGCCTCACATAAAAATCGTTATAATTTGCTCATATTTCTAAATATGTAGAAGTTGCTTTATCTTCCATAAGATATAAACAGAATATTACATAGAACATGAGATCAGCATCTACAATCAGTTTAGGTAACAGAAATGCTACATGCATAAATATATTATGACTTTCTTCGTACATTCCATTTAATGTTTTCTTTCTGGGTTATAAACAACCCGATTGATAATGTGCGGTTTCATTGTTCCAAAACCTTGCAGTCAAAGCTAGACAGTGTGTTACATATTGTTGAAGACAAATCAAATAAGGTTCTGGCCTTATTTTCAAATTTTGAGGAGGCTCAAGAAACCATGGAAGAGGCTGAACTTATGCTCTCAGCTTTGTTGAAGGCCAATGAGGAGTTAAAACTTGAAAAAGATAATTGCAGGCAAACAGTGGAATTGTTATTGGCTGAGAAAACTTCTCTGGTCGATGAGTTGCAGGAACTTGAAGCATCAAGTTCTTGTACAGCACAGAGGTACTGCAAATTGCATCGACAGATAAATGAATGTGTGACAGAGATGGCAAAGCAAGCTACTCTAATAAAAGGATCTTTTCAGCAAATACAAAGGGTTACGGCAGTTGAACTCTTTGCACTTTGCTCAGAGATTATTAATTTTGGGCAGGACTTGAAGAGATTGATAAGTGATTCAAGGTCTTATCTGGTGAACATGGTATCACTTCTAGAAGAAAAAGGCAGTTCTGCTGCTGAGCAGGTCCATCACCTTAATGCAAATGCTTATGCGAACGTGTCTCAACAAGTTGAGTCACGTTCACGTAAGTGTGGTGGCAGCAACGCTGAGTGTAGTTACGGAACTCAAGCAATTCATGACAACAGTAGCAAACATATTGTCTCTATAACCGATATGGCTGAAGAAGGAAAGGAAACGTCATCCATGCATGTAGTTCCGATTAGCTGTGCTGCAGAACTGGAAGATAGCAATATGAACAGTATGTATGATATGACTGTTATTAAAGACATAGTTTTCAGTATTGCTCGACAGTGGGATTTCTTCTTTAACAAAATGTCCTGCATAAAGAATGCTGAGACATATCTATGTGCTGCTTGTGATGAACAAAACTATACGAACCCTCTTTCTGCCCTTGAAAAACTAGAGAGTGAACAAATATGTTCCGCTGTTCCACTGCAATGTGAGGGAAGCAAAGAAGGTCACTCAAGAGAGCAAGACAGTAGAGATCTTTTGAATGATATTCGACGTCTCAAGCATCATTTGGTGCAGTTAATGATTCCATTGTTTAAATTTATCAATAACAATGACATTATGGGGGATGGAAAAGGAAACGAGAAACAGTTTTTTGCTGTTCTGAATAAGGTGCAGAATAACTTGATTTTTGTTATAAATTTCTTTGGTTCACTGGTGCTATCTGATCAGGAAGGTTTTCAGAATGTACCTTTGCTAAGAAACATCTTTCACGACATTAGTAATATTGAGAAGAAAGCGTTCATGCTTCAACAAATGTGCATACAGAATGGCAATTCTCAGGCTGATTGCAGTATAGATTATGCGTCACTCAGAAGGGAGTTTGACAGGAAAAGTGATATTGCAGAAGGATTGTATTTTGACCTCAAACTACTGCAAGAGTCTACCTCACACGCGAAGGACATGAAAGACAAAGCTGATGAAGTATCAAGTGCCCTTAGCCACATTCAAAGAGAACTTGAAATGAAAAATTCTGAGATAGAAAACATGTTGAGAAAACAAAAGGCGCTAGAGGAAGAACTGGCCGAAAATGGTGCAGCACTCATAATTTTAAGATCAGAGTTAGAGCAATCTCAAAGTTTGTCATCGGTGCTGTTGAAGGAGAATAATAATCTGAGAGTGATGTTGGAAGAGGAAACTGTGAAGACTAGTGAAACAAAAGCACTGTTGGAAGACAAATCTGAGGTCATAGAGGGATTGGAGAGCCAAATCCTACTGCTTAGTTCTTCTGAAGAGGGACGTTTGATGTCAGATATCGAAGAATTAAATAATAATCTTAAAATAATCAGTAGCAACAAGGGAAATCTCGAAGCAGAGGTACTTAAGTTGAGTGACAAGATTGAGATGGCAATGGCTTTAGCTGAGGAGAATGAAGCAGCTGCTATTGAAGCTCGTCAAGTAAGTGTTACTAACACCCTTTGTTTTACATCCCAATTTAGACAAAATTCACTTGTCCTGCTTTTTTAGTCTGCAGAGATAAGTAAAATCTATGCAGAGGAGAAAGAGGAGGAGGTTAAGATTCTTGAACATTCTGTTGAGGAACTTGAAGCTACAATAACTGTTCTTGAGGAAGAGGTAAGCTGTTCATGTCTCTGCTTCCTTGCGTGCTTTGTCTGCTTCATTGTTTCAATAAATGGCCCTTTGTGATTTTGCATGAAAGGAACTGTAATATGTTACACATGGTTGCCAAAAAAGTTGTGGAATAACATTAATGTACACATTATAGCACATTGATTTGAGGTAAGTAATATTAGGCAGTCCAAAATTTCCGTTTGCAATGATCTACATTCAGCTTTTCTGATGTAACTTTGTAAGCATTGGTGCAAAATTATGTGAATGCTTATGTTTTAATGCAAATTCTTAGTTCTCACATCACATATTCCTGGTTTTACCCAAGGTATGCAACCTTAAAGAGGAAGTAAGGAGCTATCAAATACACAAACAATCTGAAGCTGAGTTTCAAGTTGTTGAAGATATGCTACTTGTAGAAAATGCCTCAAAATGTGATGCCACTGAGAAATTCTGTTCAGGGGGATGCCAACTAGAAAAGTGAGAATTTTTTCATCTGGATTTTCTTATGAGACCCACATCAGATGTCATTGTGTAATCATTCAATCAATTGCATTTTTATGGTAGGAGATTGCAAGCCGAGATCATTGCACATCAAGATGCTAGAAGGAAGATTGAAAGTCTCAAAATGGAAGCAAAATGTAAAGATGAGGAGGTATATGTAGAAATTATTAAACACCACTATTTGACTTCTGCGTTTTCAAATAATCTTCTAATGCCTCCTTTTCATGTGTATAGATAAAGCAATACAAAGAGCATATAGCTGAGTTGGCCCTGCATTCAGAAGCGCAATCTTTGTTGTTTCAGGAGAAGGTATGAGACCTTCTGCCATTAATATTGCCAATATCTTCACATTAAAAAAATTATGACATTGAAAAAATATTGACAATATTGTTATATAAGTACTCAGTGCTGCAGAGAGGCTAATAATTCTCGCTGTACAGTATCAGGAAATGGAGCACATGATTTCTAAACATAAGCTTGGTCCACATGAATCTAATTCTGAGACTGGCCATACCAAAGTTGAAAAGCCTTCAGGGCGATCGAGAGGATCTAGTTCACCTTTCCGGTGTATATCTAGCATTATGCAACAAATGAACTCTGAGAAGGATCAAGAAATCTCAATGGCACGCCGGCAAATTGAAGAACTAGAAGCGTTGGTTAGTAATAAACAGAAACAGGTAAAAATTGTTGCTTGTGTTTTCATCATAGTTTAGGTAAAATTATTTGGCATTGGTCAGTCATAATCATATCTTTTCTATTCAACTTTGCAAATTAGATGGTGGTTGAGGTGGTAGGACTTACCGAAAGAACTGGTTATGCTAATTATAATATATTCTCTCACAATATTATATATGGTCTTCTATGACAATATGGTCCACTACACTTACTGGTTTGGATTTAAATGACGTGCTAACTAGTTGCTTGGGACCATGGTTAATAACATGAACATAAGTAGAAAATTTTGTGCCTTCACTGGGAAAAAATAGCAAAGATCATTTTTAGATCAAATTCTTAGAAATTATCATTTCCCACAGGATTCTGTAGGAAACAACGGAAAAGCAGCTGTGTTCTGTTTGTTCATTTCTAGGGGAAAAGCATATGGATTCAATACCCAGTGTAGAACGATGTTCCTCAAAGGTGATGCTTATATTTTCTTCTGTGTTCATAGATATGCTTGCTAACGTCGAGACTGGCCGCTGTGGATAGCATGACTCATGATATTATAAGGGAACTACTTGGTGTCAAATTAGACATGACGAACTATGCTGTAAGTTGCAACAATATCTCTTCAGAGCTATTGAGCATTAGGGTTCATTGTCTACTAGTTCACTTATGTGAGATTTGTTGTTCACATGTCTAGAATTTGCTTGACCAAGAAGAATTGCACAAGTTGTTAATAGCATCCCAGGAACAAATTGAACAATCAAAGGCGAAGGTAGGCCACAAGCAGGTTTTTGTTTTACTTTGTTGCATCATATAGCGAGATGGTATTTCCTATTTTCATCTATTTTGTCAATCTAGGATGTGGAACTTGACGTGCTCAAAGAACAATTCGGTCATCTCGTCCAAGAAAGAGACAGGTGACACTAATGGTCCCGAAAGCGTTTGTGCTTACAGAAAGAAAAACAGTTCGTTTTATGCTTTTGTTGTCAGTTGAAACTGTTTAATCAAGTAAACATTGAAAGTAGACCAAACATTACCTAATATTGGATTCTTTTT
Organism: Dendrocalamus latiflorus; assembly: GCA_017311315.1. Classification (NCBI taxonomy): domain Eukaryota; kingdom Viridiplantae; phylum Streptophyta; class Magnoliopsida; order Poales; family Poaceae; genus Dendrocalamus; species Dendrocalamus latiflorus. The sequence continues at coordinate 25,574,837 of CM029671.1, read as the reverse complement.
TCTTTGTAAGCTTGCTTGATGACATGGACCAAAGAAAGGCTGAGCTGTTGGAGAGCCAGCTGCTCGTTGAACAGCTTGAGCAACGGGAGCAAATGCTCGAAGCCCAGAACGAAATGTTACAGGTTCAGATAATTTTTTCGCCGGATTCTAGAACTTACCCCTATGAAATTGAAACTTCCAAAATATATTGTTCTATTCAACCTACCCGATGCTAGACATGCTAAACTGAACCTTTTGTATTATTGTAGATGGAGAAAGATAACCTTCAACATAAGATCATGGAAATGGACGAGACAATTGAATTTCTAGTAGGGCCAAATCAAGTCATCGCAGATACAACCCTCAGAACGGTGAGACATCCTTCGAATATGCCAACCATTTAGCACTTGCCATTAGGTTCTGATTACCATATCGTTTTCTTCTACAGGGCGATACCCAGCGTTCTGCCAGCAGCAGTGAGTTCCACAGGAGGTTGGCTCGGTCCGATATACTTCTCTCTCATGCGAGACATGAGCATTCTCGTAGCCAAGCGACTAAAAGCTCGAGGATGCATCGTGGTAGACGTTAATGAAGGCCTGGCGATACATCAGACACTGATTGTGTTTGTAGATTGGCAGCGGCGCCGCCACCCTGACTGGACGGTACAGATAGTTTTGGAAGCTGTAAGGTCAAAATGGTGATTGACTGCAAGAAACCTCTCCAGGTCTATAAGATTTCTGCATCTGTAAATTTGAGACACATGTGCAATATATGCGTGGTCTGTGTATATTTCTCCTTGTATGTTCTCCTTCGTGATTGATTCTGTCTTTTCTCCAAACTCCAAAGAATGAACTCATTCTTCGCATTGCGTGTCGTTATTCGTTGAACATCGATTGAATTCTTCTTAGCACTGGTTAAGAACAAAGATTTGTGGAAACACAAGTTTAAATTATCAGAACATAGTGTGTGCATTCTAGCTTGGTGTGTATGTAATACCTCACCTACTGCCAGGGAGACGTGGCAAGCTGCATGCTTGCCTTAGCATGCATGCATGCCACCTTGGCCATGAACCCTGCAGAAGTCAACACCCAACCCCTTCTTGAAACAACCCAAAACCAAAAGACGTTGCCACACCCCTTCTTCGTCCAAGCCATCCCCGGGTAGGTCTCCTCGTCGTAGCCTTAAGGGAAGAGAGAGGGAGGGAGTACCTTATGCAAGCCGAGGGAGGTGTGGTGGCGCAGGCCGGAATCGAGGACGGCGGCCAGGCCGCTGGCCGAGCCGACGGGCGGCGGCGCCTCACCGCCGCATGCGCAAGGGGAGGCGTGGATCCGGTCGGAGCCGGCCGGATCTGAGGCGGGGAAGGCGGGGGCGAGCAGGGGGAGGCCGGCGGCGGAGAGCCCGAGGCCGCAGGCGGCGAGCTGTGCGCAGCCGCATGCGAGGAGAGGGAGAGGGAGTGAGATTGGAGGGGTGGGCGGAGGAGGCGAGAAGCCGGCGACGGCGGCGAGCTCGGGGCCGGCGAGCCCGAGCTCGGCTGTGTGCCAGCCCGCGCGCCCCAAGCCGCTAGGAGGAGAACCGGTGGGAGGGAGAGAGTGGGGGTAGGGGAGGAGAGGAAGGGGCGGCGGGAGAACCGCCGCGCCGCCCCAGGCGGAGAAGAGGAGGAGGCCATTTTGGCCGAAAGAAATTGGGGGGGGGGGAGATGGGAAAGGTGAGGGAGGAAAAGGAAGGGGGCTGGCCGGTGAAAAAAAAGAAGAAGAAGAAGAAAGAGAAAGAAAGAAAAGAAGAAGAGAGAAAAGAATAGAGGAGAAAAAGATAAGAAAAGGGAGGAAAAAATAGAAAAAAAATTTAGGGGGTTTTGGTGCCGCGCGACAGATCCTTGAAAACCCCACACGTTTTTACGCCCGAACCAGTTTATGCATATAGTGCCGTCGTCGCCCATTTAATTTCTGGTTCGTTGAGATGTGTTAAATCGGATTGTTTTCTTGACCAGGTGGAGGTCCCGAGTCGACGCCGTCCGCACGTCGCTCCGCTCCGTTTGGTTAACAGGCAAGTGCATGGTAGTGCGGTAGATCGTAGGGATTATGAATATGTGATGTTTGCATGATGTGCTAATGCTTATGTGGAAATGCGATGATTACATGATATGATGTTTATTTATGGATGACCATGGTAATGACAATGGCATATGCATTTGCATTATGTGCACTCAAGAGTGAGGGCGGTGAAAAAGTCTCTAACTTCGAGTAAAGCTAGCGGACTAATCTGGAGTGCTCTTGAGTAAGACCTACTTCGGTAGGCCTCCACGGGAGTGGAGGGGTCCCCGTGCCGAGATGGGCGGGCCCAGATGATGGGTGAACATCGACGGGTGTTCACTCGGCGATACCGGTATTTGCAATGAGATGAGCAAATGTGCATGTAGAGCAGGATTGCATTGCATTGATGATTTGGTAATGTTGAATATGACAATGCATATGGAGTATGTTATGATTAATGTGGAAACGTGATAATGATGATATGAGCATGGCAATGCATGCGGAGTATGATATGGATGGTTGATTTGCTTACATGTTTGGTCGTGTTTATCGTTCTATTGTGTACTTGCTGAGTCTTTGGACTCACCCTTGCTTTGTTGTTTTTTAGGTAACTTTTGAGGACGTCTTGCATGGGCGGGTGTAGCACATGAATGACTTCACGTTCTTGCAGCACTTCACATATCTAGCTTTTGGTAGTATGTTTAATTCCACTAGTAAGTTAGAAAAGTTGCTTAATAATGATATGATGTAAGTGGTTGTTGCTTCATGATCAATGTAGAGTTTGCTTAAATTGTTTAGCAGATGTCTAGAAGTGGTATTATTATGCAGTGGTGGTAGCACTCTAGGCCCAGAGGATGGGCGGGGTGTTACAGTGTAATCATAGTGCACTCTAGTTAAAAAAAGGCCGTGAAAAATCCCGTCAAATATTGAAGATGTACTTAAAAGTTTACTGCAAATATATTTCCAGTTCAAAATACATTTTAGGTTTTGAGTAACACAAAAGAGAAAAATCCGGTAAATTTGAACACGTAACATTTGTCAGATTTTTCTCTTTTTTGCTACTCTTAACCTAAAATGCATTTTGAACTGAAAATTTTATATATAGATAGAGTCAGGGTTCGGAAAACCGGCGGTTACCGGCCGGTAACCACCGGTAACCGGAAATCCCACCCAGCTCCAGTAGCGGTAAAACCGGCTGGATTTTATCAAATGGAAATTTGAATTTGTATGCCATGTATGGTTGGTTCTTTGAGTATTTTGAAGGGTTGGGCAGAATTTAAAGCGCATGTATGCAGAACACTAAGAGTTAGCAGGTTTTCCGGTTTTTAAAGCGCATGCAAAGTAGCAATACGGGATACTAAGAGATACATGCAGAATTTAAAGCGCATGCATGCAGAACACTAAGAGGCATGCGGTAAACTAGGTACATGCAGAATTTAAAGCGCATGCATGCAGAACACTAAGAGTTTAGCAGGTTTTCCGGTTTTTAAAGCGCATGCAAAGTAGCAATACGGGATACTAAGAGATACATGCAGAATTTAAAGCGCATGCATGCAGAACACTAAGAGGCATGCGGTAAACTAGGTACATGTAGAATTTAAAGCGCATGCATGCAGAACACTAAGAGTTTAGCAGATTTTCCGGTTTTTAAAGCGCATGCAAAGTAGCAATACGGGATACTAAGAGGTACATGCAGAATTTAAAGCGCATGCATGCAGGTTTTAAAGCGCATGCATGCAGGTTTTCCAGTTTTTAGAGGTTTCTCCGGGTTTTTTGGGTGGTAACCAGCCGGTTTTTCCGGTTGCCAGTTTTAAATTCAAATTTCAAAACTTGAAATTTGACCGAGTTTTTCCCGGTTTTTCCGATTACCGGCCGGGAACCGGTCCCGGCCCCCCGCCGAGATTTAGGCCAGTACCGATTTTCCGAACTCTGGATAGAGTAAGTTTAGAAGTATATCTATATTTTTTCGGAATTTTATACGACCTGTTTTAGTTTATAGTACATCATGATTGAACCCTAAGTTAGATCCCACACAATACATTCTCTTAAATTATAACATGCCGAAGGTTTTTTTTCGTTCAAAAAATAACATGTCCAAGGTTTCATAAAAGTACAACATTTTCAAATAGATGAATATGTAATTCGGGTAACGATACGCAAAAGCTAGCAATAAGCAAATCACTATTTAATATAGATTTAGGAATTATTCCATGTCCGCTTGGTATGGTGTTGTCCTCTTGCTCATCTGGGTTTAAATCCTTGGATTCATCTGGTGCCTACCTAGCCAAATTTCAAAGAAAGAAAATTCTTTAATATAGCTTTGCTACGAACCACGTATTGCATAAGCTCAGTGAATTTTGACAATTAGGGCCTGTTCGGCCGGGCTGGTCTTCTTGTTTTTGGGCTCTGAAACCAGGCTCCGACAGAAAACAAGAGCACAAAATATTGATGTGTTCGGCCTAATATTGTGCTCTGTCCAAAATATGTAATTGACTTCTAAAAACTGTGTTTTATATTAAATAATTTTTATAATGCCTAACTTTTAGAGTGTGTCTTTTTAAGATATGATTTACTAATCGATTGTAATATGTACTATAGTAACTTTATTTATATCAGTTAAAATCATATATAAATATTTTTCTATATTTTTTTCTACAAACATACAATTTATAAACCAAAACCAACACCCAGAGCTAAGAGCCAATATCATACTTCCCTCCTTCCTATCAATCTCGATTTCTTCTCCTTCAACCACTGCCGCAACAGCTCCACTTTGTCTCTTCGTCTTCCTCTCCGGTGGTCGGCGACGCTCTGGGAGGGTGGTGCTTAGGGAGGACACGGTGGTGCATGTAGAGAACATGGCAGAGGAAACAACGGGAAAGAGCAACTCATCTATTTTTTTTATGAATATTCTATTTTTTTAATTCAAAATAACAGAAATATATTCACGAAAATATTTCTTTTACAGAAATAGGCTCCAATCGCCCGACCGTTGGGTTCATCATGCTCCTAGGCACGTTCTTCGACTTCATCATGCTCCAGGCGGTGGCGATGATCGTCTGGTTTCGGCGCTCCACTACTCCATTCTGTTGGGGGGAGTAGGGCACCGTGAGTTGACGTTGAATGCTGTGCTCTGCGCAGTATTCCCTGAACTGCACCAACGTGAACTCATCACCACGGTTTGTGCGCAGGACTCGGAGCTTGCGCCCACTTTCCACCTCGGCGCTGACCTAGAATTGCTTGATTGCCGCCAGCGTTTGGTCCTTGGACTTGAGCAGCGTGAGCCACATGAAGCGGCTCATGTTGTCGACCAGTAGGAGATAGTAGTTGTTGCCGTACGGGGTGATAGGCATGATTGGCCCACATAAGCCGCCGTGGACGTCTTTTGCGCAGTATTGCGCTTGCTGTGGAAAAGGAGACCTCTTTTGCGTCGGTGACGTTGCCCCCAGGACTCAAAAGTTGTTGGCGAGGCTGGTGATTCTCATAGCGAAGTCGTCGACGGACTCGCCGTCCTTGAACGCTATCTCCCCTAGCTTTTGTGCATTCGCCTCTCTAACACACTCGATGCCAACGCGCATCATCTGGACCGTGTCCCAGGTGTCCTTGGCAGTGTCCTTTACAGCGAGGGTCAAGAGCATGTCCGGCGGCACGGCACAGAGAATGCCGGACAGAGCCAGTCTGTCGTCGTGGTAGTCACTATCGCCGGGCTCGATCGCCTCCCAAAGACCCTGCACTTGCAGGTTTACACGCATCACTAGCGCCTAGTCGGTGTAGTTTGTCCAGGTGAGCATGGGGTAGACCACCGAGCACGACGCCTCCTTGACGATGCGTTGGACAGCGATCTCACGGCCACCATCGTCATGGAACCGCGCTTGGCGCGGAGGAGGTGTTGGTGAGCGAGGACGGCCTCGTCATGGAGGAGTGCTTGATTGTCCACCCACCGGAGCCTACAATTACGGCATAGCTGCATCTGGACGTCAACGCAGCTTTGATACCAAATGTTAGAAAAAATCGAGTTACGAACACACTCAAACACGATGAACAACAAGTTTTGTGCTACAAGATGGCAACGTTTTCTAACTTATATTGCTAAATTTAAAAGACTATGTATAGAACGTGACCTATATAGTTTTCTAGACTCGCGCTACAAACAAACTGCCCGTGTATGACACCACTACGATCCGCTCCCGCGCGAACAACGCGCACGTCGAGCTGAAACCCACTTCCACGACCACGACTACGCTCACACATGCGACTATACCTATGACTACGCCCACGACCACGCACATGACGCCGCATCATAAGACTTATCCAACACCTTGTCGAGGCAGCCCCGAGCCCTGGCTGGCTACCGGCCGGGAGCGCGCTGCTCCACATGTGTGCTTACGTCGAAGAGGCAAGTAGGGATAGGAGTGGAGGACGGGGCCGGCGCGCGCCCCTCCGGTGGGGAGGCAGGGAGCAACTCAGACGCTTGCGCGCTGCGTCGGCGCCCAGCCCCGAAGGCCGGCCGATGGTTCATGCAGTGCAGCCGTTTCAAGTACCAAAAGCCCATCCTGGGCTGATGAGCACAAGCCAGAAGCAACCACGAAAGGTGAAATCAGCAAGATCAAACGGGAGCTCACAACTCACAATAACGAATGAATCATAACAATCCCGTACTCTGATCACTACTGCATACACACACACACACACACGGCCAGAAAGCCGGGCGACTGCAAACATCAAACAGCTCAAGCGCTGCTAAAAATCCAAAGCTAATGACCAGTGCAGAAAGAATAAGATCATTGGAAAAGGAAACGACGACAGGAGACAAAATATACAGGCACAAAAGAATTGTTACAACGCCAACGTGTATCATGGCTCACCAACAGCTGTTTCGCAAAAAGAGAGCCGCACCGCACGGGACTCCCGTTCACAATGCTCAAATCCTCCCGAAAGCTTCTGTGGACAACAGTTTCCTGTTCTGAGCAGGAGGTGCTAATCCTGGGATGTCTCTGATGCTTTTGTTGTGTGGATTGACAATCTGGGACAAAGAGGCAACTGGTTACTCATTCTATAGCGCAGTATAAGTAGTGGATGATGTAAAATCACAATAAAGAACTAAACCACACTGCAGAGCAACTGTCTCTCCGAGGACATCCAGGGGGCCTCACAGTCCAAGTCCTGGTTGAGTACGTCCGGCTATGGGAGCTGCTACAGTGTGTTCAGTTGCAAACTGGAGTGGAGGACAGCTTCATTTGGAAGTGGACACCTTCGTTGCAATACTCGGCAAGGTCGACTTATCAGTTATCAGGCTTTCTTCCTCGGCTCAGAAAGTTTCACCTGTGGCAAGGCATTATGGAAGGCATGGGCGCTGGCAAAATGTAAATTCTTCCTCTGGCTTGCGTTGCAAAAGCGATGTTGGACGGCCGACAGGTTGCAGAAGCAAGGTATTCAGAACCACGGAGTCTGTCCTTTTTGCCGCCAAGTTCAGGAAACAGCAGATCACTTATCCACTGGCTGCATTGAGATCAAGCTCATATGGCGAGCTATGCTGAACTCCACCGGCTTACAGGCAAGACCACCTGTCTGTGAGGGGCTGGCAGATTGGTGGGCGGAGGCTCGCTTGAGGTTACAAAAGGACTTAAGGAGGGGATTCGATTCTCTTGTGATCCTGGTTGTTTGGCACATCTGGAAGGAGATGAACTCCCGCGTCATCGAATCGAAAGCAGCAAGCTCTCAGGCGATCATCCAGAAGATGTTGGCTGAGGGTGCACATTGGGCGTTGGCTGGGGCGCGAGGGATTGCTAGGTCAAGTCTCTAGGTCGTCCAGACGGGTCGGTTTTTTTCAGCATTGTTTCACGTACCATTTTCTTAGAGGGATCACAACCTCCTTTGGTCAACAGGCTATTGTATCCAATTAGGCTGTATTTTTTATTTTTTCCTTGCTAATAAGTTGCACTAAAAGCTTTTGCGTGTACTCAAAAAAAGAACTAAACCAGTAATGGCTTAAGAGGAAGGACAAGAGCCCAAGTTTCAAAATAAAAAGAAATCAACATGCTTGCATACAGTGGCGCCTGACTTGTATACAAAGAAGGACTATTTGCATCACTGCCAATCATCACTAGCTTACACCCAGTTTGCACCAGCTTTACTTCTTGCTCCTAAAATTGTGAAATGTAAAGTTTCCCCACCTTATTTCCCGAAATTGATGTGATATTGTTTTAACATTAATAACCAATTGAGGTATTCCCACTTTTTCATGGACATTTTTATCTCCAATGTACAGTTTTTATCGGGAAATTGGCTAGGTGCAGGAGCTGACTCCACCATTGACTGTACACGGATTTCACTCCCCAGTGGGGATTGGCTTTTAGTTGTACATTGTTCCCCGACTAGCCACAGCGCCTAACACAACTTAATCCAATTCAAGTCCAAATACGAGCACAAAAACTGAAGGCTACCTTTGCAAAAGAAATAAATAACATACCTTAACAACAATGATTGCAATCACACCACAAACTATCATAAACAGCAATCCCATGATGCATTTGTCGGTTGCAACCTGCAGCACCAATCTTGTAAGTCGTACGGTTGCTTCAGATAGTGCACACACGGGGAGAGAGAAAGAGAGAGAGAGAGAGAGAGAACCTGACGACCAATCTCTTTCACCATTTGACCAGCCTTCTTCAGCGAAAAGTGAACAGAGTCAAGCTCATTGCCAATTCTCTTCATTTGTTCTGTCTGCAAAAATGATAAAGAGAACTTTAGGCAGCTAGGAGATAACATATTTAGACTAGTAGATAAAATTTACACAGCTGACCCTGTAAACTGCAACTTATACAAGTAATAGATCAAGAAACCAGATTCTCTAAACTATTTAATAAGAATAAGATATACAGAACCTACTCTGGCTTTACAGAATCCAGAAACGGACTTCAATTTACAGGGATCCATTGGTGGTGATTTTGCAGTTTTTTCTGGCTAGAACATTAAGCTTAGCCTGCCCTCAGAAGTATGGAGATTGACTGAAAAACCTTACATAGGTTCTTTGAATAAAAAAGAACTGGGGGCATGCTGACCTTTGGTCTAAAGAAGTCTTGTGAGCATACTTGAAATGGAGAAACATAACACAACTTTCTGAGTGATTCAGCGAAGCTGTACGGTAAATAGGAAAGTGGAACCACAGTTGAACTATCCTCTTAAGCGTAAAAAAGTGTAACATACGTGCCCCAACAGAGTGCCTATCTCAAATAGACAGCCAAACTTGGACAATCATTATCAAGCATAGTAGGATAAATGGTTCACTGAGTTTAAAATTGAAGTCCTTTGGATTTGGGATGATAGGCTGTTATCAGACTATCTTTCAGTATCACACATCACGTCTTTGAAGTTTACCACAAAAAATGCTGGGCGCTTGTGAATATACTTGAAATGCAAAAACATAACACAACTTTCTGAATGACATCGTGTCCAGGTAAAATAATCACACGAATCTATGGTCTAAAATGGGGGACATGATATCATAACAGGAGGCTCTTTTTAGTAAAAAGGAAAAAAGAAATAAACAAAAAAGCTTGAGCACAGCAATAGTTCATAATAGTCCAACACCATTTGCAAGCTAAAGTCTGAGAAAACGAATCAAAGTTTTGTGTTCAGTAAGTGCAAGTAGGGTTAGCAGAAAGCTTCAAGAAAAGGATTAGGCAGTAAACAAATATGTTATTAGTTTTTTTTCCCTCGTGACTGACTGAATGAATTTGCACCATCAGAAAACTTACTTGCTGTGTTAGAGAAGCAGCAGTTTGAGCTCCAACTTCAACAGTTTGTGCAACAACCTGCAAGAAAGGATTCCTGAAAAATCTGCTGTGGAAAAAAGGGGGACTAGGGGGAGAGATGTCCCCCTAATTTTCCTTCTAAGTTGGGTGAGGACTCAACCCGGGCTGGCTAGGTGTAACCTTTGTGCCCTAGCCAGGCTTCCCGGGAGAGTTCCTAAAAAATCTGCTGTGAAAGAGAGCTGAAAAAAAGAGAGCGTGGGTCAGCAGCACACCATTTTCGAACGCTCAATAGCTTTGTCTGTTTGGTCCATTTGTTTCCTTCCAGCATCAATGAGTTGTTGATTTGACATTTCTGCAAAATTACCGAGGTACTTCAATGAGAATGTATACCTTTCAGTAGCAGATTTATAATATGACAAAATAATGATGATTAATTTCACCTGATGCCATTTGAACGTTGTCCTCAGGCACCTGATCGTTACCAGTATCGAATAGTTCAATCCTCTTATTACCAAGGCTACTTTGGTACCTGCAACACCATGAAAGTCGCAAAGCACATCGATTAGCACGAAGCAAATTACAATGCAGCAGGATGCATTGCAGGAGATGTAAATATGCAAATAAGGCATCGACTTTAACATTAGAAAAATCACGTCTTTCATCTCTGAAGACATCATAACCAAAAAAACATGTTTCTACTTACGTCTTTCTCAAGGTGACATAGGAATTCAACTCTTTGATCTGTTATAACACATAAGAAACAAATTATACTTACGTGGAAAATGACATGCAGCAAAGACACTAGTGAAAGAAACTACCAACCATGAACTGCTTCTTGTCATTTAGCTGCTTGTTGACCTCAGCAGGGTTCTTTTTCTCCTCATCTTTGAGGATACGATCAAATTCTTTGATTAAGCTGCAAAGAAACCACATAATATTTACATAAATTTAAGACATCATATAAGAACTCAGTGCTATGTTCTCCAGGTAAAAGGGGTTTGGAAAATCATCGTGTCAGATGAAGATCTGAATTTGCCTATTCAAGTTAGGGATCGCAATGGCGCGTATATGGGAAAGCTAAACCCTGAGGTCACGCATGTCTTGCATTATCAGAGCACATAGCAGTGTTCCGCCCAACCTACCGCTTACACTCCCTCATCTTCCCAGTGAGATCTTCCAACTGTTTGGACTGCCTGTTTGAGTCCTTGATCTTGTCCATCTTCTGGAACCCATTTCTGCAGGAAACAACGTGCTTTCAGAATGAACCAACAGGGAAGAAACTACAATTTGAGCATGGGTTGGAAAAATCTGATGCCAGCACAGTGTTGCCAGCAGCTCCTTAGTTCAGTATGTTCAACTGTGAACTGTTAACATGCCGCGTAGAATGACGAACAAGATTTAGACAGGAAAAAAAAGAAAAACAAGAAGGAGCATTGGAGCAGCAGCGGGGAGATCTGACTCACTGGAGGGCGCGGAAGATGTCCTGGAGCTCGCCGTCCACCTGCTCGAGCTCGGGGCTCATGGGCACGTCGCTCGCCATGGCTTCCCTTCTCTCCCTCGGGCTCAACCCCCTTCCGGACCTCCTCCTCCGCCTCGCGTGATCCGCCCAGTTCAAGCGGCAGCACCTCCTCCTCTCGGGTTGCTCACCCCGCCATTGCGATGGAGGCGAGGAGGGCGGCGGTTGGAGTTAGGAGGAAGATGATGGTTGGTGCTGTGATCCGAGGCGGATTAGCTATGAGCTTTAAGTTGCACTAATTGATTAAGATCTGGCACGCAAGAGAGCAGAGATAATCATTGGACTTTCAGAAAAGTTGTATCTTTCTGAAGGAACGGGGAGGTGAGGGGTCGAGCTATGCTTGCTTAGTTTTTAGAGAAACTGCTATCAAGTACTTAGTTGGTAACACAAGGCGCGCATAAATTTCCTAGGATTTTCGTGTGAATAAGGCCGTGACGGAGGCGCCGTTCAGGCTTAAACCAACACTCCCCCCTCGACCGTCGCCGGATCAGGCGTGTGACTGTGTGAGCTGTGAGCAACTCCACAACGGTCTCGTGCGAAGCTGCAAAAAGCCTTTTGAACCCCATCCGTTCCAGCTTCCAAGTGGAATCATCGTGTTTCGAAGCCAGCCAAAAATTATGGCTAAAATAAGGGAAAAAAATATTCTACTTATCAACGATGAGAGTACAAAATAATATAAGTCTCGCTAATCTCTACTACTTAAAAATATGAGTTAATGGTCGTCGGTTCATTCTTCCTCTTTTTTTCTCAGTCGTCCAATCAATGATCAGCCATCCAGATCCGTATGTAGGTAGTTCTTCTGCTCCTCGTAGAAAAGGTCGGGCCGTCGCGTAGACCGTGCTCCTCCTCTTCCCCCGCATCCTCTGCCTTCCGCAACCACTCCACCACCTGCAACTGCCGCCTCCTTCTCTCCCCCGAACCCTCGTGCCACGCTCCTCCTCAGTGTCGCCATCAATTCCTTCCCCGCGTGGCAACGTCTGGTCGCAGTCCCCCAACTTCCCCAACAACATTGCATCCCCCTGTCGCCGCCTCGTCTCCCCATCTGCCCGTTGCCGCCTCCCCACCTCCACCTTTCGCAACCGCCGCCTCCTTCTCCCCCCCCCCCCCCGAATCCTTGTGTCGCACCTCCTCCTCTTCCTTGGCGCCGTCACCAATTCCTTCCCCACGCGGCAATGTCTGGTTGCAATCCCCCAACTTCCCCCAGCAGCACCGCATCTCCTCGTCACCGTTTCCTCAACGCATTCGTCAACCGCCTCTTCTCCCCATCTGCCCGCTGCTGCCTCCCCACCTCTACCTCCCGCAACCACCGCCTCCTTCTCTCCCCCGACCCTCGTGCCACGCCTCCTCCTTGGCGCCGCCACCAATTCCATCTCGCATTGCCCCTCCAACCAGCGGCACGACGCTCGGCAATAGCGGTCGGTGGATCAGAGAGGAGGGCGCTCGGCGACACCGGCTGGTGGATCAGAGAGAAGGGCGCTCAACGATGGCGTCAGTGGCTTCCTCTTCCTACATCTGCTCACGTGGCTCTCCCCCTACCGCCACCGCACAGCGGTCGCTCACCTGGTGAGCCTCTCTACCTCCTCCTGCTCTTTGCTCAGAGCCTGTTGCGCTGTCTGGCGATTTTGGTCTCCCAAGTTGATCATTGAAGTTGGTGCCGTGGTCAAAGGGGGCCATGGTTGAGGGGCCGTGTCTGAAGTCGAGGGACCGTGGTCAAAATCGAAGCCATGGTTGAATGGGGTCGTAGCCAAAGTCGAAGATTAGTGGTTGAAGTCGAAGCCGTGGTGGAAGGGGCCGTGGTCGAAGTCAAAGAGACGTGGTCGAAATCAGGCCGTGGTTGAAGTCGAAGGGTCATGGTCGAAATCCAAGCCATGATCGAAGGGGACAGTGGTTGAAGGGGGTAGTGGTTGAAGTCAAAGGGCCGTAGACGAAGTCGGTCGCGGTCGAATTCAAAGGGTTGTGATCGAAGTCAGGCCATGGTTGAAGTCAAAGGGTCGTGGTCGAAGTCCAAACCGTGGTCAAAGCGGACAATGGTGGAAGTCGAAGGGTTATGGTCGAAGTCCAAACCGTTATCAAAGGGGACAGTGGTCGAAGGGGTAGTGGTTGAAGTCGAAGGGCCATGGTCGACGTCGGGGCCGTGGTTCATAGGCCGTGGCCGATGTGGGTAGTGTTCGACGTCGAAAGGCCGTGGTCGAAGGGGGGCAGTGGTCGACGATGGAGGGCTATGGTCAAAGTTGGGGCCAAGCAGGTTGGCGCTAGTAGTCGGGCGACAAGGCACAAGCGTACCGGAAGCCTGCCAACGTACGATTACCAGCGATGGTCGACCACTCCCAACATACGATCACACACGATGGTCGACGGCTTCTAACTTACGACCATGAGGTGTGATCGACGGCTTCTGATTTATGACCACGAGCACTGGTCGATGTCTTTCGACTTACGACCATGAGCACTTGTCGATGTGTTCTGACTTACAACTACAAGGTGTCCTCGATGGCTTCCGACTTACGACCACGAGCGATGGTCATCGGCTTCTGACGTACGACCACGAGCCATTGTCGAAGGCTTTCGATTTAGGACCATGATCGATCGTTGATCGTTGCCAATTTACGATCAGCAGCGATGGTCGACCGCTCCTGACCTACGATCACGCGCGATGGTCGACGGCTTCCGACTTACGACAATGAGGTGTGCTTGAGGGCTCCCGACCTACGACCACGAGGTGTGGTCGATGTCTTCCGACTGATGACTACGAGGTGTATTCGACGGCTTCTGACTTACTTGATGAATTTAAAAACTTTTACAACATGTCTATATGCACCTGAGTTTTAAAACATGTAGTATGATAAATTTAAAAAATCTGTAGCAACGCACGAGCATTCAACTAGTAAATGATAAATGTATCTGTGCACTAATAAAAACTAAAGGGGATACAATAACACGTCAAAAGAGTGCAATAAAAGCACTGGATATACCCAATGTAGTCGACTAGGACATAATAATCCTCTAATTATTACGCCTTAATGTTCTCCGAGTACATACCTTAACGATAAGGGAGAGATTTCGCAAGGCAGTCGTTTTTCGTAAGTCTTTTCTACGACCACATAGTCGTTAATCCTAGTACAACTACTCCTTAATCGTAAGTATTTCTATGATCACATAGTCGTAAGATATCCTACGACCACCTCGTGGTCGTAGATCTTTCAACCACCAGTATATTCACAACTAGCTTGTTTACAACGACCTACTTCATTGTGAAGTCGTTTGATAAGGCGATTGGAATGTACACTTATTTCTAATAACTGCACATAATTTCTCTGTGACAACAACCATCGCAGTAACTTCCTTAAGACTGTTATCACCCAAAGTGTTGAGCCGTCTTTTCGCACGGGACAACGGCCACCGTGTCGAAACCCGAATATGCAAATTCGGACTCTCCTATGTATTCTACACTAGTCCAGGATCACGCTAGTGCACACAGCATAAACAAAGATGAAATATCGATCATATCACGATTTACTAAGAAAAGACTCAAATATTATTGATAATTATCAGAGTTGTGACCTTATGGCCAAGCTTACAATTTATAGCCTGAAAGGCTTAAATAAACTAGCAGCGGAAAACAGAATTAAGCGTAGTAGTCATTCGACATGCTCACAGGCAATCGACTGGGGAGCGAAGTCCTAATCCGCGAAGTCGTCGAAATATTCTCCTCTAGATACCTCCTGCTGGTCTGGTCTCTCTTTCTCAACTGAGCAAATGTGGATGAAGCCGTGAGTACATAGAGTACTCAGCAAGTTGTTTGTAACAAAGAATATAATATAGTATGCAAGGCTTACCAATGGATGGCTGAAAGGTTAATTTTCCAGCTGACAGGGTGCAACTGACTGCGTGCGACATGAGGCGTCGGTCGCGCGTGAACCGAGGTGACGTGGAGCGGGTGAGCGCGTGGTGCGAGGTGACGGCAGGTTGGACGGCGACGGTGTAGCGGTGGGGTTCGACGGTGGCGAAGACGGTGACTCACCAGCGAGGGCGGATGGTAGCGAAGACGACAGCAGCTACCGGAGGTGAAGACGAAGGCTCGAACGACGGTGAACTCAGCGGCAACGTTGGCACACTCTGACGACGGCGGCGAGGGCAAAGGCGGAGACTCGTGGGCCGGAGACGAGGACGACACTACGGCTCACCGGTGGTACACGGCGAGCTTCAGCGAGGGCGCACAGCAAACTTCGGGATGCGAAAACTGAGGGGTGGGCTGGCTATTTAAGGCACGGATGTCGAGACCGACTCGGAGGCGGTGGAGAGTCTGGCTTGGGCACGGATGGTGGCGCACACGACGTGAACACGGACACCAAGATGAACACGGCGACAGAGTCTAGAAGGAAGACGAGAAACAGTGTGTGCATGCACCGATGAGCGACATATGGCATGGCGGGGATTGGACAATGGAGAACAAATGCGGAACAGGCGGCTCGGATGTGGGCGAGCGAGCACTAGATGGCCGACGCGTGGCCAGGGCGACGCTGGCTAGGCCGGAGGGAGAAAGGGGTTTTGGCCCAACATATATTAAGGATTTTCTAGGATTTTCTATTTTTAGAAATTCAAATAAAATCATTTGAGCTCTAGAAAATAGTAGACAAACCCGGAAAAATCTAAGAAAATTCCAAAAATTTCCTTGAGACTCAAAGAACTCAAATAAAATATTTCTAATAAATGTTAATGTTTAATTTAGTCATATTAAATCCTTTTAATTAATAAAATTCTAATTAAGCTTTAATTAATTCCAGAAAAATCCCAATGATCAATTTTATTTTAAAAACTTCAAAAAGGCTCTGAAAATCAGGATGTTACACACCGCTTCGTTGACTATATAATAGTTGACGTCAGGGAAGAGTGGAACTCAGAATGGATTGGATGAGGAGATAGTGCTAGGCATTTCGCATTATTCTTAGTTGTAAACACCTTTCTGAGCAATAGTTGTATAGGACGTAGGGTTTTTATTCTTCTAGGAGATGCCCGAATCTGTATAAAAATTCCCGTGTCTCTACTCTGCATGTCCATACACTGAGTCTTCTAGAGCTTGCCTGAATCCAAACAAATCATACGTAAGATCGATATTAAAACATCGACAGTTGGCGTCATCCGTGGGGAGATTCTTCCATGACTCTGGTAATTTCCTTTTCAACAAGTTTTCTTTCTTCTAATGTCCTCATGGTAGGGGAGTGGAATGAGGAGAGCTAATTCGACTTGGCTGACTACGTGAATATCAACATAGATGCCTGCTATGACTACGAATGTAAGAAAATATCAGATTGGGAAGATTGAAAAAAGGCAATATAAACTGAATTATTATCTCTGAACAAAAGAGAGATGTTTGGGCCTGTAAGCCGCATACCTCCTGATGTGCACCATGTAGGGCATAAGTGGGTATTTGTTCGAAAGAGAAATGAAAGAAATGAAGTTGTAAGATATAAAGTAAGAATTATTGCACAAGGTTTTACTCAACGTCCAGGAGTTGATTATGAAGAAACCTATTCCCCGGTCATGAGTGGAATCACCTTTAGATACTTAATCTCAATAGCAGTAAACCTTAACTTAGAAATGAAATTGATGGATATGGTAACTGCATACCTTTGTGGAAACTTGGATTCAGAAATTTATATGATGGTATCTTAAGGTATTTCTATCCCGAACCAAGACAGAGAAAATAGAAATCTATACAGTGTGAAACTCAGGAAATCACTGCACGGACTTAAGCAATCAAGCAGGATGTGGTATAATCACTTAAGCGACTTTCTATACAAGAAAGGATACACGAACAATGAAGATTACCCCTGTGTATTTATACGATGATTCCAAAATTGATTTTGTATAATCTCAGTATATGTAGATGATCTGAATATCATCGGAACCATGCAAGACATAAAGGAAACAAGTTCTTACTTACAGTCAGAATTTGAAATGAAAGACTTGGGTAAAACCAAATATTGCTTAGGTTTATAGCGCAAACATGTCCCTAAGGGAATATTAGTACATCGGTCAGCCTACACCCAGAAAGTGTTAGAAAGGTTCGATTTTGAGAAGGCATACCCATCGAAAGTACCTGTTGTAGGGATGGCCCACACCTAAGCCCAGCAGGCCTGTTAGGAGATTATAAGGTCCGAAATGGGACATGTGTAATGACGAAAGTGCCCCTGAAGGGGATGTACAGATGTAAGGGCCCCCATGTGGATATATATACGGTATAGGCCACAGGGGAAACCCTAAGCCATTGCTCACATAACTCTCCACTACCATACTCTCTCTCTCTCTCTGTTTGGTCTGTAACCACAACAGTACCGATAATCGGGAGATTTTTACAGCAAAATAAGGATCTATACCGACCTAGGGAAGAGGGGGAAGAAGTCTTAGGACCGGAATTCCCATACTTAAGTACAGTAGGAGCACTTATGTATTTAGCGAACTGCACTAAACCAGACATTACATTTGCCCTAAACCTATTAATAAGGCATAGTGTAGAACCTACCAAAAGGCATTGTTAGGGAATAAAAGACATCTTCCGATACCTCTAAGGAAGCAAGGATCTTGGGTTATTCTACAGAAAGAACCAAGTGTAATACCTCACCTACTGCCAGGGAGACGTGGCAAGCTGCATGCTTGCCCTAGCGTGCATGCATGCCACCTTGGCCATGAACCCTGCAGAAGACAGCACACAGCTACCCCACCTACTCCACTTTTCTGCCACAACCTCAAGAACAAAGCCAACCGAAGCACACCCCTCCACTCCTTCTCACTGCCAAGCCAAGAGCCACCCCAATACTCGAGCACATCCGAACCACCGCAAGGAAGAGGAAAGGAGGAGGAGGCCGAAGAGGAGGAGCAAGGGCAGCAGTGAGACGACGCCACGACGACGGAGGACGTCGACGACCACCGGTCACAAGCCAAGCCGCCCACTGAGGTTGTCTTCCATCCCACACACACACATAGAGAGAGAGAGTGAGGGTAGGGAAGAAGAAGGCGGAGGTGCCAGCGGCGGGCCTCGGGCCGGCTGTACCGGGCCGGGCCACGCCACCGGAGGAGCGGCACGGTCGCGCACGCAGGAGGCGCAGTAAAGGGGGAAGGCGAGGCGGAGGCGGGAGGCGGGGGCCGGCAGAGCCGCTGGCGGCGGGCCAAGGGCCAGCGCCGCCAAGTGCCGCCGCGCCGCCCGGGGCCTCCCGGCCGAGCAGACGAGAGGGGGGATGGGGGAGAGAGTGGGGAGGATGTGGCGTCGAGGAGGAGCCGGCGGCGACCCGGCAGCCCGGCGGCCAGCGCAACCGCGCGCCGACGTGTCGCCCCTGGGGGCCCGGCCGGTCGGCTGCGCGCGCGAGGGAGGGGGAGCCGTGGAGGCGGAGAAGGCCGGCGGCGGCCACTGGTCGGCGGCGAGGGGGAGGAGGCCGGCGCCCGTGTGCCGTGCGTCGCTTGGAGAGGCCCCTGTGGCCGATGGAAATGGGGAGAGGAGGAGAGAGTTGGCAGGGAAGAGGAGGCCATTCGGCCAGATTGAAATGGGGGGAGAAAGAGAGACCGTGGGAGAAGGAGGTAGGGCCAGTCGGCCGAACCGGTTGGAAAAAAGGGAAGAAAGAAAATAGGGAAAAGGAAAAAAACAAAGAGAAGTAAGAAAAGAAAAAAAAGAAAAAAAGAGAAGAAAAAGAAAATGGGGTGGTTCCTGCGCGACTGGACCTTGACCCTGTGCATTCTACGCTCGAGTTGGGTCCGCGCGTAGAATCATCGATATCTGTTGAAGCTCTGGTTTCTGTTTTGCCGTTAAGTTGGATTTATTGCTTGCCCAGGTGGAGGCCCCGAGACGACGCCGTCCGCACGTCGTTCCACTCCGCTTGGTTAACAGGCAAGCGCATGGTAGAGCGGTAGACCATAGAGTCTATGCATATACGATACTTACATGATGTGATAATATCTATGTGGTAATGCGATGATTACATGATGTTTATGTGGAAATGTGGTGTTTACATGGCATAAAGATGCATGGTAAACGATGGTAATGATGATGGACTAAGGCGGGCAATGATGCTTACCTGCTAATGATGTTGATGATGAGCATGATTATGACAATGGGCATGTGCATATACATTTGCATTATGTGCACTCAAGAGTGAGGGCGGTGAGAAAGTTCCTAGCTATGAGTAAAGCTAGCGGACTAATCCGAAGTGCTCTTGAGTAAGACCTACTTCGGTAGGCCTCCACGGGAGTGGGAGAGACCCCTGTGCCGAAATGGGCGGACCAAAGATTGTGAACATCGACGGGTGTTCACTCGGCAATACCGGTATTTGCAATGAGATGAGCAAATGTGCATGTAGAGCAGGATTGCATTGCATTGATGATTTGGCAATGTTGGAATATGACAATGCATGTGGAGTATGTTATGATTAATGTGGAAACATGAGAATGATGATATGAGCATAGCAATGCATGCGGAGAAGGTTATGGATGGTTGATTTGCTTACATGTTTGGTCGTGTTTATCGTTTTATTGTGTACTTGCTGAGTCTTTGGACTCACTCTTGCTTTGTTGTTTTATTTTTAGGTAACTGTTGAGGACGTCTTGCAAGGGCGGGTGTAGCACATGAATGACTTCACATTCCTGCAGCACTTCACATATCTAGCTTTTGGTAGTATATTTAACTCCACTAGTAAGCTAGCATAGTTGCTTAAAAATGGTATAGTGTAAGTAGTTGCTGCTTCATGAACAAGGTAGAGTGTGCTTAAATTGTTTAGCAGATGTCTAAAAGTGGTATTAGTATGCAATGATGGTAGCACGCTAGGCCCAGAGGATGGGCGGGGTGTTACACCAAGACTTGAATATAACTGGCTATGCAGATGCAAAGTACCTGTCGAACCCGCATATCGTAAGATCACAAACAGGCTATATATTCCCGTGTGGTGGAATTGCAATTTTATAGAAATCGCCTAAGCAAACTCTTGTAGCGACTTCGATGAACCACTCAGAAATCAAAGCACTGTACGAAGCCACACGAGAATGCACTTGGTTCTGACGAATGATTCACCACATCCAGCAGTCATGTGGAATGAATATTATGTAAGCTCTCACAATTATCTATGAAGATAATGCAGCTTGTGTTGCACAAGTATAGACGGGCTACATAAAGAGTCATCTCATAAAGCATATCAATCCCAAATTTTTCTATACTCATGAATTGCAAAAGATGGACGAAATTAAGGTACTGCACACTAAGTCATGTGAAAATCTTGCAGACTTATTTAGTAAGTCACTCCAAGCATCTAGTTTTGAAAGATGCGTACAAGGAATTGGAATGATGGGACTTAGAGAAGTGCAGAATTAAGAGGAACATTTTCTCAAGCTCGTTATTAAAACTTGATTATGAAGATCGAGTACCTAAAGAATAAATCTTGAAGATTAAATGAATTTGAGTGGATTGTACTCTTTTTTCCTTGACGAGTTTTCCTGAAGTTTCTCGGTCGTTTTTAATGAGTCAGTTCTTGCAACACAACATAACATGTATCATATACTCTTTTTACAAATTTTTCCCACTGGATTTTTATGGAGTTTTTGATGAGGCATGAACGTGTCGGATGAGTGCCAAGGGGGTGTTAGGAAATTTGGGCCTAGGTTTGAAGCCTTGACCTATGATGGGCACTTCACCACTAGGCTATATATAAAGAGTCTTATTGGCTATTCTGTACATATAAAAAGAGAGAAACTAATAACGAAAAGAACATGAGTTCTTCCCCTCTCTCTCTGTATTTCAATTTACTATTTGTATTACTCTATGATTGATTCATCTTTTCACATAGAAAAAAATTTGATCAGATTGAACTCGCCAGCGACACCTCGGGCCCACGATGATCGATGTGTCCGCAAGTTCTCCACGCGTTGGAGGACATGCAGCGCTGCCAATAATTCAGGCCAAAGTAATCGCCCTGTTGACCTGGCTGGCTGATAGCAATGCACGGTCACCTCTTAGCCTTGTATTTCATGGTGAATTATTTCTCAGTGTATTCATTGCACGATGTTGCTCCTACGCGCGTAAACTTAGCGAGGGAAGTGTGCGACCCAAATTAATCATTCTTTGTCATAGCGATATTAAAATTCTATGTTTTTCCATGGAGATTGTAGCGATAATAATTTCAAATTCACATCTTGAATACCATAAAGCGTCGTATATATACTTGTTTGAGAGTTTGCGGTATAATGATTACTTCTTCGTGGACATAGCTCGTTAAGTATGGTTATTTTATATCCTAGTTTTTTTTATGTTTTGGAAATGTATTTTAAAGAAATTTTAGATAAATTATAATAAGATTAGGATTTCTATTTTTTTTAAGTAAGATTTTTACTCCACTTTGAAAGAGTGATAGGAGGTCTATATAAAGTCATGAAGAGTGATCATGGAAAACCTAAGCAACCAAACAACAAAGAAAAGAACTCACTCATCCAAACGTAGAAGTGCATGAGTGGAGCAACTCCAAGAGAAGAGCTAAATCATTTTCTAAAGGTAAATTTGGCTATTATTGGAGAAAAAATGTCTCCAATAGACTCTGTAAATGACTCTCCAAATTTAGTAGCTCTCCATCCCTCCTCCTTCGCTCTCTATTTTTGGATAGCCTACCTCGCTCACCATCCAGCCTCTTGGCGCGGTCGGCGTTTCCTTCCCGCACGCTGCGCCCCATTCCCGCGCGTACGCGACCCACCGCGCGCCCTCTAGTTTAGATAGCCTGTTGGAGTAGTCTTGTTTTTTTTGTGAGATTCATTTTAGAGAATAGCTAAATCACTAAATTTGGATACTTCTTTTGGCTAATCTCTTGGAGTTGCTCTTAGAGTTTAGGTTATTCTTTAGCATTGGATTTTTGTATAAGACAAGGATCTAAGGGTTTTAAAAAATCAAGAGGGTTACGAGAGAGCGATAATCTCTTATATTCTTTTATGGTTATGCTTAAAGATTCTGCGGCCAGTTTCGCCAAATCCTTTCTCTCCTATCGTGGTTATTTCAATGACGTTATTTTAGTTCTCTATATGATATTTATCTCATTTATTTTTAATACCATATATATTTATACCATACCTCATAAACTCTGATACGGCCCAAAGACCGCTACGCGTAAAAAACGGTCTCCGAGTGTGAGTATTGGAGTGCTCGCAAAATTGTTGGGCACTGTTCTGGCACTCTAGCATATTGCGCCAACCCATGAGCTACATGGTTTTGATCTCTCTTAATATTGAGGATCCCAACCTATGGAAGCGTTGCGCCTGTTTTATTGGCACCCTGGGCCTGGATGGTAATAGCATAGATGCTTGGACAATCTGCGATAAAACTACAGCGCCGTATTACTTCTTTTACATCTTCTTTTTCAGGAAATTATAGTCTACAAACATACGACGATAACGCGGCGAGTTCAGTTAGCCAAGCTTTGTTTAATTAATACATGTCAATTTTTTGTTATTTAATAGCGAGTAGTGTTGTGCTGCATCATGCCTGTCCCAGGTCTACCGATGGCCAAGTGGATTTAAGTGAGCTATATATATGTTAGGATGTTTCCATCACCGAACGTATGGTTCATCCATTGCGCTGTTGTCGTTGGAGCTCTACATCTACACTACCATGGATGAACATGTGGCCTTGCTGTTGCGCTCTATGGCTGGAACTCTCTCTTTCTCTGTTGCTGTCAGTAGATAAATCCACCGCACGGCACAGCTCGTCCCATCACACGCCGTCCTCGCCTTGGCCACGTGGCTTGTCCTCCTCTCGTCTCCTCTCATTTCATCTTATGCCGCCTTAATTAACTAATTGTTAACCGTCTCGCTCTCCCTAATATCATCGGTAACGAACTCTGGGGCGGTGGCCGTGAGCGGCGCGGCGGTGGCGGCGGGATGGCGTCGGAGCCGGTGGCGCGGGCGGTGGCGGAGGAGGTGGGGCGGTGGGGGAGCATGAAGCAGACGGGGGTGAGCCTGCGGTGCATGATGGAGTTCGGGTCGCGCCCCACGGAGCGCAACCTGCTCCTCTCCGCGCAGTTCCTGCAGAAGGAGCTCCCCATCCGCATCGCCCACCGCGCGCTCGAGCTCGAGTCCCTCCCCTTCGGCCTCTCCAGCAAGCCCGCCATCCTCAAGGTCGATACGGTCCTCTCTCTCTCTGTGTGCGCGCGCGCGCTGATTTGGTTCATTTACATTTGAAGTCCGATTGGAATTGTTAGTCCATTGCCCTGATTGCTTATCCCTTTGGCCCATCGGTGATTTGACAAGTTTCGGTGTACCTCTGCTGATTCTGGATGGGTTTGTAATTGAGTTTTGGGTATTTTTGGACCTGTGTAGCATAGTAATACCAGAAGTAACCTTTGGTTGTATGCAGTGCCATTTATGGTCCTCTCCCCAAGCGCTGGCTCCGCCCGGTGACGCATGCGCTGTCCCCGCGCCTTGGCACCGTAGCACACGAGTCATGTGGTTCAGGAGCATATGATACCCCAGCATCAACTGCAGCCGCTCCGACTACGGCTGTTCGTCCACAGCCGCCTTCGACCACTGCCTCCCTCGACCACATCGGCTTTCGACTGCTACCACTTTTGATCACCTCCGCTTTCAACCACCGCTGCTTTCGACCACACCCATGTTTGATCACCTCCGCTTTTGACCGCAACCGTTTTTGACCACTCTGCTTTCAACCGCAACCGCTTTTTACCACCTCCGCTTTCAACCACTGCCACTTTCGACCACAGCCATGTTCGACTACCGCCTTGCTCGACCACTGCCGTATTCGACCACGACAGCCTTTGTGACCACATACAGCCTTAGACGTTTTGCCGGAATCATGCGCAACCAAACCGCATGACTCGGGTGCTGTGGTGCCGGGGCGTGGGACTATGTACATGTCGGTCGGTCGGAGTCCCACACTCGGAGAGAGAGCCAAAAATAGTATTGCATATATCCGGAGGCTACTTTTAATATTACTGTGCTGCACAGAGCAAAAATGCCCAAAACTCTTTGTAATTGCTGTGTCCCATGACTATTCCCCTTTTTTTCACTGTGAGTGGGGAATGATGGTTCGCTGTTGTATACTAGGATGTATATTCCGAATCATTTTGAAAAGGTGATTCCTTTAGGATGGACGCCTTGATATCTTTTCATGTTAATTGTTAGAATATCAATTTTGTCTAGGGGAATGGAATGCGAAGAAGTTGCTATCAATATGTGTCAGTATTTAATTTAAAATATCTAATTTATATTGATTGAAAATGATATAGTTTAAGAGTTCTTTACTGACCACCTGATGTGCTGTTTCATTTATTCTCCTTTTCATTTCACCGAAATCGTCAACATGTAGCAAAGTTGTACAGTAGGATAAGGAGGAATTTTGGGAGATTCTTGCTTGCCGATTTGCTTACATTTTTATTTTCTGGAGTGGGGTGGGGGGGCTTACTTTACCTCAATTTTTTGTTGTGCTGTCGTCTTGATCTAATCACGTCAGTACTAGAAGAATCTGAACTAAGCAAAGAGTAGGTATTTTATCGAAGAATTCTCACAGATGAACTTACTGATTCCTGCCAATTTGAGCATCCTGTGGTGGGACTGATGGTTGGTCTGTTCACTACTGTGGAGGTGAGGGACTGGTGCTTGGACTCGTTCTGCGACATCCGATATTTTCCAGAAGTGAGGAACCGGGACGACGAGCTCGCTTTCACGCAGATGATCAAGATGATTAAAGTGCGGCACAATAATGTGGTTCCGACAATGGCTTTGGGAGTGCAGCAGCTGAAGAAGGAACAGTGTCGCGCAAGGAAGATTCCCCCAGGATTTGACGAGATCCACCAATTTCTTGATCGATTCTACATGTCAAGGATTGGTATCCTCATGCTGATAGGTCTGTGAGCTTGATACTACTCTTCTGTCAGGAGCTGAATTTATAAATGATGTACTGACAGCTTCTTTCTTGTCTAATTTAGTTCTTGGCATCCTGTGCTTATTTGTCTAACAGTTACTGTAGGAACATATACTAAACTTCAATGTAAACCTGTTAAGCAGGGCCTAGCACAGCCCCTTTTTGTTTGCTGATTTGCAAATTTAAACTTGTGCAGACAACTTTTTTTGGTTGCATACTTGATTTCATTGCGTTCAAACTCCATGTTGCTTGAGCTAGCTGTACTATTGTGGACAAAAATGTAAAATGGTACAAATTCTTGATGTGTAAGTCCTAAACGAAATGATAGATAGGAAAGTCGAGTGTTTGTTGTTAGACATTTGTTCTTTGTTACACCGACTTGCTGCATTTCAGGGCAGCATGTGGCTTTGCATGATCCTGACCCGGAGCCTGGCGTCATAGGCCTCATTAATACAAGATTGTCCCCTATACAGGTGGCTCAAACTGCTAGCGAGGATGCCCGTTCTATTTGTTTGAGGGAGTACGGATCAGCCCCTGACATCAACATTTATGGAGACACAAATTTTACATTTCCGTAAGTGTCGGATATAAACTCACACCAATTACGATTGTTATGACTTGATTAAATCATGTGTTAGTATCAGTTCCTCTTTGCTGCTATTCTGTTCAGATTGTTTATGCTTTTGTTGTCATAAAGCATGCATTTCTTCATCTTTAATTCTTTATTGGGGAATTGGCCTCCCTGATTATTGTCTTGCTAACTAGCTTACTATTTTGACTCTATCAACTACAGATACGTCGCATCACATCTGCATCTCATGTTATTTGAACTGGTGAAAAACTCCCTTCGTGCGGTACAGGAACGATATATGAATTCTGATAAAGATGTTCCTCCTATTAGAATTATCGTTGCTGATGGAGAAGAGGATGTTACTATTAAGGTATTAGTCTATGACATCACCTGGCATCTATTGTTGGTAACATTCTAGGCTACGGGCAATTAGTAAAAAGTCGCAGTTTGCATATTTGTGAGCTCCAATCACTATGATGGAACTTCCCCTGATATATGCTTATGTATGAAGTTAGCATCTCGTATTACTAGGCTGTAGCATAGATTGCAATTGTGAATGACTCGACTTATATTTGATAGTGGGATTAGAACCTGACTGACAGAGGTATGGATTAATGCTGACTGCTGAATGCATGTCTAAAGCCAAGCTGCCATTTGCTGTAAATCAACTGATGCAAAAAAAAAAAAAAAAACAAGTATAGTGCTCAGTGCTAACTAGGACATGTTGATTAAGGCAAGGGACATTCCTTTTTATATTGTTACTCTTAAGGTGCTGCATTTTCATATCTCTCCTCAGACGTTACCATGTTGTGTATGGGCATGTATGGTGACATATGCTGTCACTAAAAGTTGATGTATATCAAAGTGTGAGATGTCACTCTTCTATGTGATAGACACTTTCTTATTTAGTAGTTATATCCTGCTAAGTTTTGTGGACCAATATGAGACTAATTCCTGTCGAAATAAAATAAATATTCCACCTGCCGAACCAGTAGGGGGCCAACATTTTCTTTTTTAATACAAAAGGTAGCCAACAAGTTCATTAAATACATTATTCCCAAGAGGTGTTTTAAGTGTTTCAGTTTCAATGCTTTGCTGATGCAGGTCAGTGATGAAGGTGGTGGAATAGCAAGAAGTGGCATCCCTAGGATTTTCACATATCTTTACAGCACTGCAAAGAATCCACCTGATATAGATGGCCCTAGTGAAGGAGGAACTATGGCTGGATATGGTTATGGGCTCCCAATTAGTCGCCTTTATGCCCGTTATTTTGGTGGGGACTTGCAAATCATATCCATGGAAGGATACGGTATGCTCATATTTCACTTCATTTACTGACAACTAGTCAATGTGAATGTTGAACAATTTATCCATGTTTACCTGAAGTGTCATGTACATCTTTCTGTTTTGCTTATCATAAATTACTACTAGTGGCTATAGGATTGTAACTGCACTATGTCTTCAAGACTTGAACTGATCATTCTTGCCTTCTCTGTTATGTAGGCACCGATGCTTACCTCCACTTGTCACGGTTGGGAGATTCAGAGGAGCCCTTGTCTTGACGGCTTCCCTGTTCTGATACCAATTCTGTAATTAGGTTGCTCCGGTTTCTTGTAATCCCTGTGCTGGTCTGCAAATATTGTCTTTTAAGGGCCAGCCATCTATAGCTGTTAACTTGTTATCTTCTAGTTACCACGGTTTCATCATTTCAGCTTTGCGGCAGCGTGAGCTCCGCCCCCCATCTGTACCTCTGTTGTCTAGTAAAATGTAGAATCCTTGTGCCTCGCAGATTTTGGCATTGTTCATAAGCACACTTACCTTGCCTACTTGGACCTTCATTGTTGCGTGCAAAGTGTACTTCGTTAATTTTCAGTAGTAGCTAACTTCATCAACTGCATTCCTTGTTTTAGATAGTTTGCAGCTTTTGGAACTTCTTATCTTGTTGAAGCGGCTTTTGCATCTGCTATCCAACTCAGGCTCCAGTGATGAACAAGAGACATGGATGTAGCAACCAACTCTAGTACTATTCTTTGCTACTTAGAAAGCCCCGAACTGCCCCCTCCCGAGCCGAATTCCAAAACTGACCCCTCGCGCGAGCAAGGTGGCACGCCCGCCCACCGTGCGAGGCCACCTGATGCACCCGCCCACCGCACGTGGCACCTCGCGTGCCCACCCACCGCGCGAGGCCTCGACACCACGCGCCGCCTCTTGCCCAGTTGGCCCCCTCCCCCTCGCTGGTTGCATGATAAAAAGGTCGGATTCGTTCTTTGGAAGACACAACAATGCTATATCATGACCATTGCCAGATATGTTATGACCATCAACTAGACATATCAGGTGTGCAGATCAAACCTTGACGCCTATATCATGAAGTGGGTGGATGAATTCTGCCCTGGCAAGGTCCATACGTAGTAGTCAAGGGGCAGGGTCACGGACTTCCAGATCACGGTGCTGATGGATCACACATACGAGCTTGCTAAGCAACTTCAAAGGCACCACAACTTGATGTCCTCGTATGTTACCAGTTTGATCAACCACCTGGTCCTCGTAGATGTTTCTATTTCACCGAAACTTCTGCAGGCAGATGTTATTAACATGGTGGTCTTTGAGGTTAGCTGTAAGAAGATCTGCCTGGCAAAACAGAAGATCTTGGGTCGTATATACGGCACATACGAAGAGGCCTACGATCTAGTCCCAAGATTGCTCCACCAAATAGCAGAATCAAATCCTGGAACATACATAAACAAGGTGGAGTGACTGTAACCCACGAAGGGGTCAAATTGCTTCATTCTTGATAGAGTATTTTGGGCCTTTCGTCAGGCGATCAATGGGTTCAAGTTTTGTCATCCCGTGCCGACAATGGGCAGCACCTTTCTATCTGAGAAGTACAAGGGCACCATCCTAACCGTAGTTACCGTGATGAAAAATAGACTTGTGCCAACGCACATTTGTGAGACGAAGCAAAGGCTGCAAAGTGAAACGGGCAAAGAAATGTGTGCCAACGCAAGCCTAGTTACAGTCATCGGTCGGTACACATCAAAGAAACAAAGGAGCTCAGTCGAGCGTGATGCGTGCCAGGACAAGGGGCATAGCACAGGCCGACCATGGAGATAGAGGGGTGACATGGGTTTTGACGAAGCTTGGTCAGGTGCGAGGCGGAGCCTAGGGGCATGGCGAAGACCAAGCATAGTGACGGAGGCGAGACGGGGACCAAGCACGATGGCAGAACCGAGTGTGGCACAAACCAAGCATGGCGTCGATAGCTCATCATGTTGGCTAATATGATTTTTTATAGCAAAGCATGGATATTTATTTAGTCACTTAAAAAAGATCAGCTCTATTACCGGTATTATCGGTCTTAACCGGAGAAATGAGCTTCGGTTACACGATAACAGGAGCGGACCTAGTAAGTCATGAGTGTTCAACTGAACATCTATTCTTTTTTATAAAATATTAGATACATAATAGGCATATTAGGTGTATATACTGTTAATTAAGCCAAAACTATATATTTGTGCCTGCAAATAAATTTAGTCCGCACTCTCCCATATTTTGTGCGCGGCTATGTAACACATTAAACCAATTTTCCTTTCCATACCAGCTTTTCTTATACAGTCTAAATCCTAATCTTTGTTCTCTCTTTCATCTTGTGGCTGTGTGGTCGTGATCGTGCTCTCTCCAGATTTAAGTGTGCTCCGCCCACTCCACTTATTTTCTTTTTTACTCCGCTCCGCTCTACTCTACTTTGCTTTGGCATCAATTCTTTATAGGGTCTAGCCTCTTCTTTCTTCATTTTTTTTTCTAATAGATATTGTACAAAAGTACAATCTTTGCAAGTAGTTAGTTGGATCCTTGTTACATATTGTTCACATATTAATTTTTGCAATTTTTCCTCTGTATAAGGAACATACAACTTTCTTTTAGATGGGGAATTCTTGCCGACGAGAAAAGAGCAAAAACGACAAAATTAGTAAAGTATGTAACTATCATTAATTTCTATAATTTGTTGTTTAATTGATCACCTTTATGTCATTCATTTCCTCATAAGAAATCATTAATCTCTATATTTTTGTATTATTATTATATCTATATGAGCGTATCAGCGTTTTAGAAAAAATGGTGTGTCATAGTATCGGCGTATCAGTATCGACATATCCGAGCAATCTAACATAGAAGTTCAAATGCACATTCTAAAAATACTGGGTCCACTACCACATGATAATATTTGCAATTTTGTTTGTGCACAAAGAGAGAAGCTGCGGGGTGCTCATTTGGGCTTATGTTTTTTTTTTTGCTTTTAGGCTTATTTGGTACTTTTTGAAACTTTTTCACTGCAGTTGCTATAAACTTTTTTGGCGTAATTAAATTTAAAAATGAAAAAAAACAGGTTCTCCGATTTCGGACAATGCAAAGAAATACGAAAAAAATAAAAAATACGAAAAAATCAAAACATGAAATTTGAAAGCTGAAAAATATAAGCCAAAATTAACAGGGGCAGTCAGTGTCAGCGCGGGAATTTTAGGTGCAGCAGGTTCGGTTGCTGTGAATGCTTTTTACTCGCGTAAGGACTGTCTAGGTGAGTCGGTCACGATGTGACCACAAAGGTTGCTTCAGGTAAAAGGGAGATTAAAGCGTGAAAATCTAGCAGAATCTTATGTTAATAGAGCCTTAAGGTAGAAGATTGTCTGCTAGATCTATTATGCATTCTTTCTTCTTCTTCTTTCCTTCTCTGATTTCTTTCTTTCTTTTCTTTTGTTTTTAGGAAACATCAGCTCCCATCTTGAAAGAATCGTGTACAAATCTTGTATGAAAAATGAATTTGTGAGCCACTGGCAGTAACTGAATGACACTCGAGTATGCTACTTTGTTCTGGCTCGTCCTATGTGACTATGCCTTGACCTGTTACTGTACTGTTGGCTTTCGATCGAACCTTCTTCTTCTCCCGTATGAAGTTGCCGCTGCCTCGTGAAAGTAGCACGCACAGATGGCAGAACATCAGATGCTACGTGCTTGAAGCAACGCCAGATGCTACCAAAAAATCGCAGCAACGCACATAACATCCTGGAAAGTTGCTCTCTGATCAGCTTTCTTTGGGAACTAGAGTAGTTTGCCATAATTCACGCAGCTGATGACCCAGCTGTTTTGTTTCCATTCGGTGTACCTCGAGGGATTTTGGCTTTAGATGACCCAGCTTTTGCTTTCTTGTCCTCTCGGGGTGCAACTTGCTGTACTAAATTCTGATAGTTTATTACTCTCATCGGTAGGTTATGTACCTGCTTAAAAAGAAAGTCTGCCCACTTGCAAAGCTTATGAATGCATATGCAGTTATTCACCCTTAAATCTGGCTCGCTTGTTTCAGTTTCAACTTCTAATTTCTCATTTTTTTAATTTAATTTTTGTTTGTTGGTTTTTTCTGTATTACTGCACATTAGGGCATCTGTAGTGTATGAAAAGAAGGGGTCTTAAGCCACCTTAAGGTCAACCTTATACATTACGGGGGTGACCTTAAGCAGACCCTAAGTAAAAAAAGCTTAAGGCTGGTCCTCAAGCTAAAGACCTGACCATAAGCATTAAAATATAATTTTTGTTTATCTGTCAAGTGGGACCGTCTTAAGGCCCCTTGGTTATATACACTAGGGAGTTGGTCTTAAGGTTTAGATGGAACCCACCTTAAGACCCTTTGAGTTATATACACTATAGATGCCCTTATAGTGATGTGTTAATTTTTAAATTTTAAATTTAATTACATCAAATAAGCTACTTTCAGTTACAATAAAAAAAATCAATTATAATAAAAAATAATAAATTATCGTCAAACCGAACACTACCCGATCGAGTGTGTCGGGACATGACAGAGTGGAAATTCTCTCACATTTGGATCCATGGCTGCTTATTATGATCGAAGAGAGAAATAGGTATGCACTTAGAGCCTATTTCATGGTCGATCTGCAGCGGCAACACACAAAAATATCACCAACTTTGTAAACGATATTTAGACGAGAGTTTCTTCATCAAGATTGCATAAATCCACGTCACCTGGTTCAGCTCTGTTTGGAAAAAAAATGATTCTCAAAGAAGTTCCTATTAGAAAATGCTATGTTCCCTATAATAAAATTTTTGTATCGCAAACAAAACCTTAAAATTCAGAATAACTCGTTGCAAGATTTACACGACATGTACATTTACTAACCTTTGGTCCATACCCATTAGCCATAAGATGATCCCGGTGAGTTTTGGACATTTTTGGCCCTATATAGCATAGTAGTATCAGAATTAGCCTTCGGATATATGTAATGCCATTTCTGATCCTCTTCCCGAGCACGGGACTTCAGCTGGTCGATGCTTACGTAGTCTTGCGCTCCGGCATCGCAGCACCCGAGTCATTCGGTCTGGGAGCGCATGATTCCAACAAAACGTCTAAGGCTGTATGTAGTAAAAAAGGCCGCCGTGGTCGAATATGGCAGTGATTGAGCAAGGTAGTGGTCGAAAGTGGTGGTAGTTGAAAGCGGTTACAGTCGAAAGCGGAAGTGGTCGAACATGGGTGTGGTCGACAGCGGAGGTGGTCAAAAGCGGTAGCGATCGAAAACCGAGGTGGTCGAGGGAGGCAGTGGTCAAAGGCAACTGTGGTCGAATAGACGTGGTCGGAGCGGTTGCGGTAGACGCAGGGGTATTATATGCTCTCGGACCGCATGACTCATGTGCTACGGTGCTGGGCGGAGTCCCACGCTTGGAGAGAGGATCAGAAATAGCATTGCATATAACCAAAGGCTACTTCTGGTATTGCTGTGCTGCACAGGGCTAAAAAATACCCAAAATTCGGTTCCAGTTAGGAAACATTTATGTGTCTTTTTTTAGGCTATAGTTTATGGTTTTTGGCTGTTTATGAGAGAGTATGGAGTAAGAAAAACTCGTATACAGTTTTGGTCTATATAAATAAAATTGCTACAGTATATACTACGATCAACTTATAGACTCTGTTTTAAAAAATAACTTGTTTAAAAACTAATTATTATAAACAAAAATTGAAAAACTAAAGCTAGGAAGAAAAAGGAGAAACTCTTCAACTTTCCTATGAACTAGATGGCGAAGAGGAGTAGGAGGCATAGTTATTTAGATAATCTATTTCAAGTAGTCGTCTTGTTTAATTTGATTTTCGAAGAAACTAAACACCAAAAGGCAAAAAAAATAGAGCCTATATCTTGGGATAGCCTGTGTATTCTGGTCAAAGAAAGCAAATCATGAGTGCTGCAGTATAAGCTTGAAAACGATAATGAAATAAACCCACTCCAATATTATATAGCTTGTGTTTGTTTTCTACAGCACGTTGGTTGTTCTGCTTGCACCGTGAATCGGATGGGTTGTGCGTTTCTTTGATAGAGAAACTAGCCTCATAGGCGCGGCAACACGCCGCGCCAGCCATCGTGTGTACCGAAGTAAAAGAGCCGACGATCTGCGAGGAGTTCTTTAAAAAAACCAAGGGCACATGCGTATTTCCGGAAAAGATAAAGGGTTTTTTCTTAAAAAAATTGAGAACCCGTATGTAACGAATCGAGGACCCGTATGCAATTTACAAAACCTCGGGGCGCAATCCTGCAAATTGGAGGGGGTTTTCAGAAAAAAGCACCGCATAAAAACCCACCAGGGACCTTTTCGTGAGGAAAAATGACCTTTTCGCGAGAAAAAAGGACCTCTACGTAATTTCTGGAAAACAGAAGGGGAGTGCCTCCCCCGGCCGTACGCAAAACCGGCCGACACGCGCCGGCCGAGGGAGCGTCGGGGGGACGTGGCTAGCCTCCCTGCCCGCGAATGCTTCCGGCTTTGTATAGCAGGATGATACGCCAATTGCCCTTCCTAAATTAACCTTCTTAAGTCTTTAACGAAATCTCACAAAAACGAAAGGAAACTACCGTGCCCTTGATCATCAACTTCTCTCCGCTTGTCTCCACTTGGCAGCAAACTTGTACAAAAAATTTAAACAAAAAGAATAACGTCCTCGCGAGTCCACCTCGACGCGGCCGCCGCCGTCGCAACCATACCACGAAACCCCCACACCTCTCCGCCGGCGAAACCCTAGGGGTTGGCGGCGGCGGCGATGGGGGAACACGCGGCGGCGAAGACGTCGGTGTGGTGGGACATCGAGAACTGCATGGTCCCCTGCAGCTGCGACCCCCACCTCATCGCCCAGAACATGAGCTCCGCCCTCGCCGCCGCCGGCTACACCGGCCCCATCTCCATCTCCGCCTACGGCGACACCAATCGCATCGCCCTCCACGTCCAGCACGCCCTCTCCAGCACCGGCATCTCCCTCAACCATGTCCCCGCCGGTACGGTACCCCCGCGCCCTGCTCTCTAATTGCTCCTGGCAAGGTGATCCGGTAGCCCCTCGCCAATGCATGTGGATTGCGCCGTTTTGATGGTCTCTGGACGGCCGGATTGCTGCGCGATTCACTCTAGATGGTTCCGTTTGTGTATGTTTGGTGGATCTGTTGTAATAATTGATGATAGAGAAATTTGATGATTTGTCCCTTCTTTATTTGCCACATAGTTGGATTTAATTAATGGTTTGCCCCATCTTTCAATGGATACTTGATGATTTGCCCTCTTTTAGCTCATTTTTTATTGCTGCAAGTCTAATTAACCATGTGAAATGATCAATTTACTCCTCAGGATAAACCGAGCTGGTTGTGGTGCCATGGTCGTGGTTCCATGGTCGTGGTGCTGTGGTCGTGGTTCCATGGTCGTGGTGTTGTGGTCATGGAACCGCTGCGTTCGAAGTTCCGTGGTCGTGGTGCCGTGGTCGAAGTACCGTGGTCGTGGTGCCGTAGTCGTGGTGCCATGGTCAACGTGCCGTGGTCAAGGCTTCGTGGTCGAGGAATCGAGTCAGTGAACTGGTCGGTAGTCGTAAGCTATAGTAACCACGTGCTCACGTATGTTCGACCACGGTAAGATCCAACAGCCGTGACCGCACAAGGCCCCGTGCTAGCGTGGTGGAGGTGAGGGAGGCGGCCGACGTGGAGGAGTCGGCGTTTTGGGGCGGCGAGGAGGGGATGGCGGCGGCGCCACGCGGTGGAGGGGCAACGGGCTGCTTGCGCGGGGTGGAGGAGAGGGACGCGGCCTCGAGAGGCAAGGAGGAGAGGGAGGCGGCCGACGTGGAGTTGCTGATGGTCTCGGCCGGCGAGGAGGGGATGGAGGCGATGCCACATGGCAGAGGGGGCACAAAAACCCTAGCTTAGGTGAGCGGAGATGGAAGAGTGGAATGGGAAATCGATTGCTCGGTTTGATGTCCAGCTGCAGCTCGGTTTATCCTAAGGGGCAAATTATTCATTTCACATGGTTAATTAGGCTTGCAGCAATAGAAAATGAGTTAAAAATCCAAAGAGGGCAAATCATCAAGTATACATTGAAAGATGGGGCAAATCATCAATTAAAATCAACTATAGGGCAAATGAGTTGTTGGCAAATAAAGAAGGGGCAAATCATCAAATTTCTTATGATGATAATAGTGGAATCTTAGGGTTTGAAAGTTACCTTATATTGGGTGGCGTGCTCCATCTGCTGGATCTTAGGCTTGTGGGTTGTGCTGGCTGACGGGTTGTCGTGGTGTTGATGGTGTGGGTTAGGAAAAGGGATCGATGAGGGTTTGGGATGTTGGACGTTTTGATTTGTTCGATGGGGTTCTACATATTGTTTTTTTTCTTTTCGGGTGTGATAATGGGGCAAGGTGATATTTGTGGTATTCGGGTTCATTTTGGACGTCACTGAGTTTGATTGGTGTTGTTCTTATGTGGATTTGCTCGCTGTTATGACTTATGATTGTGATCATGTTTCCTTGATATGATTAGGAAAGTTCTAATAGTCTGTTTTTCTTTTGAGTTTTGACTTCGTGCAGTAAACTTGGTTGGTTGTTCTCAAGGTGCAGTGTTTTGAAATGGTTTGGATTGGAATACTTCTTGTATTAGCTTAAAGAAAAACTAAACTAAAAATAGAAAAAGGAGAGTATAGTTTTTCTGGCTTGTTGTGTTGACCCTTGAATGCTTTATTTGCTCCTGTAGACATAATTGGGAAAGCTTCTGCTGCTTAATTTGTGGAGTTTTGTTAGCTTCTGCACACCTCAAAATCCATATCTGTTCCACGAGATTAAATTTAAGTGCTATAGGTATTCCCTTGTTTTTTTGTTTTGAACTTTAGATAACATAAGAACGGGGAGAAATCCATCACAATAACTCTTTGGTGGTATTGTCCAGTTGGGGGAAGATCATTTGTTGGGTTTAAGTTATTTGTTTGAGTTATTTGGAGAATATGCGACTAGTTAATACTCCTGCTAATGAGCCAATCCAAAAAAAAATGTCGCTTTTGTATGTGTACAAGCCAAACTTTGAAATCTGACCCTTGTACCGGTAAATACTTAGATTGGGCACAAGAAAATGCCGGGTATATTCGTTATAAAAAACACCTTCATAATATCTATAGTATATAACAGAAAAATTCCATTCAAAGTTGTATGTTACGGACTGTGCCAATTAAAAAAAAAGAGAAAGCTTTTTGACTGGATGGAGTATATGGAATATATTTCTAACTTATCTATGTATACCTATAAAGAAATTTTACCTTCAACTGCTCATGGTGTCTTCGCAACAACTGGATTTGGGGTTTCTTTGTGATTTTAAACTAGATTTTATTGGATTTTCCTTAGGGTTTATCTAGTTATCCAAATAAGTAATGGTCGATTATGAGCATGTGCGCCACTTGTCCATGACATAATGTTTATTCTTACAAGTAATAGTGAAAACTGACTTTTTCATTAACAAGTAATGAGTGAGTTTTTATTGTTAGTTAACATTTCCATCCGTCAGATCCACATATGTATGATATTTCTTCTGCATTGAAGAATGAGTCCAAATCACCACAATAGGTTTGTATCTCAGATATTCTTCTGGCAGCTCGCCATTAGACATGGCACAGCTATGTGCTGATTGTCTTGCATTTCCAACCCACGTTTCTTACATGTCTGGCATAGTTACATACCAGAAGCTTTAATATCATGTTCTCATGTTTTTATTTTTTCCCTAACAATTGGCAGGCATTAAAGATGCAAGTGATAAGAAGATCTTAGTTGACATGCTAATCTGGGCTATTGACAACCCTCCGCCAGCAAATTATTTGCTAATCTCTGGTGATCGGGATTTCTCTAATGCCCTTCATAAGCTTGTGATGAGGCGTTACAATATCCTATTAGCTCAACCTCCAAATGTGTCTCAAGCACTTACAGCTGCGGCAAAGAATGTTTGGCTCTGGAAAAGCCTTGCGGCTGGAGAACCACCATTAGCAGATTCACCATACATAAGCAGCACGTCAAATGGCAATATGGAAGATGTGGATACGACGAAGAATATAGTTTCAGATTCTTCAGACACGACTCTACATACCAACCCTCAAGTGCAGAATGGTTTACAGTTTGATCATCAAAAGGGTGGTAATGGAAAGGCAGATAAGCATTGTAAAGTGAGGCAACCTCAAAAAAACCAGACAGACAATGTATCTAAACCAGCAAGCAATGAAGAAAATTCAGTTGATGGAGTTGCCAATGATTCTAAAGGAAGCACTGCTAACCAGCCAAGTCAGTCTTCTATGCCGTCACCAACTTCATCATCAAGTTCTGAATCACAGAATAGGGCAAAGGTGAACCAGTCAAGCACACCAAAAGTTCAGCCCTTTTCCCTGTCTAAAAAGCCTGCAAAATCTGCTCATTCCCATCAAAAGTGTGCTCCCCACGACTATTTCAATAGTAAGAAGCCTGGTGTGTCAACCGAGTCTGCACCGAAAAATGGTGCTCCTGATTTTGGCATTGGTAGTGGCCATTATCATCCAAAACACCAGAAACCCCAATCGTCTCAGCCGCCAAGACCCCAAAATCCAGCGACTCCTCATCCCCACAGTAAATCTGGCAATTTTCATGCATCAAATTCACATAGAAGCAACTCGTGTCCACCACCAGCTGGGCATAACGGCGTTCCTACTGCACCATTGCAATCCTGGCCAAGTGGCCCTCCCTCTCATGGCCCGCCTATTAATTATCCTGATATGAGTCGGATGAATATTTCTGGATACCCCAGCGGAATTCATGACAACCAAGGTTTGAACATCAATTATCATCCAAACCATTCTGGTGCTCCTCATAATGTTCAACCTGATTATAGTTACAGATCTCCAACTCCACCTAATATGTCCAGCAACATGCAAAACACTGGACAATGGGGAGTCAACCCAGGCTGTCCACAGCCAGCTTCTGACTCTCAAGATCTTGTAAGTAATATATTAGGTTCTTTGGAAGTATTGAAGACCGAGAAGATTCCACCAACAGAACAGAATATATCAGACTGTATATGTTATGGAGATTCTAATCTACCAAATTTTGATGTTAAGAAGGCTCTTGAACTTGCCATTCAGCATCAAGCCATCGTCATGAAAATATTAGGACCTATGTCATTCTTCCTGGGGAAAAATGAAAATCTCTGGAAATGCGTGAATATAATGGATATCAATGCAAAATACCCAAAAGAGACGTTAGAAGCTGTTCATAGGTTCATATCTTCCGCTCCTGGCTATTCTGCGGTAAAGAATTCTCAATCCAGGTAACGCTTGATACCCAGCAATGTGTTAACTATATCTGTATTTTTCCTTGAATATGGTTATATTTTTGCGGTTTTTATTTGTTTGTAGGTATCAAGCTGCAACCTTCTTGAAGAAAACATGCTTAAAACATCTTGCCCTTGGTGAAGTTCTTCAGATTTTGTATATCATAACCAATACAAAAAAGTGGTTTGTGCCCCACTCTTCAGGTTGGCAGCCGTTGTCATTTAACATAATAGTGGTTGGTGCTATTACAGATGCTGGTGGAAAAACTTAGCCTTGGTACATTTGTCTGCTCATATTGGATGGACAATTCGAGGCTCTGGTGATTGGTACAAACTGTTTCTTGAAAGGCTATGCTCTGGTGAAGTTATCTAGTATGGTGGCTCATCTACATTTTGCCAAGATTTTCTTTTAAAAATAATGTAGTAGGTAGTTTAAACCTTAGTATGTCTTAGTCGGTACCAAGCTGTCATTATGCTACTGGTTTTGTTCCTAGTACTCCGATGGAAGCAGCTCTGGTTGCAGTTATTTTTATGAGAATGATACTTCTGTTGGTAAGTTGGTTCTGCAATCGACAACACAAAGGGATACAGAAGGACTATGATCTTTGTTCAGGCAGTGTAACAGTGCCTGATACTGGAGGTTCTGATCTGCTCCCATTTTACCCAGTGGCCCAAAAGGCATACTCGAAATATCAGGAGTTGATTTCAAGGAAATATGCCATAGTGGCAACAGAAAATGCTGCTATTAAGCTGTTCAATGAAGTACCGACATTGAAGCCCCTTTGTTTGCAAATACTCACCAACACACATGGATGGATGGCTGAATCATGTGATGTTCAGTGGCTCTTGGTGGTTCGGGTAATTGATGTTATCTGGGACTGGGAGTTGATTTAAAACTACTTTTGCTATGGCTTCCGGCACGTGGTGATGGAGTCTGAAATGTATTCGGAATGCATTCAGAATAGTTAGTGACCTTACCATCGTGCCAAGGTTGCCTCCAAACTTGTTATGCTGTGTGTAGATATTGCCATTCTGGTTTGGTGCTTGCCTTGTCCGTAAGGTTTCCTTCTGTTGTGGCTTCCTCTGTTGAGGAAGATTGGGAATCAGCTAGTGTGCTTTGTTCACTTATCACCTAGACTGTGGAATGTGTCTTGTAATGCTGACAGTTGTTAAAGAATATTGTGTTTCTTGTAAATTTCTTTAATACTAGTCGCTTGTTCTACTTTATGCTTTGATTATCATATTAATGTTGCGAGTTGTGACTTGCATCTCGTGTGAATTGTGATAATTGGCACTCTGTGCACACCTATTAACTGAGAATTGAGTTCTTACGACGTTGCTGACAGATGCTGATCTCTTGTTAATCAAGTGATATTCCAACAATTCTTTAGGCTATGTGAATCATATATGCGACGAATATGACTGGCCAGTGGAGCATCCCATGTTCACGAGCTGGTTCCATCAGTTTCTGAAAAACCGATAATTTACAGATGGCGATTCTTTAATTCAACCAATAATTGGGCAGACGTGTGTTTAGTATGCTGCCAGGTTTTCACAGTAGACTTGGTATGAAGCCACGGCCTTGGCACCACCCGAGTTGCTACTGCCGATCCTGCCTGGTAGTGGAACAATTGACGCCAGTAATCAACCAAGAACTATACTATGGCACTGTTTTTTTTGTAAACCTTGCTTGTAAGTTGTACCAAGGAGTTCATAAATGTTGCCCAGTGTTTGATCACATAACATTAAGCGAAAAGACATTCAAAAGAGAAGTATGTCAGCGAAGGTACAATCAACAAGAAACTCATGCCTTGGCAAAGCAGAGAACAATAACACCGTATCATTTACATGCACTGAAATCACAAATAGCTATTGGTGCTTTTATTCAGCGCGTGATTGTTTCACATCTGTACAATGTACACCAAACTCTTCTCACTAGTATGGACAGACTACAATGACCTTCCTCTATGGAAGAAAAGGGTTCTGAGAGGAACAGACCTCCCTTTGCCGCTGGTACGCACTTTCATCAAACCAAAATGAATTCCTCAATCAGTTACGGGCATATTTGGTTGCCTGCATGAGCTGATGCAGCTGCATGAGCGTGGCCAGGCTGAGTAGAGAAGGTCCTCAGCCGCGTTTCTCCTCAGCCTGGCTCCAGTTGATTTTTTACATCCGCTCGTGCAGGCTCTCACCCCGATGCAGGCAACCAAACACCATCTCCCTGCATGCGCTGGTGCGAGCCACCCCGATGCAGGCAACCAAACAGCCCCTACAAGAATTAATGTAGAGAACAGAAAAACAGAATGGAAAAGGCTAAGTGTAGGGTACCTTGAAGCGCTGAAGGCACCAAAGGAAACTGCTGCAAAAATTATGAGTAGAAAGGGAGCTTTAACCAATGCCTTATTTGATTTTCCATACCCCGTTGGAACACCAGACCTCATTACATGCACCCCATGTATGATCTATCTCATTAGGTGCATAGGTTGAGGACACCAATGCACATATCACGAAATTGAGTTTACCTTCCATCCTACTCCCATATCTTCTTCTTGCAAACGGCAATAAACAAAACTTAATTTAATCGGCAAACGCGATGCTAAAGTAAGCACATTACTGGATGTAGGTTTAACAAATGCATTTATTGGTTATCAGGTTTTACAAATGCAAGTATTGGTCATCTGAGTGAATGACATACCATCCTTCAGACAAGAATATGCTTCTGATATCTGCAAAATATAAACACCAAACTTTGTATTACAAGGCTGGGAAAGACAAAACTCAGAATTGTATTATAATGCTTGTACTGCAGACCAAATTCAGATTCACCGAACTGGAAAAGTATATGAGTGTTACTACGTGGAAAAACACCCATAATTTTCATCTCTGCTAGGGAATGTGATATTGTGATGTGTTGGTAAGTTAGAGAAGTCTGTCAATGCTAGAAGAACAGGTAAAATGACATACATGCTCAATTTAACGCCCATGATTGAAGATGAGAATCAAGCCACAACAATTGGGAGTATTTGTTTGTGTACTTGTCTCGGTGGGTGGGCAGGCCGCAGGTGGATCTTAGCCAGAAACAAGAACTACTCTCGGACCAAATCCGCAACAAGTTCTTGCGTAAACGATTGCCACTGTGTAGCGGGTTCTTGGTTGACGAGGAATCAAGGGTTGTTGGTGTAGAATCTGAGGTCGGCTTGATCTTGCGCTAGCTAGGGTGGCGTTAAAGCTGGCACCTTGGTCTCTTGCCTGTTGCGTTGCGGTAGTTTTTGTATGTCTAGTGCCGGGATTTGTTGTTCTGATGGTAGGTTCGGTGGTGGTGTGGTACAGGTGCGGTGAATTGCTTCCTCCTAATTTTCTCATGAAAGATAAACACTACATGCCAAAGTCTCAGCCAAACTCTGCTTTGGTGCTGTATGAACCAAATGGCTCGTAACTTTGTTCTAGCATATATGCTTCTTACTCGGGAAAATTGCTCTCATGCCACAAACTTATGTGTGATACTCCCTTTTGTCACAAAGTTAAATGTCTTTGTTATTATGCCACAAAGTTGAGTGTTTATTCCTTTCTTTTGCCATTTCCTTCACTTTTTCCATGCTGGGAGAAGAAACTGACCGTTTTGCCCTTCTCCCTCCTCCCCTCACGCGCGCGCAGGAGCGGAGTTCCCGTCGCCGGCGACCCTCGACCGCGTGGATCCCAAGCCGCGGTGGAACCCACGGCCGGAGCAGATTCGGATCCTGTGCACCGGCCCGCGAGGCCGCGGCGCCGTTTACGCCGCCCCCACCCCCTCCCCAGCAAGTACAGCCGCCGTAGCTGCTCGTCTTGCCGGTGGCGCCCACCTCGTCGTCCTCGTCCTCCTCCGACCGCTCGTCCGGGTCAAGCAAGCCGGTGAAGCCGGCGGCGCAGCCGATGTCCGCGACGGCGGCCATGGTCCTGCTCTCGCCGCTTGCCGATGTCCGCGACGGCAGCCATGGCGACGGCGGTGGAGGAGGCCGGGGTCGTGGGCGGCGCTGCGGAGGAGGCCGGGGTCGGGGGCGCCGCCGCGGAGGAGGCCGGGGTCGGGGGCGCCGCCGCCATGCCGGAGGAGGCCGGGGTCGTGGGCGCCGCCGTTGGGAGAGGGGGCGACGCCACGCCGGAGGACGTCGTGGGCGCCGCCGTCGGGAGAGGGTCGCCGGAGGATGCCGGGTCGAGGGTCGTCGGCGACGGGAAGGGTGGCCGGCTCTCCTGTGCGCGCGTGAGGGGAGGGGGGAGACAGATCGAGATCGATCGATCTGATCGATCTGCGCGCGCGTGAGGGGAGGAGGGAGAAGGGCAAAACGGTCAGTTTCTTCTCCCGCCATGGCAAAAGTGAAGGAAATGGCAAAAGAAAGGAATAAACACTCAACTTTGTGGCATAATAACAAAGACATTTAATTTTGTGGCAAAAGGGAGTATCACACATAAGTTTGTGGCATGAGAGCAATTTTCCCTTCTTACTCAGATATACCAATCACTTCTTTGGTCCTGAGAGAGTGTGCTTCACAGTGAAAGAAACCTAAGCTTCTTGTAATCCAGATTTAGGTTTCTTGCATCGGTTTGGCACAAGAACTGCAATTTTAAACAGTACCAATAACTTTATTTGCAAATGTGGGAGATCAATACATATGTGTAAAATTGTTTATATATGCTTTTGCATTGGGAGTATTTGGTATAATTTTGTTACATGGTCAATTTTCTCCTGCTCATAATATGTACCATATCTTGGTTTGGAGTTTCATTGGATTAATCTTTCTTTGTCTCATATCTCGACTTTATTCTTTGGCAGATGAGGCCAGGAGGAGAAGTTGATGACTGAAAGCTTGATCTATTCATGCTAATTGTTTGTTGATTCAGATTTTTATTTATAATATGTTATGTATGAAATGTGTTGAATTGTAGAGTTTTGCATAGTGGTACTTCGGAGTTGAAACATGTGGTCTTAACATATTCCTAATCAGTCCATGATCATGCTCGCTTGAAGGCATCGCTGGAGTATGTACTTGTAGTTTGAAATATTGGTACTTTTGCTTCTGTAGTGTATGGGATGTGCAATTGCAGCTGCTGGTCCATACAT
Organism: Dendrocalamus latiflorus; assembly: GCA_017311315.1. NCBI lineage: Eukaryota > Viridiplantae > Streptophyta > Magnoliopsida > Poales > Poaceae > Dendrocalamus > Dendrocalamus latiflorus. The sequence goes on along the minus strand of CM029671.1, from coordinate 25,531,363 downwards.
GCTAATAATCTATCGATGTCTGGTTGGCTGCTTGTAGTTTGGTAGCATTTTTGTTAGCCATCGTTGTGAACCAAACATTGTCTACTGATCATTGGAGTGATGGGTTGTCAGGTGTTGCAAGATCAACAAGCAACAAGCAGGCAATGCGTAGCAGTTGCGGGCACTGTGTTCAGCGATGCGTCTGCGTGCGTTGTGGGCTGCGGCCGCCGCGTTGCCCGCAAAATCAACAAGCGGCCAATGCGTAGCAGTTGCGGTCAGCCCACTAACTGCGCCACGTTGAGGAGGCAAGGCAGCTTATCAGGAACATGTCATTCGAGCCAGATGCAGTTATTTGGAGAGCACTTCTTGGGGCCTGTCGCATCCATAAGAATGTGGGCCTATTCTTTTTAGCTGAAACTTATGGCTTTTGGTTACGGATTGTGGCTTTTGAGCTGTTCGTGAGATAGATTATAGATTAACAGAAAGTCACATGCGGTTTTTGCTAATATAAATAAAATTAGTATAATATATACTACAATTAAATAGTAGACCCTATCTTTAAAAGATACTTCGTTTAAAAGTTAGTTACCATAGAAAAGCCGAAAAACAGCTTTTAGAAGCTAAAAAGAACAGGGCCTGTAGAGATTGCAGAGGAAGCTATGGCCAAATTGCGAGTGTTGGATCCTCTTGCTGATGGACACTGTGTGTTATTGTCAAACATATATGCACAAGCAAACTCGTGGGAAGGTGTTGCGGAAATGAGGAAGACGATTAGGAGGGAGAGCATTTGGAGGATTCCTGGAAGTTCGATTGAATGGAAGAACACAATTAACGAGTTTGTCTCTGATGATAGATCACATCCTAGGTCTGAGCAGATCTACAAAATGTTGGAAGAGATGATGGATCGGTTAAGGCAAGCTGGATGTAAACCCATGACAGGGTTCGTATTGCAAGATATTGATGAGCAATCCAAGGAACAAACATTGGCTTAACATAGTGAGAAGCTGGCCATTGTTTTTGGGCTTTTAATTACCTCTGCGAGGTTAACTCTTCGAATAACAAAGAATCTTAGAGCTTGTGAAGACTGCCATTCAACTATTAAGCTTATCTCCTTGGTATATTATCGCAAGTTGGTTGTTAGAGACCGGAACCGTTTCCATCATTTCAGTGAAGGGAAGTGCTCATGTAAGGATTACTGGTGAAGTTACATACCTGTACCAAAGCAATTGCTTGATGCTGGGGTTGTTTGTTCATATCCTAAAAGTAAGCTCAAGTTTGAGCTTAAGAAGTACTATTTTAATTGAGCATACATCTGAACGAACTGCACTCAAAGAACAAGCTCCTTTCTTAAGTTTGCCATTTAGAGCTGAAGAAGACAACAGCTTACATTCCGGTACATAACTTTTGAAGAAACACAGGGATCAGGTAACACTTACATGTACACTTTAAGTGTTTACATCATATTTTCATTCATTCCTGGTAGCCCATTTGCCCAAGAGAAAGTAGTAGTTTAAAGTCAAATCAGAACATTAAGTATCCTAGAGAAAAAATCGGTTGTGTGTGGATGGTCAATATACTCTTTTCAGGTATTTCAACTGTGTGGTTTTGTACTTACAACTTAGTCTTACAAAACTGTGTCATACATAGTAGTATTGGGGCCTCTTGTTTAAAAAAAGAGGGCTCTTTTATCGAAGTTTTTTTTTTTTGAACTATCAAAAGCTATTGTTGTATCGACAAAGCTCTTGTCTCGTAGAATCTTTCTTCAAAAGTTGCTGGCTTTTGCATATCCCCAAGTCTTTTGAGAGCGTTGCACACAACTGCATCATAAAAGAATGTCATACATTGTAAATTACATATTTGCAGTTTGTGTTGTACAAGAATGCTCAAGAGCAAAATATATGATTTGAAACACAGGCTTGCCAAGGGAGGGGGCAATACCTGTCTGTATAGGGAACAGTCTCCCGATGACCTTTTTAGCTCAACAACATAAAGAGATTCATTGATCTCAAACACCTGGAATCACGATACAACAATGTCAAGAAATAGCAATGTCGTATTAAATTATTTTTAATTGTGAATATTTGATATGATAGAAGTACCTCAGCAGAAATTAATAATGATCTATTTCCTCTTGGATTCGCTGGTCCCTTGCAATCCTTGATCACTTTTAGCTGTAGGACATGATAATATAAGTTTCAACAATCAAGATCATGCGCTATGCTATCAAATTATCAATTATGCATGAATAGGGGAGGGATAGTTCATAGTCCACAGACACATCTGATGTCACTAACCTTGCCATTGTTCTTCTGTACTTGGAAACCCATTTTTGTGACAATGCTCTCGATCTTCTCAAATAGATAAGTAGGGGAATAATTTGATGCAAATCTGATTTTCCTTTCAGAAACATCCTGCAACAAAGTCACATGTCCCAACTTTAGTGGAGGATCAGTACCACATTGAATGACATCTGTCATCTCCAGTAAGGACATGTAAGACAAAGTTCGTGGCTTTCTCAATCAATGGTTCTTGGCTGCTATTGTTTTCTTACATTCTTTAACATTTTTTTTTGTCTGCTTATCTCAAGTGGGACCCTTCCAAGTTAGGGTCTGTTTGGATGTGGGGGATTCGGCTAGGATCTAGTTTAGGCCCTTGGTAGTAATTATAAAGAAGTAAAAAAAACGCACTCACAAATAAGATGAAGAAACGAAGATTGAACTCACCTCTTTCTCAAAAAATCCAGATAGATCAAGGCATGAGGACATCCCAATGAGTTGAAAAGCATTGATTTGGTTGATTGCTGGGTTGTCTTTAATGTCATTATGCTTCAGAAAAAAATCAGATCATGTTTAGTCTTTACCACTCAGTTAAAACCATGGGATTATACAGCAAACAGAAGTACAACTCACATAGGCTACCTCAGTCATATGTGGGTTATCATCACCAATGCTGTTATCTTCATCATCATCAAAAGGCACAGCCGGAGTGTAACCTTGATTGAACCATTCATGTGCCCTTATTCCATCCATATCTAAGCGGGTAACTGGGTTAGGATCCAGGATTTTTCGCAGCATATCTTGGGCGCCTGGCGAAAGCCATTTAGGAATATGAGCATCGCCTTTCAGAATCTGAGAATAATATCACAGTGTGAGATATGGCTGCAGCAAATAGCCAAATTTTGCTGACGTAAGACTTGATTCTCATTCCTTGCTTTATACCTTCTGGTAAAGGACAACCATGTTTTGGTCATCAAATGGAAGATTCCCTGTAAGCATTACATATAGGATAACACCGCAGGACCATATGTCGGACATGGAGCCATCATAACCTCTGTTGAGAAGGACCTACATATACCACTGTCAGAAATTCCATCCTCCATACGCAGCAGTAAGCAGAAGAACCATGAAGCAATAGTAGGTTCAGAGCCAGAGAAAAGAATGTTTAGTCCTTACCTCAGGGGCTATGTAGTTAGGGCTGCCGCATGTGGTATGCAGTAATCCATCTTTCTGAAAAAGGGACGACATTTTAGACACCAGAGAAATGATTCAGCTTGATTTGACGTAAGAGAAGACAGTCATACCCGTTGATGTTGTGGAAGGGCACTTAGTCCAAAATCAGAAACCTTTATGTTTCCTTTTGCATCAACAAGGACATTCTCTGGCTACAGAAGATGCAGAAGAATAACCTGTCTTAATAATGTATTCCACTTGGATAATTCCTCTCATTGTTTGGTATCAAAAGGGGACAACTACAACAAGATAGAGCGGTGACTACCTTAAGGTCCCTATGATAAACTCCCTTCTCGTGGCAATAGCTTACAGCATCCATCAGCTGTTGGAAAAGTTTCCGTCCTTCTTTCTCTAACAACTTACCCTTTAATGCCTGTCATCCATTAATTAAAGGGTGCGTTAGCGATGCATGGGAAAGCCTTAGTAAAGCAAACTCTAGAATTTGCTTCGTTAGTTCCTGGAACATGCTTAGTTCAGAAGGAGCAGAATCCTTACGATTTTGTCAAATAGCTCTCCTCCGTTCACGTACTCAAGGACCATGTATATCTTGGTCTTGCTTGCTGAAACCTGCAGGGGGAGAAAAACTAATCCATTCAAGCTGGCCTGAGGGTGATGTGGACAATTGAAAATAGCTTACAAGTCACAAACATTTCAAAAATTTGCGATCCAATACAAAAACGATTAATTCCATGTTCTCACGCAATTTTCAGGAAATCAGGTTTTCAGTGGAGGAAGCTAGCCCCAGCCTCCCTGGTGGTATTGCATCTCCTACAGAAATGGAGTTTTATGAACAATCCAAGGGGGGGGGGGGGGGGGATCCGTTCTCCATATATTTCACCTTAACTAAATATTGGCCAATTTACTCTACCACACTGGTGTGCAGACATTTTGCTTTAGCGGCAGGCATCATTTTCTAATCTTTCTATTGTAAGAAGGAAGCCTAACATGGCATTATCCACTAATGCAATCAGTCGGTGAACCTAACACTCATGAAAAAGGGTCTCCCTATAAAAATCATCTCGCATGTTTTGGCACTTCTTGCATTTGCAGATACGTGCAGCCTTTTGTGATTTGTTTGCCTTGCAGGACCATAAGCTGCCTGAAATGAATAAAGGTAGGTTCTTTTTAACTACGGTTTATAAACCGCTTTAAAAAGATGTAAAGAAACAATGCTATTTATTTCTACGGGAAAAGTTATAAGTCAAAAATAACACACTGACCCTAATTATTTGTGATTATTTGGGAGAATGTAGACCAACTTTAGCTCAGAGCTTGTATCCATTTGGTGGCTTCCGGATTGGATCAGTTAACCAAGGCAGGTGTCAGGACATGTACGTCGCGATCTCATCACTGTCGCCGCGGTGGACCAACAGCTGCCACCGGGTCGTCGGATCCGATGGCTCAGATCGCATAGAAAACCTCATGGCTCGGTCAATTATCACGATCTCATCTACAGTAATGCCCAGTGGGCAGTGGCCGCATCAGATTTGCAGGATTTGATGTGACACCCCAGATTTGCCCCAGTAAAATACTCGACACAAGGGCCAAAAAAATTGTCAAGTTGTAACACGAGTGAGACTGTTGCCCTGTCCTGCTTAGTTTGGTTGGGTAGAAAAATCATACTTTGGCCCGTCATCTCGGGCGTTCATTTGTTTATACCGATGTCCAAATCAACAAAAGGAAAAGAACTTTCTGAAACACGTTGGGAATAATTCAAAGAAGACTGAGCTGCAGAATGAATTATCTCTGTCGCCGCAGCCTAGAAGTTCACACGGCAACTTCAATGGCTCGGTAGCTGCGATCAGCCGATCACGCTATTGTTCTTTCACTCCTACCCAACTACCGATGCTGCCTTCAGCGTTCCTCTCCCCAAGAACATTTAATTTCAACAGCAAGAACAAGAAGAAACCAAGAAAAGAACAGCAAATTTGCCGAACTATCTGAAGTTGGAGAAGAGGCTGTGAAGTTTACCTCATACAGCCGGACGACATTCGGATGCTTGAGCAGCTTCAGCGTCGCAATCTCCCTCTTTATCTGCGCCACGAACCGCCCATTTTAGCAGCCAACAAACGAATCCAAAGGGATCAATCATCAATCGGACGGTGGCCGGCGGCCAAGAAATCAACCGGCGGGGCGCACCTGCTCGTCGATCTTCATGGCGAGGATGCGCTGCCGGTCGAGGATCTTGATGGCGAAGGCGCGGCCAGTATCGGCGTGCCGCGCCAGCCTCACCTTGCCGAAGTGGCCCTCCCCCAGCGTCCGCCCCATCTCGTACTTCCCCATCCGCATTCCTCGGGAGGCCGCCGTCGTGTCGAACGGCGCCGCTGCCTGCGCCGGCCGGCTCTCCGCGGATGGAAGGGCCAGGAGCCCAGGACTCGAGCGCGCGCGCGCGGTGGACTAGGGGCTGAGAACGTTAGGTGGGACTCGGGTGCACATGGGAACGAGACTTCGGGAGGGAACTACTCAACTTGGAACTTGGAAGCGGGTTTTATAGTGGAAGTTGGCGACGTCCCGGTGCATCTGGGAGGGGGGCGGTGACCGGACCCAGACTCACCTTTGGTTTTGATCGGTGTATTGTCAGTTTTACTAGCATAGGCCACTGAAATTTTTTAATTTTTCAGTCATCTGAAATTGCACTCTTAATCAACTGAAATTGTAGCCCCTCTAAAAAAACAGCTGCAACTTTAGGTGATTCAGAGTGCAACTTCAGGTGACCTGAAATCGCACTCTCAATCAACTGAAATTGCAGCCCCCTCCAAAAAAACACCTGCAACTTCAGGTGATTCAGAGTGCAACTTCAGGTGACTGAAAGATAAAAAAATTTCAGTCGTCTATGCAATAGTCACTCCCGTGTATTGTAGTTTCTCTTTTCTTCTCTTTCTGTATATTTCATTAGAAATCAGGTCAGGTCACCCGTCTCAATGAGTTGATGTTGGTATCTTCATGATGATTTGGAGAGGCTGTGTTTTTTTTTGTACATGTAAAGATGTGGAAAGTAAAAGTTGGGAGTTTGATCTTTCAATTCTACTGTTATATTGTTGATTTTTCTTTGGTGTGTTACGTCCACCAGTTTTCAATGCTTTGTCAAATCTTCCAGTATCATACCCAAAATATTTCCTGGGGAGTTCCTGCGCGCTGAGCCTAGCCACGTCGCCCGCCTCGCTCCCCCGGCCGGCGCGTGGCGGGCGGAATTCGCGTACGGCCGGGGGAGGTACTTTCCTCTGACTTTTCGAAAATTACGTAAAGGTCCTTTTTCCTCGCGAAAAGGTCCCTGCAAGTTTTTTTCTTCAAAAAAATTTTTGGATTGTGCCCCGCGGGTTCCCAAAATTACGTATAGGTCCTTATTTACTTACGTACAGGTCCTTACATGTCCTCAATTTTTTACAAAAAAACCCTTTGATTTTTCCGAAATTACGCATCTGTCCTTGATTTTTTTACGAGACTCCCTGCGAATTATCGTCTCTTTTACTTCGGTCCACACGGTGGCTGGCGTGGCGTGGCGCCACGCCTACATAGCTAGTATATATTATGGGTGAACCCAATGGACTAAATCGAGTGACCCTTGCACCCTTAAGCCATCAGCCCAGTGCCTCAATTGATCCATGTATAGCCCAGCTGCACAAGTCATCATTGCCACATCGGGCAAAAAAAAGGCATCTCAATCCAAGGGCCATGGGCCTAGTTGTATTATTGTCTAGAGGACAGATTGACTGTGTTTTCACTTCAGTTGTGATAATTAAGGTCATTAGTGTCATGTTCTCAATCAAAAGGCACATTAATGTTCTTCTAGAACCAAGAGGCACACTAATGATTGTTAAGGGTAATACTATCCGTGCTCAGTTTCTAGCCACTAATTTTGCAGATCAAAGTGTTTGTTCGGAAAGGAAGCCTAACATTCAGCACAACAACCAGTCAAAAATACTCTTCCAGTCAGTTCTAGACTGTTAGCTCCAATTACATGATACAGAACGTAATAATTGATCAAATTTAATTGACTCCCCCACCCCCCCAACCCGACATCATTGAATCAGATAGAAAGTCAAATTCACTGCATCATGAGTGGATACATGCATGGTATATGTTCAAAGTTGGCACTTCCTTCACTTGTTTCTTGATGGCTGAACGTGTTGATATATATGGCCATAGGGAATAGGAAACTGTTGTAGCCTTGCTGTAACAGAGAGTATAGGATACCTCTTTATTCATAGAAGAAGGTAGAGCTAGAAAGAGCTAGAGACAAGAGAGAGAGAGAGAGCTCTTATATGTAAAATGAGTGGATCCCTCTTTCTCATACTCATCTTAGGGATTTATATACATAAATAGGTAGGATGAAAAATTCATATCTTACCTCTTTGATAATTACAAAAGATGAGAGTACATTGGAATAGAATACGAGGTAGGATGGGGATTTTTCATCCTACCCCATTCATATATAAAAACCTCCAAAAAGGGTATGAGAAAGAAGGATCCACTTATTTTATATATGAGTTCTCTCTTATCTGTTTCTAGCTCTCTCTAGTTCTACCTCCTCCTATGAAGAAGGAGGTACTATGTACTCTCTGTTATAGCAAGGCTACAACAGAAACATTACGAGATCTGGCCGTTCAAGTATATAAAAGACAAACCTAAAGCTAGCTATCATGTATTGGTTCATTTAAAAATCTACCCACAATGAAAATGCATACGCGGAGAGTATGTGTCTTGCATGTATATAGCTTGGTTAATTTTTTTTTTGTATCAACATAGCATAACTACGTTTAAAAATAAAATGATGTATTGTATTAAATACTGCAACATCCAAATAAAATATGTGTTTTTTATCAATGCCATAAAAACTGTAGTATGTACAAATTATGATATTTCGCGCATGCTACTTTAAAAACTATGGTTTTCGAATACTGTAACATCCAAATAGGCGTTTAATAATTGTTCACATGTGTGATCACTGCATCCATCCATCCTTCAGTCTGTACTCCATTATGCTGTTGAGAGTGGAGACAGCCACTTTGATTATTTGGGTTTTTAAGTTTGAGCTTCTGGCTCTTTTTATATTATAGCAGTTTTCTTTTGTACGTTAGCTGTTTATAATGTTTTCAGCGTAATTAAATTTTTTTAAAAAAACTATATCATCAATAATGAAAAGGAATAAAAAAACCAAAAAAAAACCATATCACCAGAAGAAGGCAAACGGGGCCGGTCGGTCCAGATTAACCGTGCAGTTGAATTCGTGGGGCCGCGCGCTCTGCTGCCGGTCGCCATGCGTCCATTCACAGTGCCAATCAGTCGCCGCATGCGGCCGGATGAGCAGATGACCCCACCACACTCGTTGATTAATAAAAGGCAGTCCAGTGATCTGGTCGCCGCGGCGTACTGTGACCGGCAGCGCGCGCGACGGGGCCGATCGGTCGGCGTGCGGCGGCGCTGCCGCCTCGCGCCTTCTCCGGAGATTCGGGCCAGGGAGAGGACAGCGAGCTGGTGTCCGAATGCGGCCGCGCGCAACGCGCGGCATCAGTGCGTTGACCAGGCTTCATGTGCTGCTCCCATCGACGCGTACATCTCAAGTTACAACGTGCTAGTACATGTTCCCGGCTGCTTCCTGGATCACTGCGTAAGAATTGTCGCGTTTGTGGCGAAAATGCTGGCGCGTTCGGGGAATCTGGGACCGGAAAAGGGAGTGCGATTAGCCGGCCTCGCTCGGTTAGTCTGAAAAGTTATAGTTTATAATTGAAATTGCACTATAGCGGTTGAAATTTCACTGTAACTGAAGGTGACTTATTTGACGTAATTAAATTTAAAAAAATTTAAAAATAGAAAAAATATGCTAGCTCATCACGAATAATACAAACGAATACGAAAAAAAAGAACAGGAAAAAAAACTAAAAAACCAAAAGTTAAAAAAAAGATGAAATTTATAAATAGTGAAAAATAAATCAGAAGCCGAAACGAACGGTCCTAAATTTTTTTTTCCGAAAGCACACGCTTGGCCGCTTATTATGAGCTGTATCGTCTCGATGTAGTTTAAACTTTCTTGGTTTAAAATTGCAGGTAGCTTGCAGAACCAATGGACGGTGCCGGAGGCTGCGGCCGCCCGTCGCTGCTGGTGCTTGGCCATTACGACGCGCGGCATCTCAAAACGTCCATCGGCGCGGGCGCGCGGCCCGACGAATACACGCGACACTGCGCAGACGGCAGTCAAGGGTCGCACGCACCAGCGGCTGCGCACTTCGGACGCGGCTTCTCTGTTTTTTTCTGCTGAAACTTATATCGTGTGTTTGGTTCAGAGTCATAGTGAGACGGGATGGATCCAATCCATTTTTTAGGGATAGAACCGACCTTGTTTCGTGTTTGGTTGCAAGGGATAGGACGATCCCTGTTTTCTGTTTGGTTTAGGGACAAAAGGTTTGGGATGACAAATCTGACATGTGGGGTCTATCTGTCAGCCTCTTTTTTGGGATTGCAACAGCTCGTGGGGCCCACTCGTCCCACCTCATCCCTCACCATCCCCTCATTTCTGGGGGACAGGAGCATCCCCAATTTGAGAGTATATTCGCAGAATATTCCCTAGAGGGATATCCCCTATCCCACTCGACTCTGAACCAAACAGCTCTGGAACGAGGACCGCCCATCCCATCCCCATAGTCCCACGAACCAAACACATACATAGTTTTTAGCTAGTTTATAATTTTGAGTTATTTATGTGAGAGATTAAAGAGTAATAGAAACTCACGTGCGGTTTTTGCCGATATAAATGAAATCGATACAGTATGTACTACAATTAACTAGTAAACCCTATCTTAAAAAGATACCCCGTTTAAAAGCTAGTTACTGTAGAAAAACCGAAAAACAGTTTTTAGAAGCTGAAAAGAACATACCCTGCTTTCCTCCCTGTTCTCTCTTAGATGGCAATATTTTATTGACTCTATTTCTTCGTAGGTGTTCGTGGTCGAAGTTAAGCGTGGTCGTTATGAGCTGAAAGACATGGTCATTATGAGTACACAATATGGTCTTAACTCGTGCAGTGTGATCATAACCATCATCGGAGTACTCACTCGGAGAGTCAAAGGTTATGAGTACGTGAGCAAGCGGTCGAAGTCAATAGAGTATTGCCACGTAGGAGATAACATAGAGAGAAATAGACAAAGGAAACAGGAAAGCTGCGTCCGCACACTTTCTAGGTTTGTATACACGTCTGACCATCGATTTGGTTCTACTAGGTGATGAGAGACATTACATAGAGAAAAATAGTCATATACGATTTTAGTCGGCATAGTTAAACTTAGTATACTTTTTACTATAATATTTCTATTAACTTTATCTTAAAAATACACCATTTTAAATATAATTACTATAATATAAATTATAAGTAGAGAAACCCCGCCCTGTTTCAAGCCTCTCAGCCGCATGCATGCGTGGTCATACAATGCTGACGCTAGAAGTTTGGTATGTTCTGTCAGACCGGCCAGAACTACAGGTCCGGTGGATAATGTATAGAAAGCGAGCACGCGCCTCTCATGGTGCACGAGAGGCGCCTTTCAGCTGCATGCATACGTGGTGGCGCTAGAAGTATGGTATGTTCTGTCAGACCGGCAATACCGCATCAGTTTGGTATGATATATATAGAAAGCGAGCACGCGGCTCTCATGAGGCACAAGCACGAGCAAGAACACAAGTCTTCCAGTGCCAGAACTTGTTGGGAGTCAATTGCACCCTCGCAATAGGAACCACGGAAGAGACGTTCCACGCGTCGCTTGGTTTAGTTCCACCCTCTTACACATGATCACATGTCGTGAAGGCTAAGCGTGCATTGCACAGTGCTTGTGGCCAGGCACGATTAGCTAGTTGTGCAACTTGATTAGTGCTAGTAGTAATATTTTAGTATGTCCACTAACCACTTTAGAATCGCCTCTTCTTTTATTTATCCGGATTAGTAAACAACCAAGGCTATAGCATAGTTGTCGCTTTAAATACATAATTTATTTCGCTTAAAATCTCACTTTAAACAGGGGCGGAGCCAGGATTTGAGTATAGGGGGGCAATGAACAAAGCAAAGTAGAACTGATAGCCATGCCAGCTGGTTTTAGTCACATATAATAGTAGCATGTTTCACAAGTCTTAACCAAAACAAAATTACATATCTATCAGCTTAAATTTAGCTCTATGACTAGAAGCAAGATCATAGGCTTTAATAATATAATCAGTACTAATTGATGCAGCCAATTCCTTCTCAATATAAATTACCAAATAATCTCGCAGAAATCCATCTCCCATTGTACATCTAAGACGTGTCTTTGCAAGTTTCATAGCTTAAAAGCATCTTTCGGTGGTTGCAGTTGATACTGTAAATTTAGATAAGGATTATTGATTAGATAAGATGACAAGGGAGTAGCACCTTACCTCCTGTGCGATGCAGAGTGCTGATAACTGATCTGATTAATAATCAATAGACGACAATCGGTAGGTCGGCTGCGGCGGCGTCGCCGTCTCGCGTACACGCGTAGTCGCGTCCGCCGTCCGGCAATCTCCTGTCTGGCCGTCTCCGGGCGAGTGGACAGAGCAGAGGCGTGGAGCCGCGGAGGGCGAAGCCAAAAGTCGAAGAAGACGAACAGACGAGCGAGACGAGCAGGGCACAGCGACGCTTCACGCTTGGCATTCCCTTCGTGAGACCTGAAGCAGCCGAACAAACAGGAAAGGGCTAAATCTAAATGGGCTATACGTACTAGCCAACTGGGCCTCAAATACAGTCAATACTTGATTGCTTGGGCTGGATTAGGAGGGGCTAAATACCTATTGAATACATATATTAAGTATCTAATAGAGGGACTAGTAGAGCATTAGGGGGTGCCAGGCCCCCCCAGCCCCCCCCTCCCCCCGCCTCTGACTTTAAATACATAACTATAGCATAAAAATAAGAGATCACTTTAATTATGTCTAGTATCATAATAGATGGAACGATAAATACAACAAATTTCCAACGCGATCCCCTCGTTTAGACACCTACTAAGAGTAAATTATCAAAGTATAAGTTATTACAAATTGTTTAATGTGTTCTAGACGAGGTCCTAACGGATGCATCTTGTTATAATAAAACAACTGGCTCAGGACACATGGTGTGATGACAAAGTAGGTTAGGAACAACATAGCCATTCAACCCTATATATGCAGCCGGTATTGGAATGAATGGCCCGGTATTGACCGGTATTAAGGCCGATACGGGCCTGTTGTATGCCATTTTAGAAGTTGGTATAGTATATTTTAGCCATTCTAGTTAGTACCAGAATGGAATTAATAAGTATGAGCTATTGACCTATAGTTGGCTCGGGTGCCATGAGCAACCACAGGCGATGTGGTTTTTGAAACAACCCAAAAATTTAAATGGATCTAAATTTCTTTGAAACTTGATTTTATTCAAATCCTTGCCCAATTCAACACCTTTTCTCACGCAATAGTGCATCTCCCTCTCTTGGACATTACCCTCACCGGCAACTTGTGCGAAATCCCAGCCGTTGACTACTGTTCACAGTCTGAAAATATCACGCGTCACCCTGTTTTTGCCCGCAACTTGGTTTCACCTCGTTCGCCACTCTCACAACCTGCCGTCGCTGCAACGCCACTGCAAAATGGTCAAGAGCCTGTACCACCTCGCCCCTCCCGCCTCTGACACCCTCTTAAATGCTCTGGCCGCATGTCAGAGCAACTGTCGCTGTTCCTACTTTTCCTGCCACCGCCTTTGCTCTCTCTTTTCTCACGGCCAACAACCCCACACCGCAAATTCGAGCACACTGGAACCCACCTCTGCTAACAAGAGCCAAAACAAAGAAGAACATGCCCAACACCCAAGGGACAATGGAAGAAACAGAGCAAACCAGCGTAAGTCTACCACAGAAGAGTGGTAGCCTGACGATCGCAGCAAGCAGCGAATGTCGTCGAACTGTAGAATCCAATCAAACCCGAAGGAAGCTGCTATATATAATATCACAGCAACATCAATAGAATTCCCTTGTTACTGATAGGCCCCCAGACAGCTGGGCAACAGGGCAAGTCTTATCAGAAATTTTGTTCAAATACCAAATGATCGGCTCATCAAAGTTAGCCAAAGACGAGCAACAACAAGTGGTTATTAAACAGATCACATGTTTAACAGAAGCCGCAGGCGAACTTCGGGAGAAGATTCTTTTTATCAATAACTGACGAAATTCACACCTTCATTTCATTTCAGTGTGAAACACTGTAGTCTCATTTTTCTTGTTTGATACATATAAGCCAAAGGGTTCGGTGAAAAACACAAGAGAAACTCAGCACAGATAAAGAAGTAAAGTAGTGCCATCAGTAATTAGCTAGCCCATGTCCAAAAATAATAATATGTGGCAGTAACTAACAAACAGTCAGCAACTAACATTTCCAGCTCTGTATCCCCCAATGCTGAAGACGGTTCCTTCAGTTTTGGTACTTCACTTCAACAGTTTAGTGAAGGGAATACAGAAGCTAACCCTAGTTGGATACATAAATTATAAATCAAGTACTTTTTGCTTCTTGAAACATGTAATAAGAGCTACTGTGATAGAAAGAGAAAAGGTAATAAATACTGAAATTAACATAGCATCCACCATTGTTCAGTATTTTCCAACTGGTAGAATGAATAATCAAAATACCCACAATGGCAAACTGACTGAAGCAATCCAATTTCACAGTAAAACAGTAAATGACGCGTACACACGCAATAGAGTCAGAGAACAAAGACTAATGAACCTACAATTCTGTACTTCACCATCTAACAACATCACATTATATATCATATTCTGTTTCATGCATAATGATAGGTAAATTTCTGTCAAATGCGCTGTCCTGGCCTCCATCGTGCACACAAAAAAGAGCCTAGTCTAGAAAATAACAATCAATGTATGTCATTGAGCAATGAGTATAACTAGTCTTGAAAATAACAATCAATGTATGTCATTGAGCAATGAGTATAACTCTATTCTTATATCTTGAACTTGTTTTCACAGGGGAAATAAAAGGGCAAAAAAAAAATGAATGCAATGGCATCGCAGAGAAGTGGAACCATATATACTCGCCTTATCTATATCAACAACATATCATTTGGTACGCAGATAATACCATAAGTTTCCATCTTTAAAATAGGGAACCAGGGTCATGATCAAACACAAGTCAAACTATCACCTATTTGCCCTATCACTTGCCTTTCTCTCATGCTGATCCATAAATCACGCCGTGCTTTCCTATACCAGAATTCCATAACCACCTACCCAAGCATATGCATTCACAGTCACTCTTAAGAGCCTAGACTAATCTCATTCATATGATTTGATAACACAAATGATAGAGAATAGTAAAATACGATGAAATTACAATAATCTGTAATCCTAATAAATTAATTGGAAATGTTCAGCATTCTATCAGGATACCTTACTGGCTGCTCAAAGCATACCACTTCCACAATAATCAAAGGACCATGTACTTACCTGCTAAACAAAAAGGACCAAAAGTGGCAGCTAAATATCACATGAACAATTAGAAACATAAATAAACTAGTTCCAAGCCCCAACCCAGTTAACAATATTATTTTATGGACGAAAATCTGAAAAAAAACACCTACACTAAGAATAGTAGCAAGAACCCTAGAATGAGAAGAGACCTTCTCAGTTCTCATTTTATCATGCGTCAAGTCCCAGGCGTGGAGGACTTGAGCTCCTCAAGTTTCGCCTTCACCTGGTCCTGCAGCAGTTCGATCCGTTTCAAGTACACTTCCAACTCCAGAATCCGCTGCTTCCTCCATTTCTCCCCTTCCATGGGCAACCTGAGCGGCGGCTCGGGCAGTTTCGCACCAAACGGGTTGGACCCAATATTTATCACTGCACGTATCATCTCCTTAAACAGAGGCGTCAGGCAACTCTTCTCAGCATCATCAACCCCTGACTGAGGTGACATGACTGGAAACCTGAGAGGCTCTGAGCCCTCCATGGTCACTGTCACTGGCATTGTAGTCTGGGGCAGTGCCGGAGAGTCATCCATCTTGACAGGCACTGAGACAGGCATCTGCACTTGCTGAGGGGGCTGCACCATGTTGATGGCAGGGGCAGGGGCAATTGCAGCGGCAAACTCCGTCGTACGCCTCCGGCGGCGCTGCCGCCCTGAGGAGGGCGACTTGACTTCCCCATTGGGGCTGGTGTTCGCAGGGACGGCTGTGGCAGCTGCTGCCGCAGCAGTGGCGACAGCGTCTTCGTCGTCGGAGTCGGCCGAGGGGTCCCGGCCGTGCTTATTTGTGGGGCGCCAGATGTTGCGCGCGATCTCGAAGATAGCCTGCTCGTGCGGGGAGCGGAAGGAGAACGAGGCGCCGGACCCGCGGAGGCGGGAAACGCAGTTCCGGTACTTGCGCTTCAGGCGGCGCAGCTTCTCGACGAGCTGGCTCTTGGAGAAGTCGAGCTGGAGGCGGCGGCGCACGTCCTCGTAGAAAGGGTCGGTGTCGTACTGGTGCGACGCGAACGCCGTGCCGCGAGCGGCGGTGAACTCCGCGAAGCCGCGGAGGATCACGATCTCGTCCTCCTCCGTCCAGAGGCGCTGGAAGAGGGGGCGCCGCTCGCCACCGGCTGAGACTAAGCCACCGCTGCCACCCGCGGCGGCAGTGGAGGGCAGGGCGGAGGAGGTGGGATTCGGGAGGCTCGGATTCGAGGGGTCGAGGAGGGGAGCGTCGGTGAAGTCGCCGTCATCGGAGTCGTCGTCGGCGTCCGCGTCGGGGAATGAGATGGCGGCGGCGGCGGCCGACGGGCCGTCGCCGGTAGGACGCATTGGATCGGAGATGGGATTTGGCAGAGATTAGGGTCCCGGCTGCCGGATTTCGGGGGATTGGGATCGACGGGGGTTTGGATTATCTCCGTTTTCCCCCAAAATATTTTGGGGGTCGTCGTAAACCTTCAATCGATTTGGAGCTATTGCATCCACGTACCTCCAACATTTCGCTATTGCATGTTTGCCCTTCTTATGTTGCAAAGCCCCCCTTGTCTTCCAAAGTCAATCCTTGTTATGCCCTGTTTGAAGAGGATTTCCAAAAAAAAAATTTGTAAAGATCATTTTGTTTTCCATAAAATCGTTGTGAAATTCTCCGTTTCAAACTAGGCTTAATAATTTATAGCATGTCTGAAAGTATGTCATAGCATGAGTAACTTAAAATAGTACTTGTATTTAAATGAAAGATAACGGGCATGTTCTTTCTTTTTGTGGGTTTTGATAGAAAATTTTAAATTTTAGCTGTTTGCGATAGAGGTTACTAAAAGATAAATACTTGCATGCTATTTTTCCCCAGTATAGGTGATGAATTGAAGGAGTGTGAAGAATGGAAAAAAAATGAAGAAATGACAGCAATCTAAACAATGTAGAGGATAAAGGTTGGTGCAAGGAGGATAAGAAGGAATAGAAAAGTGCTTTTATCGTAGAGGCGTGTTATATTTAAATGAACCAACACCATCAACCTAAAATGATTTGTATATTCCATAGACATATCATATTACTGACACACGAACTAATACACTTTTACCAACGTATAATCTAAGTCTTTGGTAGCCTCCATGCATAATCCTACTCGTGATCTACATTCACCTCCTGTTAATCGCTACTTTGAAATCAAAATTCCTGAACAATTTGTACACAACATTATTTACATAATACTCTTTTTTTAAAAACCCTCCGTAAAATACTGAAGCAGTCTGCATCAAACAAGGCCTAAACCGTATACATACGAGCTTCATCCGCTCCAGTAGACGTCTGTTTCAGGCCAGCCCAACCTCAAGGCCCATCGTCCCAGCCCACGCACGGCGCCTCGCAACCACTAAACCCTTCCCCTTAAAACCCCTTTCTTCCCGTCGCCGCCGCCCCCCTCCCCTCCCCGCAAAAACCCTAATCTTAAACCCCCACCAGCCGCCATGTCCTCAACGCCGACGGCCGTCGCGTCGCCCGCCTCCGAGCAAACCAAGTCCAAGACCAAGAAGAAGAAGAACAAATCCAAGGACGCTTCTGTTGATCCCGCCGCCGCCGACCCCTCGTCGCTCGCCGAGGCCGAGGCGAAGACCGATGGCTACCTCATCAAGCCCCAGTCCATGGTACCGTCCCTCGACACCTCCACCTGGCCGCTCCTCCTCAAGAACTACGACCGCCTCAACGTCCGCACTGGCCACTACACCCCGCTTCCATCCGGCCACTCGCCGCTCAAGCGGCCCCTCGCCGAGCACCTCCGCTACGGCGTCATCAATCTCGACAAGCCGTCGAACCCGTCCTCCCACGAGGTGGTCGCCTGGATCAAGCGCCTCCTCCGTGCCGAGAAGACCGGTCACAGCGGCACGCTCGACCCCAAGGTTACCGGCAACCTCATCGTCTGCGTCGACCGCGCCACGCGCCTCGTCAAGTCGCAGCAGGGCGCTGGTAAGGAGTACGTCTGCGTCGCCCGCTTCCACGCCGCCGTGCCAGACACGGCGCGCGTGGCCCGCGCGCTCGAGGCGCTTACCGGCGCCGTGTTCCAGCGCCCACCGCTCATCTCCGCGGTCAAGCGCCAGCTCAGGGTGCGGACTATCTACGAGAGCAAGCTCCTGGAGCACGATCCGGAGCGCCACCTTGCCGTGTTTTGGATCTCTTGCGAGGCAGGAACCTATGTCCGGACGCTCTGTGTGCACCTTGGACTGCTCCTTGGTGTCGGTGCGCATATGCAAGAGCTGCGCCGTGTCCGGTCAGGTATTCTCGGCGAGCAGGACAACATGGTGACCATGCATGATGTGATGGACGCGATGTGGTCGCTTGACAACTACAAGGATGAGTCGTATTTGAGGCGTGTTGTGATGCCTCTTGAGGTACTTCTTACTAGCTACAAGAGGCTTGTCGTGAAGGACTCTGCTGTTAATGCTATCTGCTATGGTGCTAAGCTTATGATCCCTGGGTTGCTCCGGTTTGAGAATGACATTGAGGTTGGGGAGGAGGTGGTTCTCATGACTACAAAGGGGGAGGCAATTGCCATTGGTATCGCTGAGATGACTACTGCTGTTATGGCGACTTGTGACCATGGTGCAGTGGCAAAGATCAAGAGGGTGGTGATGGACAGAGACACGTACCCAAGGAAGTGGGGACTTGGCCCCGTGGCACTCAAGAAGAAAAAGATGATTGCGGAGGGCCTCCTTGATAAGCACGGGAAACCGATTGAGAAGACCCCAGCTGAGTGGCTTCGGAATGTGGTGCTTCCCACTGGTGGTGATGCGATGATTGCTAGCATTGCAGCTGCTCCTGAGCCATATAAGGTGAAGGTGGAACAGGATGCTGTCGCGAGTGAGGAGTTCAAGGAGAAGAAAAAGAAGAAGAACAAGGAGGAGGAGGAGGATGGTGCTGGTGAAGGGCTCAAGAGGAAGATTGATGAGGATGATGAGGTATCTGCTTCCGTGCCTGCAAAGAAAATCAAGGTTGAGGAGGTCGCGGAGGCAGTGGAAGGGGAGAAGAGTGAGAAGAAGAAGAAAAAGAAAGTTAAGGGTGAACCAGGATCAGCTGACACGGAGGTAGTGAAGGAGAAGAAGGGCGATCTGTCTGATGCAGAGAAAGGTAGCAGCAAGAAGAAAAAGAAGAAGAAGAGCAAGGAAGGAAGTGATGTTGTCGACCCAGAGAGTGCTCCAAATGGAGATGGTGCGGAAGCTGAGAAAAGTGAAAAGAAAAGGGAGAAGAAAAAGATGAAGAATCGAGAAACAGAGGACACACAATAGGTACAACTATAGTTCACATTTACTGGTTGTCGTCTTTGTTTGCAGATATGGTGGGAGTTCGAATACCTGTCTTGCTTGCTCTGCACCCCTTGCAACTGTTAATGGTTTTAAAGGCCTAATGTACTATCTTTAGATTACTACCATTCTACTGCTGTGAACTAGTATGGTAAGTATCGAGAGTTTCATTAAATTTCTTGGACAATGAGGCCTGTATTGCTGTTTCTGTTATCAGTTAATGGAATGAGTTTTGCTCTCATCTCATCTTATAGTAGTCCACTGGACTGAAATTTCTTAGCTTGATCAGTTTGCTGTTTGCTGATATTCTGGAGCTTAAGTAGAAATTTTTAGTTATAACATTTCCGCCACACTAGGAGTCAGCTTCTGGGTATGCCGATGCTTGTCTGATGTGAAAACTTGGTCTACTTCCTACATTGCTATACATGCCTGAAATCACCGACTAGTCTCCCATCCTGACAGATGCATTATTTTTTGTTGGTCCAAAATGCTGGGAATGATCGCCCCTATCTGCTTATGCTGCAAACCATTTTATACTATTTTTTCAGTGCCATTTTGTATTAAATTTTGTCGATTCCATTGGAAAATTGGCCACTCAGTTGAATTTCACCTGTTTCGGTGGAGCAATAGATTTTGATGCTCTGTGTTCCTCACGGCATGGTCCGTTTGTTGCATATTCAAAGATTGACATCTACCGAGTGATATAGTTGTGATGTGTATATACATGGATCGTGCATAGTTCGTCAGATTGTAGTAGTTGATGTTCTTGTGCCATCTTTTCCTTGCCAGTGAGTGCTTTGCTATAACACTAGTTGAGTAGCTGTCACCTTTATTCCATGATTAGCCTAGGTACTTAGTTACATATCATTACGGGCACTACAAGGAAATCTCAGATGTTGTACACAATATTGGGAGCGTAATTTTTGGTTGAGTTTTTATTCCTGCACTGGGTCTGTACTGATTTTTCCTTATGTTCAATCACCTGAACATGTCCTTTAAAAATGCAAATTTAGAGTTTTAAACAAATGTCTTTGCACTTGAAAATGTTTTGTGGAAAAGAGTACTTCCTGATGGACATATTGGCTTTGAATGCATTCACCTGTGCAGATTCTGGCGAAAACATAGAAAATAAAATATGCGCTGTTCTACAATCAAAAAAAATGAGGAAAGATGCTGAAATTGCAGTCAAGCACGACCAGTAAATGCATGCTGAGGATATTTGCTTTATTAAATTGCTCTTTGTTTTGAGCATTCATATGATTTGAAGTTTTCCACTTCACCGGAGTTGTCAGTTTTGAATATTTGCTAATTGTGAGTTCACATTCTTTTAGGTTGCTGTAATCAACTGCTAATGAATGCTCTTTTTTGGTACATTATTTAAGATTGGCCAATGCCATTCGCGATTCATCTGGTTCAATTCTACTTAAATGGTTAGTCTTGCTAATGTCAATAAAAAATATAACATTCTGTAATTGTTTACTGTAGACATACTACCAACATGACAGCAACATGACGGAATGAGAATAGAATGCTCAATCTTTGCGTCTGTCATCAATGAGGCCTGTGAATGTATCAGTATGTCATTACCAAGCATAAAGGTAAATTGTTAACAATGATCAATCAAGTTTTTTTATCTATGGTTATGCTTTATTGTCATTTTTTGTTGTCTTCTTACTATGTTTCATGATACTAAGCTGACATCTCGAGATTAAAGAAAAAGCAAAGTGGAAACGCGTGTGCTCTTATACCAAGCTAATATCTCCAGATTAAAGCAAAAGCGAAGTGAAAACTCGTGTGCTCAACCAAGCTGACATCTTTATTTTTTGGTGTCTTCTCGCAATGTTTTTGTTAGATATGTATTACATAGCTGTGTATTACTCTGTTGTATTAAGAGGTTTCTGTATTTATGCTATACCTATACGTGTATATATACTGACCTATTGACCTTACGAGAGCAAACCTAGTGTTTGTTGTCAAGCCACTGCCGGTTTGTCTTCCAGCCGCCGCCCAGCTTTGCCTCTTGCGCTCGTCGCCGTCTTCATCGGATATTCTTTGGCCGCCGCCCAAGCTGCTGTCGAATCCTCCGCTGCCCGTGAAGTTTTTTCGTCGGCCAAATTTTCTGTCGCCGTCTGGATCTACCTTTGGATCCGGTTCTTTCGCCGGCCAACCGATGGGTCTCGGCGCTCGACCCGCTTCGTTTGCTGTCAGCACTCCATCCGATGCTACTTCATCCACCATTGCTCTGGCCGCTGGTGAGGTCGTCGGCTGCCGTCCTCGCCAGGACCTTCTATATGCCACGCCGATGGGAGCCCCGCCAGATCTTCTACATGCCACGCCACCGGGAGTCCCGCGCCAGCCGCTCTCATCAAGATCCTCTGCGGACCGGCCGTCGTGCTGATCCGTCGTCGCCGCCGACGGACGCCTGGATGCCGCGCCTCCTTTAGGGGCTCGACCGCTCGATGCCATCACCCGTCGCTCCGCCTAACGCCATAGCAGCTAAGCTGTCGACGCCGAAGCTGCCGCCCGTCGCCCCGTGAATCACGCTCTGCTTCATTGCCGTGAGTCACGAGGGTTCTTCTTGAATACGTTTGGTTTATAGACACCGGATCGTATAAGTAAAAGAAAAAATGGAAAAGGAAAAGAAAAAGAAAGAAACAAAGGTGAAAAGAAAAATGTTGCCATCTTCAAGCACAGTTTTTGTTCCTCGTTGCCCGATAATCTTCGATGGACTCAATTATCGGGACTGGTTTTAGCACATACGCCTCCACATGCGTGGTCAACATCTTTGCGAGTTTTTTTACTGGTGAGTTGCCTTGTTCGCCTCGCCCTGCTCCACCTGCTGAGCCTATACTCCTAAAGGAGGTTTTTGAAGACACTCGTACAAAGACATTTGAGGCTTTTGAGGATGCCATAGAGACTTTTCAGAACCAGTATGCTGTCTATAAGATATAAACCGATGAGGATGCTTATGCTTCTACTGTTCTAGTTGGTAGCATGGAGGTTATCTCACTGGTGATGTGGTTGGCTTGTTTTCCGCACAGACGATGTGAGCACATCTAGCAACCGCTATGAACCATCTGGTGATTTCTTGTACCTTACTGTTGTGCGTCAAGAGCAGTCGCGGCAACAGGGAGACGCAACTGTGGATGAGTTCTATGCTCAGCTGTCCACAATATGGTGTCAGATTGACTCTTTGGGGCCAGATGTTTACCACACCTGTCAATATTGTCAACGTCAGCAGTCTCACTTGGAGTTTCGTCGCATCTATGACTTTTTGACACGTCTTCGGTCCGAGTTTGAGCAGACTCGTGCTCAATTGCTGGTATGTCACCCTCGTGTGACTCTGTTGGAGGCTCTTGTAGCTATTCGTACTGAGGAGATTTGCCTTTGTGGTGCAGGTCTGCTGTCGTCACCGTCATTTCCTTTGATTTTGGCAACTCCTCCAACTTCTGCACTTGATGCACCTTTGGTTACTCCTTCATTAGTTGTGTCTTCACTAGTGATAGTTGTTATTGGTAGGAGATTCCACTACACCTATTGCAACAAAGATGGATATGTGGAGCAATTTTGCTATAGGAAGAAGGATCACCATCCGAATTACATCATAGCCTTTTAAGTATGCGACCCTATAGGTTCACGTACACTTGGATATGGTCCGAGTATTCCTACTCATCCACTAATCGATAGTAGCCCCTAACAAGACATGTCGACTCTTAAGTATATGTGAAGATCATATTGGACAAACCTCAACAACTTATATGATGACATATCATGTACTATTTGTATTGTGTTTTGAAGAGGAGTACAAAATTATACAAAGGGTGAAAAGTACATAGGCCCTATTCATATTGTTCATGCTTGAACAAGCCAAAAGCCAAAATATAAACACCTGACTTCTCAAAGCAACTTCTTTACTCTTCTCGCTCCCGTCTCGGTCCGAGGATAAGTTAAGAGGGTCATAGGGTCAATACGAACCTATTCCTCTTGCTTCCATCTCATGCGTTTCTCTCCCTTATTTTTTTTGCATCAGTGCATCTCCTTCTAAAAGCCACTTCTTTCAGCAATATTTTTAGTTAAAAGCCATAAGCCGCAATTAAAAGACATCAATAGAAGCCAATAAAAACGCCCTCCATAATATGATATCAATGGTCCAGACGCCAAACAATGGTAGGTTGTTGAGTTGTTACATGTCACAAGCCACAGTAATTGATAGCCATTCGGGCATGTTTGATGATGATGATGATGATGATTAATGACGATGAAGAAGATAACGACTAGGGGTGAAGCTAGTAGGGGTGCTCGATATTCCCGGGCACATTCAAAAATAAAAAATTTCACAGAATCAATGCTGCATTCTTGGTCCAGCCCAAAACGAACGACACACTCATGCTTCTACACTAGCCCCATGTGCAGCAAACTAGCCCACAACCACCTTCATCTCTAATTCCTCCCCAAATCCCTAACCCTAATTCTCTTGTGTCCTCTTTATCTCACCAGCGAGAGCAGCCGAGTAGGAGCAGGCAGGTAGGCAACGGCGGGCAGCCAGATGCAGTACTAACATGGGAGGGGAGCAGCTGGCGACGCGGTGTAGAGAGGAGCAACGCAGCGCGGGGCAGGGCGCGACCACGTGGGAGCAGACAACGGCCGGTGGGCGCCGCGCCGGCGTGGGCTGGGAGTAGAGCCAAAGGCGGCGCAACGCACGGCCGCAGAGAGGAGGAGCCCGTTCGGGACCAACGTCACGCGCACGGAAGCAGACAGTGTAAGTTCTTGATTTCGATTTACCACAAACCACAGTAAGTCATTGATTTCGATTTGCCGATTTGTATTGTATTTTTGGCAAATTTTGAACTTATATGATGGAGTTGCGATAATATAAACCATTGTACTGGACCATAGAATTATGTGTGTGAAATATACACCCTCATTGCAAAATTTTCAGCTCCTCCACTGACGACGACGACGATTTCGCTTCTCTGGCCCAACAGTGTCATTTCCATGCTCCAACTTGTCGAATCCAGATTGGCGATTGCCAACAGCCTAGCGCTCTTTGTTACTGGCTACCGCCCATTTGTTTGTTAGATGGATGGTCGCTTTTGGATCCGAAATCAACAAAAGATACAACGTTTCTACTTGGGACAATCCCTGCTGTTGTTATATGCTGCAGGTACCTGTTGAGCATTTGAGCTCTCACTCGATCGGTTCGGATACGGTGAGTGCACCTGTCAATTCCTTAAGCCGTATCATGTCGGTATCTTGTTATGTCGTATACGAGTAGGGCAGTACGAAGAGATTCTCTCTACCCAGTACCGCTCCGATTTTCTAGTACACGAGAATTTAATATCTCCCATGCTTCTTGATTTTTTACTGACGTTATTTTTCACTGTACGTGCACAGCACATCATACCCATATTACACCCCGCGGGTTTCCTGGATGCTGAGGCCAGCCACGTCGCCCCCAGCGCTTGCTTCGGCCGGCGCGTGGCTAGGCTTGGATATCGAGCTGGCTCCGTCTGGCTCGGTAGGATAACGAGCTGGCTCGTTATAACTAACGAGCTAAAAAGTTAGCTCGGCTCGGCTCGACCACAAGCTCGAGCTAGCTTGTTTGGCTCGTGAGCCAGGGCCAAAAAATGTAAAATGAAGACTACCTTACATTCCAGTGAGTCATACAGCACATATTCATCCATCATACATGCTAGCAGCAAGCAGCATATGCATACACATGCAATAGAGTACAAATTAGGTCCATGTCTCCATCATATATTCATCCATCAACTATCATCCATGCAAATTGCAAAGTACGACATCAGCTAGATTGACTAGACAGGAAGGGCTGCATAGACATAACTACATAAGTTAACATAGCATAATGACACATTGTTCAAGTTCCATCATAAGTTAACATAGCATGGCTCGTTTGGCTCATGAGCGGCTCGCGAGCTGGCACGAGTAACGAGCTAAAATCTTGGCTCGTTATAGCTAACGAGCTAAAATCTTGGCTTGGCTCGGCTCGTTATCCTAACGAGCTGAGCCGAGCCGAGCGAGCTAACGAGCTTCGAGTTTTTCGTCCAGGCCTACGCGTGGCACAGGGATTTCGGTACGGTCGGGTATCCTTTTTTGCGAAAAAGTCCCTGCGTTTTCCCGAAATTACGTAAAGGTCCTCAGTTCTCGCGAAAAGGTCACTGTCAGTTTTTTTAGCCCCTCCACTTTGCAGGATAGCCCCCCGCGGTTTTCTAAATTACGTACGGGTCCTCGTTTACTTACGTACATGTCCTCGCTTTTTTACGAAAAAGACCTTAGACTTTTCCGAAAATACACATGTGCCCTCGATTTTTTTTACGAAAAAGGCATTTGACTTTTCCGAAAATACACATGCGCCCTTGGTTTTTTTTATAAACCCCTCACGAATTATCGCCTCTTTTACTTCGGTACACACGGTGGCTGACACGACGTGACGCCGCGCCTATGAGGCTAGTGTTCTTTGGTCTTCTGCAGGTATCTGTTGAGCATTTGTGAGACACTTGTCAGTTGTCAACATTGCCTCTTCAAATGACAAAAATCCAAATAAAAATAATAAATATATGAGAAATTTGATTCTATGCCACTAAATAACATCTGGTTCTATGAATTATCACTGAAAAACACTCTCTCAATTATATGCTATCGAATTGTATCAAAATTCAATTATATGTCTCTGCCGTTAGTGCACCATTAGTGAATACTGTTATCTTTTAAAAAAGACCAAAATGTCCTACCAAAAGACCAAAGATTTGATTTATTTAAAATAGCAAACAGCCTCTAAAAATTATGAAAATTCACATAGGTGTTGTTCAATATGTTAGTGAGCTAGGAAAAATACTTTAAGGTACTGTTCAAACAAATGTTTTAGATTTTTAATTTAAAAGCTAATAAAGGCTACTATTTACAAACAGAGACTAAATGAGGTCTAAACATTCTGGAAAAATACTGACATACTCCTAAGATGTCACATAGCTCCAAAAAAATGATTTTGTATTTTTCTACAGTGAATTTGCCTTGGTATATAAAATAGCTTAAATAGGCTGATTTTGGAGTTGAATTACAAAAATGATCAAATGGAATGTTGAGTTCATAAAATTTTATACTTGAGCTGTAAACTACCCCAATGATCCACCAAAAAAATCAGCGTTTTTGGCTAAGCCAATTTTCTTATATTTAATTTTTATCACAGGGACAAATTTTGAACTAAGGACAAAATCATTTTTTCTAGGGTCAAACAGAGCCTAATTGATGGAACTGAGTGTTATTCAGTGGCACAGAATCAATTTTCTCTAAATATATGGATAAATATAAATAATATTTTTTTATATTTAATTTTTTATCACAGGAACAGATTTTGAACTAAGGACAAAATCATTTTTTTTTCTAGGGCCAAACGGAGCCTAATTGATGGCAATAGTGTATAATTGAATTTTGGTGCAATTCGATGGTATATGATAAAGAGTGTTTTTCAGTGGTAATTTATAGAACCGAATGTTATTCAGTAGCTCAGAATCAATTTTCTCTAAATATACGGATAAATATAAGTAGTATTTTTATGTATCATCCTCTCGATACAAGTTACACAGCTATCAAGGAAGAGGAAAGGTAAGTAATCATCACTCTATTCATTTATGCTTTAATATTAGCGCAACTTTCAAATGATAATGCATCGAAGCACCTAGAATCAGTGGCGGAACCAGGGATTTTGATTAAGGGGGGCCGGGTAAACATGATGACATCTCATAAGTGTGATAAATATATACATCAAGTGTATGTCTCAACGGTTTTTTCAATGTTTTTATATATGTAGTTAGTATTTATAACGAAAAATCACAATATTATGATCAGAAATGGATGAATTGATGATTTACTGTGCTGTGCACTGAAATATTTACAGGGTATTAAAAAAAATTACTGTGTTGGGGGGGCCACGGCCCCTGCTAGCCCCCTGGTTCCGCCACTGCCTAGAATGAGGATTGATACGAACAAAAGAGATTGACAGGGACTGCCCTCCAACTGGAAACGTGACAAACAATTTCCCGTTCCGTGATCCGTTCGAAATCTGCAGCCCTCCACCACGGGAAACTCACCAATCAATCTTTAGGCCCTGTTTGGAATGCGGGAATTTTTCCCGATTCCTGCGGGAATTGAACTGATTCCTGTAAAATTCCTGCAAAATTCCTGTGAAATTCCTCTGTTCCAAACAGGCCCTTAATGGGTTTCGATAAACATCTTTATTTACCGATAAAAATATAAATTTGCTGAAAAAATGGTCATGAACAAACAAGTCAAATAAGATTTCTCCAACAACAAAGGCCAAATTAATCGATTAATCAAAGTACAGGGATGGAAATGTGCAGAGGAACTGGATGACACAATGGAGAAGGTACCCTCCGTATCCCAGGAAGAGGGACGAGTACAGGAACAGAGAGAAGCAGTCGTTCCAGAAGAGGAAGCTAAGCACAAACACCAAACAGATGTACAACACACACAACACAGTGAGCACCATCCGGCCAAAGAACCAGGAATCACATCGCAACACAACAAAACCGCTTGCATACAAACAGAATCACTGGCACGAGATCACCATCACCTGCCACAAACAGAACAAGCAAATATCAGTTCATTAGTTCGTCCTCATCCTCAAAATTAGACTAGAAACAACAATACGTTTTCTCCTCAACAAAGATGTAGTATCCATTTGCTTGGAAGACGTTTCTTTATTCTTCGTAAAATTCATTTGATTGGAAGATGAATCTTTTTTTATTATTGTAGGATTATCCTAAATTCTACTGGGTCCTACTAAGCAGAATATGAAACGAACAGTTGAGAGGCTGATCCCAGCTGCTTTAGAATCAGTAAGATTTCCTTTATGTAGAAGTAGAACACATATAGAAGCATCCACTCTTTTCTTCCTCGTTTCCTCAAAACAACTCTTCTGATGAACATATCCCAAGTTCCTGAAGGGAAGGTGCATGCATGCATGTATACCTCGAAGGGGTACTCCACTTCCTACTTGGTGATGACCCAGACGGCGTAGATGATACCGGGGAGATAGCCGAAGAAGGTGAGCAGCAAGCAGATCCAGAACTCAATCTGCAAGTTCACCAGCACAAACAATTAAGAGAACCCCACAACTTTGCATCCTCTCACAAACTGATGCATGCGCCTACTGCAAAGAAAAGCAGTGCGAACTTACCCCACAGCCGAACCTGAGGAAGACACCGAGGGGCGGCAGGATGATGGCGACGATGATGTCGATGAAGGTCGCCGTGCTGTCCGACATCTCCTATCCCTCAAAAGCCTATCAACTACCGCCAGCTGCTGACTTGAGAGAGAGAAGAGAGAGAGGGGAAGAAAAATCAAAGGCCAGTCGGCAACAAAGGCAGAGAGTGACTAGCCACCAAAGGAGGCGGAGCGGAGAGCCGGTAGGTAGTGATGGATGGAGAGTGAGCGTAATATGTCAGATGGATGTGAGCTCGCTCACGGCTCACCTTGGACTGGAGGCCTCTTATAAAGGCGAGCAAGCAGGCTGCAGGCGATCGATGGTCACGTGCCCGGCTCGTGCGGCTGGGGGGATGTCAAGATGGCCCGGCCCACGCCACGAGGGGATCATCGAACCCGAAGGTTCCCCGGCCGGCCGCCCGCGCGCGCTTCGCTGTTCGGCTCCGACGGCCTTTTACAGCGCCCTTGGTTTGTGCAGTTTTTGTTTACCTTGCGTGCCGACTTTTCTTCGAGATTTCCCTCCGCTTTAACCGGTGTGTTCTCTTCGAACTGCAATTTATAGTTTGCTAGTTACATATTTATGCGTTACAACGAAATTCATTATATGTATAGAGAATCACGCTATGAAAACGGTTGTTCTGATCAGTTTGAAAGTGAAGAGTAACGAGAAGTCGAAGAAATAGAGTGGTTGGAGGAGAACGGGCGCACGACTATCAACTCGTTCTTTTATAATAGTAATGATAACTATAAATACTACAATTTATAGTATATAATTGTGGCTAATAATTTTTTATCATAGCGTAAATATTTATATAAAATAACAACAGAGAAGTCGTCCCACTTTTTTATTCGAGTAAAATCAAAAGTTAAAAAGAATGGGGCCATCGCGGTACATCACGCATGCGCCTGATTAAAGAGGGCTACCAAAATCACGACTCCTAAATGTCGTCTCAATGGCTTTCTTCTAGCGAATCATGACAAGTAAAGCTTGCATTATTACGAAGTTAAGAATCCGACGGAATCATGACAAGTAAAGACTGTAATTTATGATATATAATTTTGATTACCGATAACGGGATACTCATATTGAATGTCTTGAAAATTACTAACGTGGGCTTAAAAAAAACATTGTATGGAAGCTCATAAGCTCATTTATCATGTGTAGAACGCAAATGATTTATAACTATGGCTAATCTCATAGCTAGGCTTGTCCGCCATCCAACTTCCAACAAATTAGTAAGAAATATCGTCGGCCCGTGGCATATGGGCGGCGCGCTGCTAGTTGCCGCGCACGCGGCGTGTAGTCGCTCCTATTAGCCACTGCCCATCTGTAGCACGAGAAGAATTGGCAGTGATCCCATCTTATCTCCACCGTAGTGGCCGGCGTAGGGGGCGCTAGCCCCCCTTACCCCTGGTGGGTCCACCGCTGGATAAGACATTATTTTGGCCCCGCTCAATTCAGCTTGAATTTTTTACTTCTGGCGTATTTTTTTTACTATTCTTAAATTTCATCTTTTTATGGTCTTTTAGCTTTTTTGAGCTTTTTTTACCTATTTTTTCATATTCGTTTATATTGTCCACGATGGATTAACCTATTTTTCTATTTTTTTAAATTTTTTTAAATTTAGTTATGCCAAATAAACCACCATCAGTTACAGTGTAATTTCAATCAGCTACAGTGTAATTTTAGCCATAAACCAGCTTATTTCGCTCCAACCGAGTAGCACCTTTGAGTTTAGTGAGATCACGTAGGGACGCCGTAGGGTCCATGGGCTCTGGAATGGTAACTGTCGGTCCACCATGCATGCGCCTGATTAAAGAGGGCTACCAAAATCACGACTCCTAAATGTTGTCTTAATGGCTTTCTTCCAGCGAATCATGACAAGTAAAGCTTGCTTTATTACGAAGTTAATATCCGACGGAATCGAAACAACGAGCTTTTATTCGATCCATTTGCTGAGAGGCTTCACCATGTTCTTGTGGATCTAGAGGACACTTGAACGATTAAAATAAAAAAAACTGAAGTAAAATGCACCCCTGGATGATCTTTTTTCCTTTCATTTGTTGATGCTTTTACATGTTCTCCACCTCAAAATATAAGATATCAGGATTAAAGAATGTTGATTTCATCAGTATCGTTCTATATTTTTTTGGTATGGTTGACATTTAGATCTGATGTTTACAGGTAGATCATAGCTAGTTAGTTAGCTTTGACATTACATTAGCCCAGAAGTTACGACGACCAGCACAACCCAGCACAGTTGTCCCAGAACATACCCATGCACGGTAAGAGAAGATATTTACAAAACGGGAAATAAGCCCACTAGCACATATAGACATGTAGTACTAATCCGTCTTGTTAGTTGTTAGACATGTAGTACTAATCCGTCTTGTTAGTTGTTAGCCAGCGTAGGATCAAATCAACACGGTATTTTTTTAGATAAAAAATCAACACGGTATGGAATTGAGTTTGTAGCATAATGCTTACCTTGCCAGATAAATAAAATTCCAGAGTGATCTCGGGACATGTCGATACCCTGCACCATGCCATTGCCATGGACCCTACGTTCGCAAATTAACTTCCCGCTCGGTTGAGCTGTACTGTAGCTGAATAAAATTACAGTATTTGAAGTAATTAAATTTAAAAAATTAAAAATAGAAAAAAAATATGTTAGCTCATCACGGACAATACAAACAAATACGAGAAAAAAGAACCGGCAAAAAAACTTAAAAAACCAAAAGTTCAAAAAAGGATGAAATTTATAAATAATAAAAATAAGTTAGAAGTCAAAAACTTAAGCCGAAATGAGTGGTCGTAAAGCCTATCAAATGGACCAATAAATCATCAGATCAAGCAAACATCCAAACTTGTCTCTTGCAGCAACTCTTCCTAATGGATGGTAGCGAAGCAATTCATGAGCATGAATTCAAAAGTGTCGGTGGCTGCAGCATGAAGCGTGGGCGTGGGTCGGCACCCGTTCTCAGGAGCGTCCTATCAGCCCACATGGAGTGGCGTGCCATTTAGGGCCTGTTTGGGAGAGCTCCACCAACTCCAGATTCACGAAAAACGTGGATCTGGAGCTGGATTCACCGTGGAGCAGCTTCATGGTGGATCTGAGATTCTTCAAAGTGTTTGGTACAGCTCCACCTCCTTCTCTATCTCACTTCCACCTGGGCCCCACGCGTCAGGGGGCAAAATGAAAAAAAAATCCAACGGCGGACGGCGCAGGCGAGGCGGACGGCGGCGCCGGCCCGGGGGGAGGCGGGCGCGGCCCCGGGCGGCGCCGGCCCGGGGGGAGGCGGAGGCCGGGAGGAGGCGGGGAAGGCGGGCGCGGCCCCGGGCGGCGCAGGCGGTGCCGGGAGGAGGCGGGGGAGCGCGGTCGCCGGGAGGAGGCGGGGGAGCGCGGTCGCCGGGAGGAGGTGGTCGGAGGCGGGGGAGGCGGAGGCCGGAGGAGGCGGTCGGAGGCGGGGGAGGCGGAGGCCGGGAGGAGGCGGGGGAGCGCGGTCGCCGGGAGGAGGCGGAGGCCGGGAGGAGGCGGTCGAGGCGGAGGCCGGGAGGAGGCGGTCGGAGGCGGGGGAGCCCGGTCGCGGGCGGACGGACGCGGTCGCGGTCGGAGGCGGGGGAGCGCGGTCGCCGGGAGGAGGCGGGGGAGGCGGAGGCCGGGAGGAGCGCGGTCGGCGGTCGGAGGCGGGGGAGCACGGTCGCCGGGAGGAGGCGGGGGAGGCGGGGGCCGGGAGGAGCGTGGTCGGCGGTCGGAGGCGGGGGAGCACGGTCGCCGGGAGGAGGCGGGGGAGGCGGAGGTCGGGAGGAGATGGAGGAGGTGGTGCGGGAGGAGGCAGACGCGGGGGAGGAGGCGGGGAAAAGAAAAAGAACGAACCGTTTTTTGTGTAACCAGTGGCAAAGGTGGGTAATTTTCACCAACTCCACCAATTTGAGTTTGGTGGAGCACCCCTTGAGGTGCTCCATGGATTTGGTGGATCTGGAGCCAGATTCATGGTTTTGGTGGAGCAGATCCACGGTGGAGCTGCTGGAGCTGGAACTGTTTGGCTTAGAAAAGTGGATCTGGATCTGAATTTGGTGAATCTGGAGCTGGTGGAGCTCTCCCAAACAGGCCCTTAAGCTCCAATCTCCAAAGCCTTAAACACTAGTATGAGAGCAAGTCCAATAATAGAGTCAAGTATTTAGCTATAAGTCAAATTATAAGAGCCAAGTTATACAATAATTTGTCTTCTATTTGTCTAAAAAAGGTTTTTTTATTATTATGTGATACCATATCTCACATTCTCTTTCCTATTCCTCCTCACATACATTTATTATCTGAGCCCACCACTACATAGGCTCCCGTGCCCAGCTTGTTGCTTGCATGAGAGCCAAGTTCTCATCTCTCTCCTCTCTTCTCTCCTCCACATCAGCAAAAATGCTGACTAGCTTGGCTATAAAATCATTATTGGACTTGCTCTAAGCATTTGCCAATTTTGTTTCAGACAGATAGTATTAGCTAGAGTCTAAAGCTTAAACAGTACTAATCAGTCTATTAACTCGGGTTTTTTTGTGAAAGCTTTGAATAAGTAAAATATATAGAGCAGCATGTTCTTTTAGGGTGCGATTTATGTTTTTTGATTGTAGCTTATTAGTCTAATAAATAGTGATTGTTGAAAGAAACCAAAGTCCAAAGCTGGCTAAAACACCAAAAAGAATGGGCCCAAGACTCCACGTGCTGGTTTTCATTGCTTGCTCTGGTATCTACAACTAGCACACCACTAGGGGTGGATATCGAGCCGAGTCCTCGTGTTATCGAGCTTTTTCTAAAATTGATATAGTTTAATTTAATATCATTTTACATATAAATTGAAAGTATTTTTAGAAACGAGCTCGTTTGACGTGAGAAATCGCTCCCACGATTACTTACCTCGGGCTATAAGGTACGGGCATACCAGTGTACTAAAGCTTTTCATAAAAAAGATGCATTTTGTTCATTGATTTGAGAATAACAAAATTACAAGTTCCCTTTACATGATTATGCTTCGTAGCATGCTTTGCATAGCAGACCTAACTTAAACAATGTGGTGTCCTGGTTCCTGGACCTCGGAAGGCTCCCGGTTAATTACATCCACAGGGCGAACCCACGAAATACGTCTGATTAAACTACGCATTGGTCATCGTCTTTGGTCTTCGCTTTACATTCTCCATGCATATGATAAGCAATTGATATGAATGTGGGCGTTGGCGTTATCCATAGCTTCATCAATCTATAGGGCCGTTGATAGCGTAGCCTTTGCACCGGCTGTGCCTGCCTACGCTGTTTGACTTCAACGTCGTCGAGCAACACAAGAGAATAGGGTGATTAAGAGTGTGCATGGATCGCGTCAAGCATGACCGATCTGACAATAATGGCAGCAAAAAATCGGTGTCATGGACATATTGGTAGTTGAGAGCCATCATGGTCAAAATCCATCAGACGTTGTCCGTGGTCGAAACCCATCAGGAGTCGCCCATGGTCGAAATCCATCGGAAGTTATCCGTGGTCGAAATCCATCGTGGTCGAAACCCATCAGGAGTCATCCGTCGTCGTAATCCACCGGGAGTCATCCATGGTCAAAAGTCATTGTGCATCGAAGCAACCAGTAGTTGGAAGCCACCAGACATCAACAATAGACGGTAGTCGAAAACCACTGGAGGTTGTCTACGATGGAAAGCCCTCGTGGTCGGAAGTCATACTCGAAGAAGTACTTTACAGTCGAAAGCCATACTCGGAAGAGCACTATAGCACGTGGTCGATAGTCATACTCGATGGAATACTATAGCAGCTGGTCGACAATTGTACTCGTAGGGTAGAGTAGCATCACAGTCGTAAGCTATACCCGTAGAGTACTGTAGCACCATGGTCGGTGGCCATACTCATAGAGTACTGTAGCCTTGTAGTCGGAGGCCATACTCGAAGAAATACTATGTTGTCATGATCGAAAGTCGTACTCAGAAGAGTATTGTAGCCTCATAGTCGGAGGCCATACTCGAAGAAGCACTGTGTCATCATGGTCGAAAGCCGCACTCAGAAGAGTATTACAGCCTCGTGGTTGGAGGTCGTACTCGAAGAAGTGTTGTGTCATGATGGTCAAAAGCCGCACCCGAAAGAATACTATACCACACGTCGATAGTCGTACTCGGCGGAATACTATAGCAGCCAGGCAGCACTCGTACTCGTAGGGTATAATAGCATCATGGTCGTAAGCTGCACTCATAGAGTACTGTAGCACCATGGTCGAAGGCTATACTCGTAGAGTACTATAGCACATAGTCGAAGGCCGTACTCATAGAGCGTTGTAGCCTCATGGTCCTAAGCAGTACTCGTAGCACCATGGTCAAAGACTCCCGTGTATCAATGACGATCGGCGATGTTTGAGTTTAGTGAGTGGAAGATGACGCTCAAGCACAGCGAGCAGTCGGAGACGTCCGGGTTTGAACAACGGTCGATAACAGCTAGCTTCGACGAGCGGTCAGTGGTACTCAACTTCGACAAGGGCTTGGAGGCGTCTGAATTTGAACAGTGGCCGTTAACATCTGACTTCGACGAGTGGTCGGTGGTGTCCGCCTTCGATGAGCGGTCAGTGGCACTCGACTCCAACAATCAATTGGTGACATTTAGTACCGATGGCGATCGACGACACTCGAATACAGTGATCGGTCAGAGACGTCCGAGTGCCGAAGTTGGTGGCGCTCAACTTCGACAAGAGGTTGGAAGCGTCCGAGTGCTGAAGTCGGTTGGGAAAGTCCAAGTGTCGAAGGTGGCCTAAAGCACCCGAATAATGCAAGCAGTTGAAAGCGCGATCGAAAGCGCCTGTGTTTCGAAGGCGGTCGGAGAAGTCTAGAGCGGAGGGACTTCATGCCTCAATCCTAGTGAGTTGGAAGGTGAACAACAATCTTGACGGTCCCGACATTAGGGCCGTGGGCTGCATCACGGCAAGCTCCAGAGCACCTGATCGGTGGCGCTACCCGCAGCGGCCGTAGTCGTTTGGCGACGTTCCAATCGTAGCAACCATTCATTATATGCAGGCTAGTTAGATAGAAAAGAAAGAGAGAAGAGGGAGTTCTTTACCATTCTGAGCATAGTACGCCACGACCTAGGCTTGTACGGATTGCTTTCTCAGGCTCCTCCGCCTTCTCCTCCTTTCTTTCTTGTATCTTTTCTGCGGATGTCTTCTTCGTGTATGTGTACTAACAGTATTTGTGTATCTTGTGTTCGTCTCCTTCTCTGCGTCCTCTCTATGTCTGGGCAAGAGTGGATGTCCTCCGTCCGTTCCTCTTCGTGTGTCCGTCTCTCCCCTTTCGTCTGCGGGATCTCCTTTTATAGGCACGAGCAAAGACCACAAGCAACGTACGCGGCTTCCACATGGTGTTGATCGTGCCATTAATTTTGAGATTAAATCCCTGATGGATTACTGATTCTTACCTTCTAGACCTCTGTTTTCTATATCAACAAGATTTGTTGAGAATTACTTCCATCAGATGGAGATACGGTGTAATCACCTTTCTATTGCGAAGACGATACACCCATGATCAATCTCTTCCTTCCATCTTAGTGCATAGGCTGCTATAAATTGACCAATCTCTTTCTTCCATCTTAGTGCATAAGTTGCTATAAATTGACCAATCTCTTTCTTCCATCTTAGTGCATAAGCTGCTATAAATTGACTAACAGCTTTTTTGCCACCTTTAGCCACCACTGTAACGGCTACTTGAAGCAGTGGGCGGTTTACTAGGAGCAACAATTTTTTTTGGTGAGGAAATCATAGCAACATGTGATATAAGTTGATCTAATTATTGTTCGCGGGTCTATCGGAATTAATATGGATCATCAGATCATGTATTTAGAAACTAATAGCCAAAGAATTTCATATTCTGCGGCCGAGGATAGTTTGCGTTGCAGGATTGCAGGTGGTCCAAATGACACAAGTCAATGGAACTTTCACAGAGTTGGTAAGTAGATGCGACCTGGATCGGATAAGGATGTCCATTCGTGTTCCTTTGCTTTCTTGAATCTTGCAGGTCAATCTGTCCATCCACACCAGAAGTAACCAAATAAACCAAGGGTAAGAAACCAACAATCGTGGAAGAGCGTAGTGAAATCATAGTCATAGTGCTTCAGTCTCCTTAGTCCTTACAGATCTCTAGTTGATTCATCCGAGATTTTCAAGAAGAGATGAGAGTCACAGAAGCTCTTCTTAAACAGCGGCGCCAAAAAACTCTCCAGAAACCAGATGATAACGTCCATCATCAAGTAACGATGTTTCCATAGCTGTGGGCTGCAATTGAAGAGGTACGTCAAAACTTCCTTACTCGAAAACGCAGGAAGTATCAGGATGTATTTCAGCATCACTGCCTTGATATACAGAAAGTTTTTAAGTAAGCAGCTCCTCATCCAATCGATTCTAGGAACAGAATCGGTACAAAAAAAGGCTGTAATAATGTAGACCACGTTGTTGTCCTCTGCACATACTTGGGATAGAAGCAACAATGAGTAGGATAGGCAAGGTATCCACTATATGATGTAGACATTCAAGGTATCCCAACAATTTCATTGATTCATTGTCCTTGTGTATTGCATATGATGCCTCAACTGTGAAATCCGGATGCTTTACTGAATCTAATTTTAACGCTCTTTCTGCTTTCGGCATCCTTTGATGGAGAGTTGGAGACATTGTCATTATCTATTATGCAAACAGGTGAACTGATTCATGCATATATGAGCCAGAGCTCTGCAGTATGTTGAACAGGTGCCATGGCAGAGAAAGACTGCATATATATGCCTTTGCGTTGTGCGGTCTAGTTGCAGCTGTCTGGGGTGAATACACCCAAGAGTAATGGCAATTGACATTTTCCATTATCATTGCAAAATTTGAAACAAGAGGTAACCGGAAGGAATTCTCAATTTTGCCCTACAAAATCCAACATGAACAAAGTTATTGTTGTTTCTTCAGGACTACATAAGAAACAACGTTACTTTGGGGGTTGCACAAAAGAACTTAGACAAGCAGATGGTGTCTACCTGCAACATAGGTCCTTTTCTCTGACGTGCTCTCCCAGGCTTATCACTAGTTTTCAAGTACTATGGATGCTACTCATTGGGCTTTGACATCAGCAATTTACCACTTAAACTTGCCTCATGTATCCAGCATACGGTATAAAGTAACCATAAGGTGTTTCCTCAAATCCAGGAGAACCATTTCTGTCGCTTGTTCCATCTAACAATGGATAGTTCTTTTGTTCTTTTGCAGAATACAGCTGACTTTATGTAAGTAAAGCACCCATGGCTAGTGCCCTGGTCTTAAATCGAGCTATTTCCAGTTTTCTTCCTCAAATTCCTCTCTTCTATCATAGTTCTTATACTTGCCACATCAGACAACTTCCCAGCATTGGCATATATATTAGACAACAGAATATGATAGCCAGGATCATTGGGGTTCTGTTCAGATATTCTGTTCGCAGCTAGCTCAGCAATGTCCATTCTGTCATGCACTCTACATGCTGCCAAGAGACATCCAAGAACATCAACTTCCGGCTCTTGCAAATTTGAAATGAAACTCCATGCATCATCAAGCTTCCCAGTTCGACAATATATCATCGCGGCAGACGGCAGCCGGTCTGGGGGCGGTAGTGGCAGCGAAAGCTGGGGAGATCCGGGGGATTGGGGAAGCTGCACTCACTGGCCACAGCGTGACTGAAAGTGAGTTGACCATGGCGCAGGGAGGTCTGATGTGATTGTATCACATAAAATAAGTGCTTTGATTCCTCCACAGGGTAGGCCATGCAGACTGCTTTGGATGGTGGTGCTGTGATGTTCCTCGGAATCGGGAGACGCACGCGTTGATCTGCAAGCTACACCTACACGTCCAGGGATTTTGATGACGCCTGGTGCAGATCGCGACTCGCCTTTTCTTCACCCGTGCGAGATTCCCATTGATCCGTGCGAGCGTCTTCCCGCGAGACTGCGCGCACACCGAACGAGGACGGCCGATGCGTTGAGGACGTCTCGCGCGAGGACCGAGGCGAGGAAGAACTCCGCGCGGCGCAGGTGAAAAAGACACCGGCTATGATATCATTGTTTTTTTCGTTGTCAGTATTTTCAACAGTTATAAATACATATTATTTTAAGGGAAAATTTACCATTCTTGAGAGGGAAGAGGTACCAAATTTGAGCTGTTGATCACACTGATCGAACGGTTGAGATTTGGCAGTACCTAGTGGTACCGGACGCGAGGTACCAAGAGGTACAAGGTACCAAGAGGTACCAAATTTTGAGCCGTTGATCACACTGATTGAACGGCTGGATCTAATTTGATACCTCTTGGTACCTCCTCAAGGATAGGAAAACTGCTCTTATTTTAAATATTGATATAGTTTTAAAACGTAACTGTAATATAGTTATAACATCCAATAAAATTGTAATATTGTAAAAATATTTTTGAGACAAATATATATATAATTTGTATATATCCAATCTAAATATTGAAAAGATATCGATAGCCAAAGTTTTAGAGTTTAATTACGTGTATCTTAAAATGATATGTATTTATGACTAGAGGGATATTTTCTCTAGCCCACCAATGTTGCTTGCTAACGATAGTTTGTTTTCCCCCAGATAAATTGAAGCACTGTATTCTCTCTTTCTAAATTTTGTCCATTTAGCACATGTCGGTTTGTGATATATAGACCAAGGCTATAGAGGAAAAGTGCTGCTGCTCTATTTTTTCTTCTTATCTCATGCAAACATAAGCAGGGGCGGAGCCACACCCCGAGCAAAGTAGGCTTTGGCCCGGGTGTGGAAAAATATCTAGTGCACAGTCCGGGTAAATTCAGTCCAGTCTGGATAACATTTTTATGATCCAACCCAGATAGCTTAGATCATTCCACCACTGAGTCTAAGGTATAACTAAATCTTGACTCCGCCTATAGACATAAGCTCTCAAGTTTCACCACTTGATTTCAAAATAGTAAAACCTCAGCGAATCCCGACCTGGTCAAAATCCGGCCTTTGGCTACATGACCCATGATGATTTTTGTTCTGCACCTCCTGTACTCTTATCATCATTGGAACAGAAGAATCTTCACCACTAAAGGCAAAAAAAAAACAAAGGAAAAGGAAAAAGGATTACTTCCAACGAGGAATATAGCATAAAGGCATTAAGCTCGGTGGGCCATGATGGAAAAGGGCGGTGAGCTTTCCACGACCTAAGAAGAGAACTCTTGCTCTTGAAAACCAACTCTGAAGAGAGCCGAGCTTTGCTCGGTCGGTGTGCCTGTCAACGTAGCTCACCTGTTTTTGCTTGGTCGGTGTGCCTGTCGATGTAGCTCACCCGTTTGGGCTTAATATCAGATTGTCTCTTTATCTTGGAATATCATTTATTGAAATAGTATCTTCTAGAGTAGGTATACATGTATATATATTTAGTAAGAGCGTATGTTCATATTTTGAATGTTGTTGAGTCTCTGATTAAATTTTAACATGTATAAGAGATATACATACATATGTATGTATGATATGAGTGGGTGTATGTGAGTTACGTGGGTCTACCTTGCGCCTCTAAAAAACCAACTGTGAAGTGTACACGAAGATTCCTCCAATGACAATAACTTGTTACAATAATTAACCTGCTTTTTGAACAGTTCTCTCGTCCTTTAGCTGTTGATTTTTGTCAAGGACATCATCACCTGCTGCAGGAAGAGCTTTGTCTGATGATTTGTCCCATCTGTATGTACATTCTGGCCATTACTTCCGATCTTTGCGTGTACGGCTCAAGAGTTGGATGAGAGGAATTTATTTGGAAATTTAGATCAAATTATATATATGTCCAAACAGGCCCTTGAATTACACGAATTCATTTTTGTTTAGGTCGAAAGAGTTGGTTTTGGGCCTTTTTATTCAGCTCGCGAGTAGAATTTCGGCTTTCCTGCAGTAGCTCGATCTGGGACGAATAAAGGTGTTGGTATTTTGATCACTTTGGTGCGACAGAAACTTTGCGATTTACCAGTATAGTACGCAGTAGCCATCTGCCAACCTCACAGCCGCTCTTTTCTCTCACCTTGAGCTGGACACTGTACTTCCCCTGAATCCTGACCATGTTTGCCTTTTCGGCAATCATCAAATACCTGCAGGAAAAGATGTCTCTCGGCATGTGATGCACGGCTTACTTTCCCTTCCAGATTTCAATGGCCGCGCGCGCGCGGGATTCTGCTTGTGTCGGTTACACGTCGCCATGCAGGAACGGTTTCCCTGACCCACATGCGGCGTCGATAGCACATAAATACGTGTGTAATGGTTTGACGCGTGTTTTGGGCTATGACTCATGGTTACGTTTTATGGTTTTTTGATTCAATGCGAGCGTTTGTTCGAATGAATCTAAAGTCGATAAATTGATAAGTCGTTTTTAAAAGACTATCCGATAAACCGCTTCTAAAAGGTTATGCGATAAACTATTTCGAAATGATGACAAAAAAATTATCCTATTTATTTGTTCAAGTAAAATCATAAATCATAAGCTTTGATTTGCCAAATTTGTGTTGGGCGTTTGGGAAAATACCAGTCTAAGTGACCAGCTTTCCAGTCCTTCTCTCTTAACTGGTACGTCTTGATGCCTAACTACAATATAGTTCTAGTTACGATCGTTCAGCGTCTACAACCAAACTGCCCTTGTTGCACGTTCCATCGGTGGTTGTGCATCTGAATGTGCTAACTTTGCCCTCCATAAGTTAAGTTGGCTTATAATATCCTTTTAGATCACATGTTTGCACTATTTTCTCTTGGTTTTAATGATCTTTGTCACTTGTTTTAATAATTTTAGTGCTTATCTAAGTTACATCAATACTTATTTCAATGATTTAGGTGATTTTGTTATTTGTAACACCCGATTTTGGCATTAAAACATTGCTAACGAATTGGTGTATTACAAGTACTGAAATCACCGAAATAACTGAAATATGTGTTAACATCATTTAAACAAGTGCTAAACATAATTAAAACCACTAGAAATAGTGCTAACATGTGGCCTAGGAGGTTATTTGTATGCTAACTTTACTTACGGAAAAATAAACGATAATTAGATTTGAAGAGAAAATTAAAAATAGATGATTTATGTGAGTGGTTATAGATTTTTCTCTACAATATATGCTTAATTAGTCAGGCCTGACCCGGCCGTTTGGCATTTAAACGTACGTTTAATTTGATGCATGCTATATACACTAGCGACAGCAATGTCACACGTAATCAAGTACTCTTGGACACACCATATTCAAACGCGAGGTATATAGCATTTGGATTACCAGCCCACCTTGCCTAGCCAGGTGAGGCTAAACTAACTTAGCTGGGCTATATATAGCTCAGACGAGCAAGGCTTGTCGTTTGGTTTTATACCTCCGGCCCGAAAGTGTAAATAGTGTCTCCTGAATTTAATCATCCCGTTAATTACTAAAGGAAGCAAGAGCGGAGAAAAGAACTTTTGATTAATTTATATGGGCATATTACACGGGCTCGCAAGTGTCTAGATGTAGGACGGAGTGCAGTAGAAAGAAGCAGGCTGTGCTGCAAGGCCAAACAAGCGATTGATGGACAAAATAATAGTGATACGAGTAGGTGTGTAAAAGCTTAAGGCTCACGAGTTGCTCGAACTCAAATTCAAATAGCTCGGTATGGTTCGAGCAGATACGTAATAGAATTTGTATGTCCCTTTTTACCAGTACACCAAGCCCCTTATCTATTCCCTCCATCAAAATTTTATTTTCTCCGAGACCCAAAACCACATGTGACACAACCTATCCTCGAGCGAGCTCGAGCCTACTCGAACTTTGTGAAAACTGTATGTGAAAAGATGCATGTTACATCTTGATGAAATTACTCAAGTCAAACTCGAGCTTACTTGAGTTTTAGATTGAGCTAAACTCGAGTCTAGATCGAAGCTCAGACCCTAACCTAAGCTCAGCTTGAGCTTTAACGAGCTCGAGTCTAAGTAAACAAGCTCGCTTACAACGCTAGATACAAGTGAAGATGAGCCTTGACAAGCAACTGATGGCGGTCAAGATTATTGGGTTTTATAAATATATTATAATAGAAATTAGTGATCAAAATTGTATTTTATTGATCGTGTTGATATCTAAAACGATATGTATTTGTGAGCAGAGTACATCATTGCCCCAGTGATTTATTATTGGTCCTTAATTTGCATCTAAGTGTCTATTTCCCTGTGCATTGATCTTGGATGCATCAGTTGATTAGGATGTACCATGTACGTCAGTACTCGTGTGTACACATATATGATCAGTCAAGAGGTAGCTAGCTAGCTACCTCAAGGGAGTTGGCCAGTTGCATAATTAACTAGCCTCATAGGCGCGGCGACACGCCGCGCCAGCCACCGTGTGTACCGAAGTAAAAGAGGCGATAATTCGGGAGGAGTTTTTTTAAAAAAAATCGAGGGCACGTACGCAATTTCGAGAAAGCTAAAGGGGTTTTTTGAAAAAAATCGAGGACTTGTAAGGACCTGTTTGTAAGTAAATAAGGGCCTATACGTAATTTCGGGAACCTGCGGGGCGCAATCCAAAAAATTTTTTTGGGAAAAAAACTTGCAGGGACCTTTTCGCGAGAAAAAAGGACCTATACGTAATTTCCGCAAAACCGGAGGAAACTACCTCCTCCGGCCGTACGGGAAATGCCCCGCCACGCGGCGGCCGGGGCGCGCGCGCGGGCGGGGAAGCGCTGACGTGGACACGCCCGGGGGCCGTGAATCCCCCCGGGCTTAATGTCGGTATTATTAGAGACTTATGGGCAAGCTTAATTGATTCCCTGGAATGGCATATCACTAGTTAAGATCGAATCCTATACCTGTTTCAGTTTTATTATTAGCCTTGTCACGATGAAAGCACAACAAAACCTGGCGGCGTGTACCTAAATTATGAAGGTCACATCTTAGGCATATATACATCGATCGATCGTACTTGTTAACTGAATACTGAAAAACATCTACCTTACTCTTAGGTCAGACATGAGACCAAAGACTGAATTTGGATCTCAACCCATCGTGCATACATATATGCACGTACTGCGATCTCACAGGTACAGTCACACGTAACCATGCACTTGACATCACTTACCCTAACTGGGGCTTGAGCGTGTATGCATGTACAAGAACGTTACTAGCACGCATGTAGTAACTATGGATTTTTAGTTGATTTTTTAAAGCGAATTATCTAACAATTTCTTGAGTCCAAAACTGTATATATCATTCGCATCAGTGTTTTTACAGTCCATCACCATCTCAAAAAAGAAAAAATATAAATAAAAGTTATCAGTCGTAGCCCTTTGGCCATTACCTTAGTTAAT
This sequence comes from Dendrocalamus latiflorus, assembly GCA_017311315.1. Lineage (NCBI taxonomy): Eukaryota > Viridiplantae > Streptophyta > Magnoliopsida > Poales > Poaceae > Dendrocalamus > Dendrocalamus latiflorus. The sequence goes on along the minus strand of CM029671.1, from coordinate 25,487,506 downwards.
TGGTCCTCCATGCATAATTGCCCAAGTTGCTATCGCTAGTTTAACTTGATGCAGTGCCCTTTTATTCTCTTGCAGTTAATAAGTGTCTTACTACTTGTGTGTGCATTCATCCGGTGCGCGTCGATTTATCACGACGGATGTATCATTTGGAGAAGATCTCACTGAAACGTACGTGCATCTTTAATATGGCATCTATTTTTTTGTTCCACCTATAGCTACAGAACTAGCCTTATAACCTATGAAAAATGAGATGAATTACAACACGACAAGATTAACAAACCTAGCTGTAGCTACTCCGTTTGTTTCTAAATAGATGTGATCAGGCCGGTCCTGGGATTTTAGCGGTCCGGGGCGAAACTAGAAATAGGGGGCCCTCATCTTCTAACTTCACATTAGCATCTTCCTCCACAGCAACTATCGTCAATTCATTAGGATTTCTTGAACTGCTCGTATTACTTTTAAAAAATTTGTCAATGGATCCTCTTTGTGATTCTATCAACTCATTTATTTGTTTCCTCTTTTTTCTTTTTTCACTGCCGGATGCATATTTTCTAGATGACATGGTACTGAAAATATAAAGAACAATAGTATAATTAGTAACTACAAAGCACTAATTATTGATTAAAAAGTTCCTAATATGCAAATTACAAAAAGCAATGACAAAGTGATGTAGATGTGGACCTGCTGGTTTGGGAATTCCGCGGCTGATCGCTTGATCCGCTCGGCTCGCCTGTCACGGTGTCGCCTTGCAGACGAGACCGTTCACCGTCGAGACAACACTAGCGCGGCGGACGGGCGGAGAGAGAGACGGCCACCCTCCGCGGCTCGGCGCGGCGTGCCCTAGAAGGCTAGACGAAATCACGGAAGAACTAAGAAGTCGGAAAGTCAGATTTCAGAAAGAAGACCGAAGACGAGAAGTCGGCCCGGCCGGGAATTCGGAAGACGGATAGACTCATAGACGGATAGTATACATAGTATATATACTATGTATATGAGGGATTGGGGGCCCCCTGAATTTTGGGGGCCCGGTGCGACCGCCCCGCTCGCCCCCCCTCAGGGCCGGGCCTGGATGTGATTCTAGAAATCATTACTATTATAAAAAAACGAGTTGGTGGTTATACGTCCCTTCTCCTCCAACCGTTTCATTTTTAACTTCTCATCACTCTCCACTTTTTAACTGATCATAATAGCCTTTTTTTATAGCATGATCCTCTATATATCCAATAAATTTCGTTATAACGCACAAGCAAGTGACTAGTTTACACAACAACCAAGATAGGTATATAAAAGATTATATTAAGGTATGTACAATAGTCTGTCTCTTAATGTTATCTTTAAGGCTTTCATCCCAACTAAAAACAGTACTAGAGACAACCTCTAATAATAAATTATTCCTCTAACTGTTATACTATTTTCACCATAACATTCTGTCTCATATTCTTTCACTATTTGCGTTGGTTTGTGGGTTCAAGTCGTCTCTTGCATAAGAGACATCACATTATTTCTTCTCACCTCCTTTCTCCTCTATATAGAACTTTACTTATTTAATATAGCTAAGAGATAGCTAAGATGATACTATTGAAGATACCCTTACTCTCCTTCATTCCGTCACTTATTATTCTTAGATGGTGTATTTTACTCTAGTCCATAGTAGTAAATAACATTTGAGAAGGTTATGAATAATTAATGAGAGGGGTATGCAAAGGGGAAAATAGTAAAAAAAATATCTTAAAATTATAGAATAACATGTATTTGGAAACAAAATTTGAAAACTAGAACGACATGTATTTAGGAATATCCTACACCTTCAGTTTTTTGCACTTAATTGTCATTAGCTGGATTTTTTTAATTTTCATGTACAGTTTTGCAGTAATATGACCACATATATTATTAATTTGTATTAACTGATTATATATATATATATATATATATATATATATATATATATATATATATATATATATATATATATATATATATATATATATATATATATATATATATATATATATATATATATATATATATATATATATATATGGGACTAAATTAACCCATCACTCGGACATTTGACTTTACAACCCTATCGATGATAGAATTCTGATAAGGCGTATTTAGCATAACCATTTTGAGCTAGCCTAGCCTTCCACAACTGGATATGCGAAGTTGCCTGCTTATTATCAATTAAGGACACGAGGTTTGAGCCAACGATTATAAGGATTAACGGGCTAGATTTTTTATTTTTCTAGATTAACATAGGAATTTCTAGTTTTTTTTCTTTTTCTTCAACTAATATGATAATTTCTAGCTTTTTTCTCTCTAGGATTAATGTGAGGGCTCCTAAAAAAGCCTCCAATTAGTAAAATATTTAGAACACGTGAATTTCATAAGAAACAACTCAACTCCGACAGGTATCCACGAAAAATCCAGCGTTCAAACAGAGCCAAGTCTTGTTAGGCTTGGTAATGTCCACGTAAAGTTGATGTGTAATTAATTATCCAGGGTAAAACTTAGAGTCCTTTGCATATCTGACATTATAGCTATTTTTTTTCAAATTGACACCGAAATATCTATGTTGCAAATCTAGCGCCCTTCTTGAGTTTGACAGCCACGATATGCGACACATGTCGTCTGCCACGCTACCACAGCTGGGCAAGTACCTGCCAAGCTAGGGGAGCTCGGTAGGACGACGTGCCGAGACAAGTGATTAATTAATGTTAATCACATTATATGATGTTTAATTAGTATTAATCATTCTTAAGTTAATCACTATGACATGCCTGCCAAGATCTGGTTGCTCGGTAGGTGCTCTTGCCGAGCTCTGGTTGCTCGACACGTCCACTTGCTGAGCTAGGGAAGCTCAGCAGGTGCTACCGCGGTGTCCGCTTCTACCGAGCTGCGGTAGCGTAGCAAACGACACGTGTCGTCTGTAAAGGCTGCTGAGTTTAAGGAGAGAGCTAGATTTGCAAAAACGAGAATTCAAAAACCAAATTTGAAAAAAAACTACTATATCAGAAATGCAAAGGATTCTAAAACTCGTGAGAAAATAAATTAATGTGTTTCCAACATTTTTCAATGAACGGTCACGTACTAATTACGCTGATCTTTGTGCTAGCTAGCTACAAGACAAAAGTTGTACAGTAAAATTACAATCTTCTCCATCTCTATCATAACCAAATTGAAGCACGAGCCACCTACGGGACCAACACCGCAACCACGAAAAGAAAACGGAGGACGAATCAAGGACCCCATGATAAAGCCAGACGTTGAATCTGAGATTGATTAACCACCACTCTTTATTTAATTAACAGCGCAAAATTAAACACCTCTTATATCTGTATCCATCTTTCTGTATCACCACCACCACCATCGTCATATGAACTTTACATGTTGTACCGGCAAATACTTTAGTTATCGCACGCTAGTTACGCAACGCGCGCAAACCCGGTCTCGATCAATCACCCGGCCAGCAGGAGAAGAAAGGAAAAAAAATTTACAAGCCAAAACCTCACCAAACATTAGCTATATCGTAGGTACGTACGCACATGCACGTATAGAATCTGAAGCTTAGCATGCAGTAATTAAATGCTCGCCGCCGTTCGCGTTGGTTCGGTTCAATTCAAGCACCAATTGCTGTGGCCGTGCACGTCGAGCTGCACTGTGTCCTTGCTGTCGCCGTAGATGCACTGTCCCCGGATGCCCTGGTACTGCAGCTGGTAGCCATCGAACACGTAGTCGGACCACATGAGCTCGTCCAGCGCCGCGCCGTAGTGGTCGGCGGCGGCGTCCGTGCAGGCGCTGCTCGGCCCCAGCTCCAGCCACGGCAGGTGGTTGGTTTCCGTGGTACTGCTCTGCGTCGAGTCGAACCCACCGCTGCTGTTGCTGTGGTTGTTGCACTGCTCGTTGGTGGTGGTGGTGGTGGCCGCAGGGCTTAGGCCAGCCATCGAGTTCAGTGTGCTGGAGCTCGACACCGACGGGATAACCGCCGGGTGTACAGTAGTACTGGATGGGCCGCAGTGCAGAGCGTCCGCGTCCAAGTAGCCAGTGAAGTCCGCTGTTTGGTTGTACCCGGACAGCGACAAGGATCCGTCGCTGCACGCGCTCGCTCCGGCGCCGTCCCGGCTGCTCCGGCTGTACATGTAGCTTTCTGCCGTCACCACCGGCGGCATGTGCGGTACCTGCTGGCCCACTGATGATAGGATGAGCTCGGCCTCGCAAAACACCGCCGTGCGGCCGGCGGCAGTGGCGGCGCCGCGGTTGCTGGCCTCGGCGAGCGGCTTGTGGGTTGCTGGGTCGATGCCGCGCTGGCGGAGCTTCTTCTTGATGTACGAGTTCCAGAAGTTTTTGATCTCGTTGTCCGTCCGCCCCGGCAGCTGCGCCGCAATCTGAGACCACCTGCCCATGCAGGAGCAAACAATTTCCCATTTGGTTAGCTAAAATTGGCCAAGTTAGGAGCAGTAATTTTCTTATGTATATATAATATGGATGTTTGGTTTGGTATTTACTTGTTGCCTAGCATGGAATGGAGATGGATGATTAGGTCTTCCTCCTCCGGAGAGAATGCGCCCCTCTTGAGGTCCGGCCTGAGGTAATTTAACCACCTCAACCTGCAGCTCTTTCCACACCTCTCAAGGCCTAATGCAACAACGCAACTAATTCCATCAATTTAGCACTTCAAAAAGGTTATTTTCCACGCAATATAACATATAAAATCATTTCTTAAGCACAATCCTAGAGGGTCTTCCGAAAAAAAAGGCACAATCCTAGAGTAGTGCTGCCGCTAAGTCAAATCTTAACTGACTCAAGCGGGTGCACTGTCAGTACTACGTACGTACATTGTTGAAGAAGGGCTATCTAGTGATCTAGTTAGCAATAGCATGCTGGTACAGTACCTGCTATCTTGGGGACAGAGCTCCAGCAGCCATGTCCATACTTGGCAATGTGGTTCATCAGCTTCTCATCCTCCTCGGGCGACCACAGGCCTCTCCTCAGCTTCTTCTTGGTGCCGCACGGCCGCTTCGCCATGTCGCCCGTATCAAAGACGTCGCAGACCACCTAGCTTGCTCAATGGCGGCGCAGCCGTTGCAGGCGGAGAAGACGACGACTATGACGGCAATGAGGACAGGCAGAGAGATGGAGAGAAGGAGGTGAGGTATAAAAGGGAGCTCGGGTGGGAGGAGGGAGGTCGCTCTCAGGTAGGTGCCAATGTAGTGTGGAGTGCTAGTGTGAGGGTACTCTCCTTTCTCCTCGCTTCTTCCACCATTGCTCCGAGCAATAAAGTTTGTCGCGAGTCATGATAAGGCGATGCTACTACGACGTACCACTAGAGGTGGGAATTGGGCCGTGCCGTGCCGGCACGGCCCGGGTCCACCGTGCTTCGTGCCGCTTCGTACCGTGCCGGCTCGGTCCAGTCATCTCGTCGTGCCGTGTCGTGCCGGCCCGCCTCGCTTTCGGCCAGGCCCAAGCACGGCCCAAAGCCCACCGTGCCGGCGTTCGTGCCGTGCCAGCCCAAGCCCAGCCCAAAGTAACTATACACGATGAAAGCGACGGCGACAATGATAGCGGTGGCCGCCATATTCCTTTCTCTTGTACCCGCCTTATTAAAAACCTACTTAAAATTCGATACTATTGTCTCATGCCATTCCATCTCCAAACTTAGTCATCTAGTCTAATGATATGCATATCTTGGTGTAAATTGGACTGTGGCATACGTGGACATCTAGCTCATCGCCCGACAATCTAGCATAGGGCTTGCCAACTAGTCAAATAAAAAAGCTTAAGGAGAGTCATGAGTGCAGCTTACTATAGTTAAGAAATCAATTTTAAATAGTTTCTAGAACATTTAGTAACTACTTGGAATACACACATCAATAACAGTCTATCTTTGTTTACATAATGGTTAATTATAACATACGTGGGGTGGTTATCTCATCAAATGCTCGAATTAAAAAGGCAGTCGGTGAAGAGAGCTATGTTAGAATTAGAAGCGCATGTAGTAGTAATTTGCTTACATAAAATAAAATCACAATGGGGGTGAGCTATATTGTCAAATTATAATACCTAAGGAGAAGCAACATTGAAAATACTCATTATTTTTGTATGATGATATTTCTTAAGAAAGAACAATAAAAGACACTTTATATCACAAGTGCAAAAATGAAGAACAACAAAAGACACCTCATATCACAAGTGCAAAAATGAACTCGGCCTAAATCACAGCATATCTCTGTCACTTTTTTCATTCATTACATTAAGATCTAACAATCCTTATCTTTCTCCTCATCTCTTTTATATATATATATATATATATATATATATATATATATATATATATATATATATATATATATATATATATATATATATATATATATATATATATCACATTCACATCTCCAAAACCTAACTCAATCTTCAAATTTGGCATTCTAAGGACTGCTCTGTACAGATGTACATGTCATAGCGGATGTGTAGGATCTTTTCGCGTTGAAATTAGAATTTACGAGGGCTAGAATAGAATAAATTAAAATAGATAAAAAGCTATTCGTAGATTTCAGAAAAACTGAAGGACTAAATCGCAAAAAATCTAAAACCCTAACCCTGAAATCCTCCGCCGCCGCCCAAACCTCATTCCTCCCCCAATCTCTGGCGCCTCCCTCGGCCCCCTCCTTCCCAGATCTCTCCCGCCGCCCATTCCTCGCCCGACCGCCCCCTCCTTCTCATCCTCCCCCGCCGCCCCCTCCTCCCTAGATCTCCTCGGCTGCCCCCTCCTCGTCCGGCCGCCCCCCTCCTTCCCCGCCGCCCCTTCCTCCCCGGATCTCCCCCACCGCCCCTCCCCGCCGCCGCCCCCTCCTTCCCTGCCGCCCCCTCCTCCCCGGATCTCCCCCACCGCCGCACCCCTTCTCCCGCCGCCGCCCCCTCCTTCCCCGCCGCCCCCTCCTCCCCGGATCTCCCCCACCGCCCCCTCCCCGCCGCCGCACCCCTCCTCCCCCGCCGCCCCCTCCTTCCCCTCCTCAGCTCCTCCCCAGATCTCCCCGCCGCCCCTCCTCGCCCGACCGCCCCCTCCCCCCGCCACCCCCTCCTCCTCCTCCGCCTCCTTTCCCTCCCTCCCCTGGCCGCCCTTTCCTCCCCCGGCGCTCCTCTCCCCCCAACCGCCTCCCTCCTCCTCCGGTCGCCCCCTCCTCCCCAGCCGTCCCCGGCGCCCCCTCTCCCCCCGGCCGCCCCCTCCTCCCCAGCCGTCCCCTCCTCCCCCAGCCTACAATTTCTCCAAGCGACGGCGACCGCGACCTTGACTACTCCGACAGCGAGCGAGCATACTAGCGGCGGATGGCCGGGCGGCGACTGAGCCGCCGTCGCCGGGCGTCTTCGCGCCGGAGCCGCTGCGGCCACACCGCTCTTCCTCCTACGACCATCGTCCATTCGTCCGATTGTCCGAGCTCTGGTGACCGGTACACCTCCTTCCCCCTCTGCTCTGTGATGTGTGATGGCTTGTGGGGAATCTGGGATCTGGGATGGCCGTGAGAGATGTCGACGGGAGGGGGTCTGTCGGACTGGGGGAGGCGAGGTAGAGGCGGAGGCGGCCCGGCCGCTGGCGCCGGCGTGCCGCCCGTGCCCACCCGTGCTGTGCCGGCTCAAGCACGGCACGATCTGCCGTGCCGCCCACCGGGCCGGTTTTCCAGGCCCGGCCCACCGTTCGTGCCGTGCCGGCACGGCCCGCCATGTGTCGGGCCGTGCCGTGCTTGGGCCGTGCCGTGCCGGCCGTGCTTCGGGCTGGCCCAAAAAAGCCCAGTCCAAGTCCCAACTCTACGTACCACGACTAATCTTCACTTCACCCGTGTGTGTGCTCGTTAGGTCTCGTAACTTAACTGTCCACCCAGCTGTGTTGGTAGGGCTGGTTGACTTTTTTTTCTGCCCCCCGCTTTTGCCTCCTCTTTCCCCTGCTTAATTATTTTCACCTTGACACTTTGCATCTGCCACTGCAAATGCTGCATGCCCCTGTTGGACTTTGGACATTCACTTTGCTTTAACATCACTTGTTGATGCCAGTTATTTGGAACGCAAGCAATCCATCGACATGGCAGCATGGTCACCTCGTCTCCACGATGAATGAATAAACAATTACCACTAACTAATTGCCAGCCAAATGCATGCCACGGCATAATCTTATCATGGTCATGGGAGGCTAGCTAGCTTGCTTAGCTAGTCGGCTAGCGACACAAAATAGGGTTGCAAAGGCCATATGCCCATACGAGAATTTTGAGACACTAAAGCACAGCACTGCATGTGTGGAAGAGACGGCATTGCAATGATAACCACATGTTTTTTTTCTTTTACTAGCTATATATATACATCAATCTAATTAATCTATATTAGTGATTTTAATTTGTACGGGTTTTGTGTGATCCCTCCCTCGCCACATCAGGGCAGGTTTCTAATTATGGAACAGGTCATGGAATAGATCATTTTCTCTGGCAGAAAACTGCTCACCACCAACTAGTTACCTCATTACAGAGTGCTATAACACACGTGCTTTCTATCCCCTCTGCACCGACAGGATTTCCTCTTCCGTGTGCATGAAATGCTAAATTCACGCCATAAAACGCAAAAAAAAATATTGACAAATTATAAGCAGACGCGCATCGGTGCTCAAGCTAGAAGTACTTATCACATATTGTGGACGATTCGTCTATATTACGAAATATAGAAAAAGATTAAGTCTCACAGGAGGATTTAAAAGGAGAATAGAAGCTATCTTTATTGCTGTGAACCGATTACAAGATATTCTCGATAAGAGATTACAAAGATGATGCTACTAACCCTAGGATCACTACTTCTTGTCTCTGTAATCTATTATCTAGTCGAGACATCTTCTCTAATTCTCTAGAATCCTGTCTGCATCTCCCCCTATCTTCTCTCGTCGAAGAGGTGTCGATTGTTTATATGAGCAGACGCCTTATCAATTCATCACATTCGGTTAAGCGAATGATTGTTGTCAACAACAAAAGCCTATCAATAACTGTTCTTCAGTTATTGTCAATGAAAGAGAATCATAGAGTTAATCGCAAGGCAGTTGTTATCAGAGACGTAACGCTAAGTTATCGTACAGTTATGAGAAAGATAAAACACACGCTTTGTCCAATCGTGTGGGAGAAGTTGCCTGGAGGGAGGCCACGTATCATCTGATAAGATCTCCGACTAAAAATCTACGGCTACATGCGTGCATGCATTAAACCATGACCGTATACATGTCACATTCAAGTCTATGCACAAGGAGACAAAGCCGGATTTGACACTATTTCATACCATATTTACAAACTAGCCGTATACCGAACGTATTTGCAAAAATGTCACTTCTTCCGTCCGGTGAGCAGGTGGCAGAACCCGCGAGACGACACATGGCAACGCCACTGGCAGCAGGTGCTTGTCACCCCACCAACAGACAGCAGGCAGCCTACCGCCCCGTGGGGGATGGCAGGTGATTATGCCAGCTAATTAGCTCACTTAATTACCTGCCCTAATTTTTTTCGTTTAGTTTTCATTTGAATTTTTACATATACCAAATGAACTCCAAAAATTATAAAAATTTATGTACAGTCTTCCAATATAACATATTTTATAGTGTATTTTTTGGATAATTTTATCCATTGCGAATGTTGCTAAAAAAATCATACAATTTCAATATTCATATAAGTTTTTACATATAGCAAATGAGCTCCAAAAATTATGAAATTTTATGTGAAGTGTCTCGACACACTCATAGTTATTTTGTATTTTTTTGAAAATCTTATGTGCTCTAAATTTGCTATGTTCATTCATGATAATTTTATCGTAATTAGCGATATGTGATGCTCAGGCATCTTTTGAAATGTGTGACCTCTGTCCTTCGCACATATGTCAGCGTGTTGCTACTATCTTGTTTTCACTATGTGCTTCGCACAATTGTCACTCTGTCCGTGTCATCCCACCTCGTGGGCTCCCTCGTCCGCACTGATGTCGTTATGTCCGTGCCATCCACCCTCGCCCGCTCCCTCGTCTCCACATTTGTCAATGTTACCATATCGTCCCCATTGACCAAAGTGCTTCACATTGACAAGGAGTCCTTAATTTGCGGGGTGACTGTACTGGGTTCCCTTTGCGCTAAGCCATAAATACGAACCTTTCATAGTTGGTCATCGGTCATCTCAGGCGCTCATTGCAGAAGCTCATTCTCATGGTCGTTACTCAAAATTAAGAGTGCGTAGCTAATTATTTTAAGAAGCAAGTACATAGCTCATTAAGGACGCGGTAGGAGGGCAAGGTAGTGCTGATTGCTTCTCCCGAAATACAGGTAATTCTTTCGGATTGGTAATCAAATTTTTGGTAATTAATGAACTATTCGTATGTAGTTACACACATGTAATCATTTTTGTTGTAACACTTACTGCGGATCTGGTTGTTGTGGCTTCAGGTAGTTGTAGACATGGAACACTTGAAAATGTTCTACGGCGATGGCTTGTATGAGCTAGACCCAATGGATTGGACCTATCAACATGCCAATACAATATGCTCCCGTCCTAGAAACTCGGTGTCATGAATATTCATGAGCTACAAGGCTACATTTGAAGGGAATTCGCCACGGAGGCAATGGCGATGAAACTTGCCATCGAGGGGATCACCTACACCAATGGCATGTGGGAGTTCGTGAAGGTGAATATCACTACAGCATGGAGGCAGTACATGCAAATTGCCTCCTAGCTCGAGGTGGCCATTTACGGAAGGACAATGGTGTACCTAAGTTTCGCACGTCAGGAGTCCGCAAACGTTGATGAGCTCAGCCCCTTGACACCCAGGGAACCACAAGCGGAGCTTCAAGATGATACCACTAAATGTGTTGTATTGGAGGGTAGACTCGCCCCTGATTTCATGCGGAATGAGGGGCAGGCATGTGGTGGTCAGCTCCTACATGCCATATGTGCACACGACGGAGTGGGCAAGGCAGGCCAACATGGCCAAACTAATATTTGTGTGGATGAGGGAGCGGATGAGGGAGCGGGTGAGGGGGGCCGTATGTCAAGCGAACACATGTCCGAAGGAGAGAGCGGACAATGGCATACAGTATGGATAGACTAGTAATTCGAAGCATATAAAATTATCAAAAAATAATACAATAACTATGAGTGTGTCAGGAGGCTTCACATAAAATTTTGTTATTTTTGGAGCTCGTTTGCTATATGTAAAAAAACTCATATAAATATCAAAATTGTATGAATTTTTGAGCCACATTTACAATGGATAAAATTACCTAAAAATTGCACTATAAAGTACGTTATGTCAAGAGACTGTATATAAATTTTTATAATTTTTGAAGCTCATTTGATATATTTAAAATTTTAAATAAATATTAAAGAAAAAATAGGGCAGGTAATTAAGCCGGCTTAAGCACCTGCTGCCCCCTCATCGGACAGTAGACCTGCCTGCCTCCCCCACTGGACGTTAGGCGCCTACTACTGGTGGGCTCGCCACCTGTCATTTCATGAGCAGTGTTGCCCGCTCACCGAATGACAGAAGTGATATTTTTATAAATACGTTCGATATATAGCTAATTTTGTAAATACAACATGGAATGTCAAATCTGGCTTTGTCTCCTGCACAAGCAAGCGTACAAGAGTACAAGTCATGCTGTATGTCTAAAGGAAAAGGTCTGCGCTAGTATTGTCTTTTCAGTTTTATGCTTAATTTAATGCAGCAGGATTCATGCTTCTAAAAAATATGGACTAAATCATTTCAAATAATTAGGATTGCAACCGTCAGAATACTGTGTGCTGTCCATATATAACCAAAAGTAAGTGAATAGTTGCATGCTTCAATCAGCTTAATTAATTTATACAAATTGAAAATCATCTGCTAAAATAGGCTCAATCCTTTTCTTTTCTTTTCTTTGGAGCTTTCTGTTAACGTACATAATGCATCAAATTTCTTCCATGCGTGCCGGAAAGAACATGCATGAAGACCATCGTGCATACACTGATAAAAAATAAACAGAAAGCAAATGAATTGAGAACCATGCATGCACCACCAAATTAAATATCCAAGGGCCTCTAGCTCGAGCTAGCAAATGTACGAGCATTAAGTTTAAGAACAAAGCGTGCATTATGTGTTATTTTCCGCCATTAATTAACACAAGTTTAATTTGCCGTTCATGCATGTTCATGATCGCAACGAGCTAGCGTAATTACACGAGCATTATGGAATGATGGGGATTCCTTTGATCAAAACGGAGCTGGCGGCATGAAGACATAATGCATGTTAGGTGCAGCAATTATGCGTACATTATTGGGGTTGCAAAAGCTAGCGCAGCTTGTTACTGCTAATAATGGAGACAAAGTTTCAGTCAATAGATATGCTATGCACGTTAACGATCAGTGCGTGCTTCTTTTCTACCTTTCCTTCAGGCCTTCAGTCACATGTCCTAGCTTGTACATGCACATATTAATGGAGTGAATTGAAGATTCGATATGTATGGGTGATGCAACTTCACATGTGTAAATTGTAATGGAGGCAGCATTTACATTTTTGCGTGCCTACGGCCTACCAATCAATCAATAAGTTAAATTTTACTACTACCTCAGAATGCACCAACTGAATATATTAAATTTTGAAAGCAGTGGTTTGTTTTGATTTGCTTAGGATTTAAGTAAAAAAAACGCTGAAGAGATGCGAAATGTAGCATGTACATTATATTTTGGGAGTGTCTAGGGAGTATTCGAGTGTTTTTTGTGGTTCAGAGTACTCAGATATTTTGGAGGTGTCTAGGGAAGATTCTATTTTTTTTTTTGATTTGGAACACTCAGATTTTTTTTTGAGGGGATGGGATTTTTTTTGAGGAAGTGTCTAGAGGGATTCCAGAGTTTTTTGTGATTTGGAGGGTTGGGATTTTTCTAGAGGGGATGGGATTTTTTTTGGAGGTGTATAGGGTGATTCGAAATCTGAATGCTTCGAGATTAAAAAAAAACTCAAATGTTGCTTAGCGATTTCTTTATATTTTATAGCGTCATTAGCGAAAGGAACATAACACCAACTTCGGTGGGGTACTTTATTAAACAGCAGTGTTGATAGGGGTGGTAAACGGACAGGGGGTTACCTTAATTAATTTATAAAACTCAATTTACACGCATATATCATTAGCAACTTCACAATAAAGCGTGCACAAAAATCAGACCGCTGGCAAAGTTCCATAGAGAATATAACTAGATTAATTAGATCGAGAAATAGGCACACTTTTATTGGTCATTTGCGCGTATTAATTTGCATTGTCCGTGATGGACTAATCTATTTTTTAAATTTAGTTACGTCAAATAAACTATCATCAGTTATGATATAATTTTAATCAACTATAATATAATCTTAATCATAAACCAGTTCATTTTAGTTCAACCAAACCATACGAAACCAGTTTATTTTAGTTCAACCAAACCATACGAAAAATGTTGGAGGCGAGAGAATCGGCAGGAATACGATCCATCCGATCTTCCACCCGGCCACCAAACACGGGCGGCGATTCCTGAGCAACGCAACGCACGTACCCGACATGCGCAGCGCTGGCTACAGTACACCACCGCGCACATGCAAGTTGTAGCTAGGGAGGACCAATTAGTGCTCGACTATACGGCCACACTTAAATTATCACGTACTCCGTCCTTTGGACGCCGCTGCAGTACTGCCGTGCCGGAGAGCACGCACCACCGCAGGCACGGCCGCGCCCATCCAATCCGTCCATCGGCGCGCGCGCGCGTCCCCACGGCGGACGCGCACGTCCCACCTGCCGCCCCCGCGCGCGCGGTGGAGCCCCGGTCCATGCCATGCCATGCACATACGCACGTCCCCCTCCGGCCAAAGAAGGGGGGCCGGCCGGGTCGCCGTCGCCGGTGCGTTCGCCTAGTCAGCTAGCTTTTTTTGAGAGGGCCTATCGACTAGCTGGGCGGATGGGTACGCGCGTCGCCATCGCGTGTGCGTTTGTCCTCCGTTACAGGGACGGGCCGGGGAGGATCCGATACGTCGCTGAGACGCTTGAGTTGGGTACTGTTGGGTGTTTGTGTCCACGATGTCGGCGATCAGAAAGATGAAAAACTTTTTTCCCAATATAATTCATTGCCAGACCCAAGTTCAGATTATATCAACTATGATTTACAAACAATAGACCTAAACCAATGAAATCAGCAATATTTAGTCTAAGGTCGGTCTTACCGGTCCCCTGTTTCCAGGCATAATAACCACTCGGGACAAAACTCAAATCTTAAGAATTTATCCAATTCCCATACAAACATTTCCAATTTTTGTATCAAACTTATTCAAAGTATTAGGAACCTAAACCAAACAAGAATCACAATATTTTTGGCCTCGAGTTCACTAAATTGAAAATAATTGAATCTAGGCTATAAGAACAATAAAAAAAACCCTAAAACGCAAATTACTTTTTACTCGTGAGATCTAAACTATAAGATTTTTTACATCTATTCTCATATATCATAGCAAGATAATTTAAGCAGGCAAACTCCCATAAATACGAAATTACAAATCTAGCTTAAGAATAAACAAAACTAAGCAAAAATGCAAACAAGAATATGATTAAGACAAAGCTTTACTATATTTTTCAGTAGAGGATGAAATTTACATACTTATGGATGATTACAATGTGTAGTTAAAGCATCACTCTTTTCTCTCTCACAACTATGGAAGGAGACGAGATGGTAGAGCAAAAACCTAAACCCTAACATTCTTAGATCAACCACATCCTCTCATCCCCTTTAATAACCAGCAACAACCACAAAAAACCCATTAAGATACAGAGGAACCCGTTAACCCCACTAACGTAGATTCTACACATTCACGCACATTTCTCAAAGCGTTTACAAGACTCAACTCACTAATACTGTAACAATTGATCTAGTTAGCAATTTTAGGTTTCGTTGACCTAAGCCACTTCTCCTTTGCGCCTCCCCATGCAGCCATGCTATGGTTTTGATCAAGACACCAACCTGGTATTTGACTAACTACCAAAATACTCTCGACGAAGCTTTCGAGCACTTTTCCTTTAATTTCGTCTTCACCTTCACCTCAAAGCATCTCTACATATTTTAACATGCAACTCATAGTGTCCAATGATTAGCTATCACATCTTCACGTATCGGACTCTCCCGAACTGTCTCTAGGTACATTAATCTCATCACTTGTTGTACCACATGCACTAATCATCACTTGTTGTACCACATGCACTAACTCGTCTTTTCACGATATTTGTCTTTGTGTGCCTCCCGCTTAAGTCGCATAGCCTCATCAGAACTTACACGACCGTTCAGACCTCAACTTCCTCGCCTAATCTCGGTCTATTGCCGTAGACTGCTAATGTTCTCCTAGCCACCTGCACATCAGATGACCAAGCAATTATCTCGAGCGCAAGTTCCATGCACTTGACTCGCGTTAGTTAAAACATACATTATACAACTCAACACAACCCAACAAATGACACACATGCCGTGCATACACTCAAGCCAACTCAAAATCCATTTTCTTCAACACCATAAACATGTCTAGCCCCTCCAGAAGCTCTTTGAACACCCAGGCATGCCTAGCGTACCTCTCAGACATGTCTGCCCTCAACAAACCAGTCTAACTGTCATGTCACGCTCGTTCAGACCACCTGAGGCTGGTCTGATCGCTCTCCCATAGCAATCAAACCGTCGATCACCAGCCGGTTGGACCGCCTCACTAATGACGATCAAACCACCGGGCACAAAACCCTAATGAGTCCAGGTCCGATTAGACCACCTGAATCCTAACTGCAACTCTAAAATCTAAATTTCTAAAACTTTTGTAATATTTAATTTTAACTCAACCAAAACACCAATTATTCATCTCAAATATGTTCTAAGGCTTCGTGCGGTCTCTCAGTTGACGTGTAGTACGTCGGTCTCGACATATGTACGCACGTACAAACATGCGTACACGCTCGTCGATGACTATAAATCAATAAAGAACGAAGGATCGATCCAGAATTTAAAACCTGTGGGTGAACACGTACACTGCGGGTACTGCAAAGTGCGTCCACCAATTAATGGGGCAGATGAAGGACTTTTTTTTTCATTTTGGAATCTGCTTTTGGTTTTTCACATTAACAGAAATTAAATGGCCAAACATCGAAATAGAATCATCTTTTAAAGTGAATTCTTTAAATACCTTTTCGAGTCCAAAATCATGTGAGTCATCCATATCAGCGTATCTATCATCCGCTATCATGTCTAAAAGCACAAATAAAAGTCATCAACCGTATGTGACACCCCGGCCCATGTTGGCCCATGTGTGTGTGCACATGAATTTCTGGGTTAGTCCCACCTTGCTAGCTTACCTTGAGAAGCACTTACATATAAGCCTAGGAGTTCCAAAGGTAGCACCACCGGTTAACCGTTTTGCGCGAAACGAGGACGAAAGCGCAAGCGGGTTGCTACGTGTGCGTGGCCTATCCAAAATGTGGTTAGGTCTGAGCCGGTTTGGACCCTAGGGCGTTACAAATGGTATCAGAGCTGACTCTCGCGGTTACATGGGCGCGTGCGGGTCAGGGGCGCGGGCATATGGCTCATGGCGCGTGTGGGCCCGTAGCGGACACACGGCATGGCATATGTGCTGGCACTGAACGTACGGACATGTGCCAAGAGAGTAGATCCTTATCATTTGCCCCAGTGTGGGTATGTTTGTCCGACGAGGACGTCGGGTCCTTTGAGGGGGGTGTATGTGACACCCCGGCCTATGTTGGCCCATGTGTGTGTGCACATGAATTTCTGGGTTAGTCCCACCTTGCTAGCTTACCTTGAGAAGCACTTACATATAAGTCTAGGAGTTCCAAAGGTAGCACCCCCGGTTAACCGTTTTGCGCGAAGCGAGAACGAAAGCGCAAGCGGGTTGCTACGTGTGCGTGGCCTATTCAAAATGTGGTTAGGTCTGAACCGGTTTGGACCCTAGGGCGTTACACCGTAGCTAAAAGTCACCAGCCGCAGGCTAGAAGAGCACCCCTGAACTCTTTACACAGGGATGAACCTGAATTTATTATGGAAATAACCATTAATTTTACTCATTTTTAGAATATAAGGTCATGCTATTGTTTACATGTTTTCTCCAAGATTAAACTTTGGCAACTATTTTTTTCGATTACAAAAAAGATACATACGCACACACACCACCACATACTCAGTTACTCACACCATACATACATACAATGAATGTACCCTCTTAACACATGCCTAAAAAGACATAGGCTTAGGATAAATTTGTGACACCACAAAATTTTTACTAAAAAACGTTCTCATAATGATGTGCACCAAGATTTAAACTCTAATGGGTGAAGTATTTTACCCCCACAACTATACCGCACTATCAAGTGGTGGTTCCCAACCACTAATTTACTTCACAGGAGAATTCTTGTCGTTGAGAGAGCAATTTACAGAAGGTTAATAGCAACTAAAACATTATAATCTACTTTTAAATGCAAATCAAATGATGTAGTATTTTTATGCGACGAAACTTAATGTTGCTAGACCATTATTGGTCGAACTTTACGAAGTTTTATCTCGGATCTCGGAATGAATATGGACGCCCTTGAAGCAAAAGAAGTAGCAAAAAAGTACTATGACGATGGAACGTCCTCACAAATTTGAACCATGTGGAACAAGCAGCTCAGATATATGTATGAAGCACACCAAATAGCACGAAAATGTCAAATGATCGGATTTGTCGTAGCCATTATTCATACATCACGTCCAGTACATGAATATGTAAGGTCCAATGGGGTCGAAATGTTCAGATACATCAAGGGAATGGCAATGGAAAGAATTGATATGTGAGACTAAATGCAGAGACCTCAGCACATTCGCGTGCGAGGCCCTGCCCTATCATATCAAGTGATGAACACGGGCAAGCCAGGAACTTGCACCCTCTAATCCTCTATCTATACCTTCCTTTTTAAGTTGTACCCACTGGGTTTTTGCCACCAGAATTGTTGGTGTCAGAATAATCTTAATGATCTCCCCTGAATACAAGATGATGGCAGGTACCATCGCAAGGATATGCACAGTCTGTATACTTTGCGTCTCCCCTCTCGAAAAACCAATCCCCAACCGCTTCAGCAATTCTCTGCGCATCAAAAGACATGGAGAGAGTGTCATCAGACTACCATCTCTCTCTTACATGCACAAGTTCTACTTCTACCATGTATTTGAGAGAAGACAGTATGTTATTTGCATCACCGCGTGCATACCTTGTTACCGAGACGAGGGGAGTCAACTGCGTACCATGTATCCTGTCTCTCACTCTGACAATGAGCAAAACATGAGTTGATAAACAGACCATTTTGCCTTGACCCAGAGAAACCCTTTACGGCATCAAGCATTTGATTCCTAAAACCTGAGTCATAATAGGGGATCAGCCAATGTAGCCCTAAATTAACAAATTACAACTCGGAAGATCTCGGAAAGCTGTTACGTACCTTGTAAAAACTGAAGTTGATTGCCATTACAAAAGGCATGATTCATCTTACATCTTTGCCACAGACCTTGGGGATCAGCTGTTTTGGGGGCCACACTTTGTTGAAGCTGGAAATACAAGGAAAAAATTCATTGGATAATTTTACTGATTGCCCCCTCAGTTTCATTTTGAGACCAATTATAATCTACATGCATAACAAGTACCTGCCACACATCATAGGCAGTGTTCAAAATAAAAGTCGGAGTTTGAATGTTTGGCACCACGTTCTGTGGGAAAAAGCACTGTAGGGAGCAGAAGTTAGAAAAACCATTTGTGAAAAGAAGGCATTATCTATGTGTTATTGCTGGTAGATATTTCTGGATGTTTGTCTTACCGAGGTTTTATCCATGCGGGAGGTACAGGACCTAGGCAAGCTTCTTCCAGAACCCTGTATTGTGGTGAATTTTGATGAAGATAACGTAAGCAAAATGAAGATATTGCTATTGGCACATGAATAATCTGACATAAATCGGTACTAGCACCACATGTAGAAGTAGGATAGTGTCAACAAGGAATTATCACAAAACTGTTCAGAAATCATGGCTGACACAGTGGCAGATACCTGCAATCTCACGATGCCATTGAAGAACTCTCTCATTTCCCGACGACCAGAAACATCAACACTGCAAATGGTAAGAGGATTAATTCGACTAATGTACCATTGATGTGAAAAATAGCGATTACTCGTCCATAACTAATAAAGAAGGTAATAAGAGTAACAAAGATTGTATCAAAGCAAGTCTCAGTTATATATGTGAACTTACGTGTCAAGAAACATTCCAGCATCAGCAAGGCACTTGACTCTGGTATTCGATGGAAACAATCCACGGAACTCGTCGCAGTGAAGTATGGTAGAAACACCACCAGCAGAGCATCCAGAAAGAAGGGCCTGGTAGAAGTGAGTTGCATCCGGGGAACAGATATTATTTCCCAAAAGCTAAAGAAAAAAATGATTAACTGTGGGAAGGATCAATACTTGATTAGCATAATGCATTCCTTGGGCCATCAGATCTTCCATAGCAGCCTGCCAAATACGCTGACCTCGGAAATAAAGGCCTGCAGCCTAAAGAAAAAAAAACTGATGATGAATCCATGTAATTCAGTAAATAAAACAGAAACTACATGTACAGTATGTATTTCTTTTGAATGGAATGTGCGGTACCTATTATCTAAGAAACTTAAAATTAGAATTGGAATGCAATTGAATAATTGATAAACATGTTTGTTTGGGAAATATTCAAATGAAGGGTTATCATTTATCTTGGTTAGAAGTTTACTAAGGATGAGATTCCATCTTCGGAAATCCTTCAGTACATATTCCACATATTTGGTGAAAGTAAAGCAGTAAAATGCAGAGACAGAATTTGCACTAACTGAGTCAGCCCCTTCACCAGTGAAGGATCCACCATCACAATACCGAACCTTCACTCTATTCCAGTTGTAGAAATCTAAGAGACAAGAAAACATAATTACAATTCCTCAACCAGAAATAGAAACTGAATAGTCAACAGCTATATTCTCTCCTTTTTTTGGACAGAAAGTGGTATGAACAACAATACAAGACAAAATTGATTAGAAGAATACCAGGATTTTCTTCAGGTCTATTACTCATTATCCCTGTAAACTGGAGTTGCCCCTCCATATGATTTGATGACCCACGCCGACTGCCCTTGCGGAACACGCAGCTTTTAACATCATTGCACCAGCCTCCACCCTGGAATTCCATATGAATCACCATGAGCTATTAAGCCTAAAGGACATATTACAACCCATAACAGTACTAAGTGCAATTTGCTCAAATTTATCTCTCAGTTCACATATGTGTGAACCGTGAAGTATTCCTCACCTCCAGATTGACAAGCCAACTGTTTGCCCCTGATCCAAACCCTCGGTGTAGGTGGTAACCCGGTAAGCTTCCATCCAAGCATACTGCAATGATTTGAAAGTAAATAAGCATCAATGTTTACCAGCCTACCATGCTATAAGCTAGCAAAATTCCATTCGAACTCAAACTCTGATCTAAATGGAAAGGATTACTCGTGAACTACTTCAACAATGCTATTGCTTTTAAAATCCAAAGCAATTGCTGCAGACCAGACTTTCTTTGATTAAATTTGCACAAACAGAATCAGCATAACATAGATCTACAAATCAGCTCCACGCTAAGACAAGTTCAGGCCTTGAGTAATTGACTGACTATAAACAAATGGGGAACTCGGGTACCGAATTATTTAGAATTCCTGATATTTATAATACTCACTAAGCAATCATACATACCAACTTGCCATTTCACAGGCAATAGATGATATTCGACTCCCTTTTCCCCCATTAGGTAACAAGAATTCATCATGACAACCACCAACAATGCTAAGGCTAGATCCACATGCATATATTCACCAGGATCCACACATGATACATGCTACTAACAAACAACAAAAGGATAAGACTGCATGATCACTCAATCAAAAGAGAACCTATATAAAAGGGGATACTGAAGAAAAAAACATGAGCAATCGCAATCCCTCTAATATATAGATGCTCTGACCAACCAGGGTCAACACAATAGGGACCTGCATCACACAACTCAATGACTCATTCTCAAGGCAAACAGACCCAATCCAGTGACTCAACCCAAGAACTCACATGGGACATGACCAATAAAAAACTAATCTTTGCGAAAAAAATCAACGTAGGAATAATTCTGGAACAACGAAATTTACCGGCCCCCTTGGCAGCCGCCGACTGGATGAGGGTAAGCCCGACGAAGACGCCGTTGCTGCCGCCGGAGTTGGCATTGGTGGAGTAGACCTGCGTCTCGTTCCACCACGGCTCGGAGCCATGCACTGCTCCCACCAAGAAACCAAGAACCAAGGCAAGAACCCAAGAACCCATGGTTTCTTTGCCCGCCTCCCTCCCCCTCACCCTGTCTCTGCCTCTCCCTTCCCTCTACTCACAGGGGAGGTGTGAGAACAGGGGGAAGAATGGATCTGGAAGGGAGAGCGGAAGTGGCCAAGCAAGAAAGGAACTTATACGCAGAGCCCAGTGCACCTGGCTGGCAATGGCTGACAAAACAAAGCAGCTGCTTCTGGAGATTCTGTGGGGTAGTGTCCTACTGTAGTGCAGTGCTAGTGTAAACTGTAAACGCGCTACTGTTACTTTGCGCTGCGTTACAGTTGTCAAGCAAAGCATCTCTCCTCTCCTGGGAGGGAGAACAAGGAAAAGGAATGGAGGGAAACGGAGCTAGAGCGTAGCAACGTGGTGGTAATGGAGGACTGTGGTGGGGAAAAAACTCAGGAAAACTGTGATTGCATTTGCTACTTTTCGGGGAATCCATTGGAGTCCCTCCATTATTTACATGTGTGCGCTGCTCCTGCTGCTGCGATAGGCAGGTTGGTCTTTTGCGGTTCGCTGCGGCTGCGAGCACAGCTTTTCATGGGGAGACGCAAAATAATTAGTGTCGGCTACTAATGAATGAATTGCTGTGACGGTGATGGGTAACTTTGCTTTTCGTAGTAGAAAAATAAGTACCACTAATACACAAATAGGACGTAGTAAAAAAATTTGAGAATGCAACGTAAAGAAATGAAAAATTCTCTCTCTCTCACACACAAATGGATTTACTAACACATTGTTTGGGTTCTTACGTTTAGACTCTTGTGTCAAAACGGTTTTTTATAGCTTTTGTCTATGACTTTGATTGAAATGGACACTTTAGCGGCTATTAGATTTTATCTAAAATATTTAATTTAAGAAAAAAGAGAGAAAATAAAACAGACCATATATCTACATAGACAATGCAAAAACAATAAAAAAAGCACATTAAAAAACCAAACACATTCAAAACAGTTTCCTTCTTCTGAAAGCTAATAGCCAAAAATTAAAAACCGTTTAATTTGGGGCCGCTCAGTTCGACTGAAATAAGTTAGCTTATATTTATTTTGTACTATAGTTGATAGTGGTTTATTTGGTATAATTAAATTTAAAAATTTTAAAAATTTAAAAATGAAAAATATGCTAGCATATCACAGATAATATAAACAAATACAAAAAAAAGAAAACGCAAAAATAAAAAAAATCAAAAGATCAGAAAAGATAAAATCAAGGAACAGGAACTAGCCAGAAATTAGGGGCCGAAGCCGAACGGGATAAAAAAGCTCTTGATTTGGACATCAATGTGCTCTAGTAGGAGAGTAGATTTACTGTTGGTACCATCGCCACTCGTACGATTAGTTGCTTTTGCAGGAGTACATGCTTATAAATAAGGTAGTTAGAACGAAGAAAGCAAGATGCGTCTTGTATTTGGTTTATGTCTTTTAATTTATGTTATAGTAACTAATTTTTATATGTGGTATGAGTGTGTCTCATCCTATACTCTCAACCGAATTTAAAATGTTAAACCGAAAGATGTAAGCTATGGTCTAAAAAGAATCCACCGGTTCAGCAACTTTTGGTGGTGATCGGTTCGGCTGAAAAGCTCATGGCTTATGGCTGAAAACACTGTAGCTGGCTGAAAAAAGCCATGTAGCTGACAGAGGCTTATTTAGCATAATTAAATTTAAAAAAATTAAAAATATAAAAAATATGTTAGCCCATTACGTATAATACAAACAAATACGGGAAAAAAAGAACCGGCAAAAAAGCTCAACAAAAAGCCAAAAGTTTAGAAAAAGATGAAACTTATGAATAGTGAAAAATAAGCCAGAAGCTAGAAGCCGAAGCCGAGTTGATCAGGGCCTGCTGGAAACGATTCCCAACTCACATGCTTCTTCGTAGGAACTTGTTTGGACATTACTGACACCGTTTTGTTGATGACACATTCCACTCAGATAGTTTTTGCGAGTTGCGACCTAGTAGTACCATTTACCTAGTAAGTACTAGTATTTAGGGGAAATGTTTTTTTTTGTAAAACTTGATACTAGTACGTATATCTACTCCTACATGACATGAGTAGTAGATGGCAATTTAGATGAAATAAGCCAAAACGGTGTGCTCATGCCCTATGAAAGAATACAAGTAGGTAGCATGTGCCATTCATGTCGCCACACTTCCATACGGTGCGACCAAAATGGACCACTGTCTTCTGCACCAGTCATATCCCACTCCTAGTAGTGCTTAAATTATACTCACTAATGACTGGTATAACAACCATACTGTGACGAACTGGTGACTGGTTTAACACTAATGCCAATGGAGACGCCCCGGATCATTTGAGGCACCAGCATGTGGCCGGCTAATGATAAAATCTCTTTTCTTGTCGGGAGTGTATAGGTATCATCTGGATATTTTCTTTCTAACTATCATCTAAATTTATTATCTTTGAATTAGAGATCAAGGAGCCTCTTATTTTTTTAAAGGAGGAGATTTTTTTTCAAAGGGAAGGGGTAGAATTTAAGAGCAAGGGGGGAGAATTTATGACCATTGGATATCTAATCCAACAGTTATAAATCTGAATGATAGTTAGAAAGAAAATACCCAGATGATATTTAATAAAACCCTTTCTTGTCACAGCTCCTGGCAATCTTGCAGTTGGGTGTTACCCATTAATACATCATCAATTGAATTGAGAAGGACCGCTAAAATTCCATGGCTGTTGCAATGTTTGAAACGGCTCACTCACTGTTGACTGCATGCATCCGCGTACGTAGCGTTCCATCGCTGGAAAACGAAACCTAAGCAACTTTTCAACCAGCCGGCACGTGCCATGGATGTACAGCTTGATAGTATGATTCTCCCAGCTCAAATTAAGGTATAAACTGCATGGGTACTGTAGTGAAATGCATGGCACAATCACCCTCCCACGGAGAATCGAGATTACCAATTAATAATCTTCTCAGGGAATTTAATCATGACTCCAACATGCATGGAAGGTAATCTCTATCATCTATGCGGTCATGAAAGCAAATTGACTCCGGTCAAAAAGGCAAAGGAAAGATGATGCTAACCAGCACCGATCAAATCAAATTGAACATGGTCGGTTCTAATCTGAAGCCAATTTGACAACGAAGGAAGTGAGTTACCCTGTGATTCCAGGACAGTGAGTCTCAGCGGCAACTGACAGCTACGTTACCCCAAAAGAGAACAATTCTTCTCCATGCAAGATGGGCAAGATAGTGCGCCGCGCTCGCCCACGATAGCGGCCGAAAGATTGGATTATTATCCCCTTCCGATTGACAAGCTTCGACATCAAGCAACGCATTATGTTGTTAGAAAGTTAAGGTCCTCCTCGGTTGGACTAAAAATAATGATTTATGTCTAAAATTGTACTGTAACCGACTGAAATTACACTGTAGTTAAAGATAGCTTATTTGGCGTAATTAAATTCTAAAAAATTTAAAAAAAATAGAAAAATATGTTAGCTCATCACGGACAACGCAAACATATACAGAAAAAAGAACCGGCAAAAAAACTCAAAAAATCAAAAATAAAAAAACAAAATTTATAAGTAATAAAAAATAAATCAAAAACTAAAAGACTAAGCTAAAATAAGCGAGGCCTCTAGGGACGAGAGCCACAACACGAACATAAAGGCACGGCTCTCATCAAATACCAGAGCGGTCGGCCAGCTTCGCCACTCCCGGACCGAGGATGATCGGCTGGCATCCTGCTGGATGTACTTCGATCGAAGGGACATGCGCATTCTATAAAAACTATATTGAACCTTGGAGATCAACTGTATGATCCATTAAATGCCAGCGACAATATAAGAAAACAAGACAAAGATGGTATGGCAATATCTGGACATAGCAAGTTTTTATAGTACTCAACGTAGCTTAGAGCAAGTATTATAAGGGCATCTGTAGTGTATGAAAAGAGGAGGTCTTAAGCCACCTTAAGGTCAACCTTATACATTACAGGGGTGACCTTAAGTAGACCCTAAGCAAAAAAAGCTTAAGACTGGTCCTCAAGCTAAAGACCTGGCCACAAGCATTAAAATATAATTTTTTCTTTATCTGCCAAGTGAGACCGTCTTAAGGCCCTTTGGGTTATATACACTATGGAGTTGGTCTTAAGGTTTAGATGGGACCCACCTTAAGATCATTTTGGTTATATACACTACAGATGCCCTAAGAGGCTGTAAGCTGGTTGTATGCTGAGGTGGAGGAGAGAGAGGAGGAGAGAGAAGAGAGGTGGGCTGTAAGCTTACAGCCAGCTGAAGCACAAGAACCAAGAAACTTTGTGAGAGGAAGGGGTAGGTCATACAGCCTTCAGCTGGCTGTAACTACTATATGAGTAGGCTGATAAGTGGGCTGTAAGTATCCATACAGCCAGCTGAAGGCTGTATTATAAGACTTGCTCTTATAGACTGAGTTTGGATGTTCATACGCGCAAAGGAGGCGAATAATATATAGTAAGACGAACTAATCAGGAGTGCACACAGGTCCATGCACTTGGGCAAGAAAGATAGGCAGAAGACCATGGAGCCGGCAATTCAAACAACTCGCAAGTGATGAACTTTGATCAAAAATAGACTCATGTATCACGTAAATACTAAATTTATACTTGAGTTTGAGTGGTTTTGGTTTCGTCCAAGTAGTTTTGCTTTGCTCCGAGTAGTTTTGATATGTTTTGAGTGCTTTCAGACGGGTCCGAGTGACATCAGGAGATCGAGCGATGTTCGAGTGCCATTAGAGTATCGGACGGTGTCCGAGTAACATCGGAGGTTCGGACAAATCCGAGTAACATCAGAGCATCGGATAGCATTCGAGTAAAATCGGAGCATCGGAGGCTTTCGAGTAGCGATGGAGGATTTAACGGTGTTCGAGTGCTACCAAATGATCGGACGGCTTATGAGTGGCTCAGATGGCATTCGAGTATCACCAGAAGATCGGACGGCTTTCGAGCAGCGTGATCAAAGATTCAGAGCATGGACCGGTCAAAGCTACCAGATTTTTTGTACGGTCGAAACTACAGTGATCTGGTCAAAACTATACGGTTGAAAAGAACAGTACTCAGAGGTGGAAAGTGATTTAGCTAGTACTCAGAAGAGTACTATAGTAGAGCTCGGCTTTATGACTACGTCTAACTTTGACCACGACCGACTTCAACCGTGTCCGAACGACCACGACATTTCGACTATGTCTAACTTCGATCATGACAGAATAACCACTGAAGGCAATTGTAGCTATAATACTTTTTTATGGTCATAACTACAGTACTCGATAGTCGTAAACTTTACTGGTCGATACTTGATACTCGATAATCGTAGATTTTACTGGTCGTACTTAGTAGTCGAAGATTTTTCAGGTCGATAGTCGAAGGCTTTGCAGTCAATAGTCGTAGACTTCATAGTCTTGTTGTCATAGTCATAGACTTTACGAACTGTTGTTGTTGTCTTCGGGTTT
This sequence comes from Dendrocalamus latiflorus, assembly GCA_017311315.1. Classification (NCBI taxonomy): domain Eukaryota; kingdom Viridiplantae; phylum Streptophyta; class Magnoliopsida; order Poales; family Poaceae; genus Dendrocalamus; species Dendrocalamus latiflorus. The sequence goes on along the minus strand of CM029671.1, from coordinate 25,460,615 downwards.
AGTCGAAGGCTTTGCGATCGGTTACCGTAGGCTTCGCAGTTGGTACTCGTAGACTTTATTGTCAGTTCAAGTGTTTCATTCTTGTGATCTTTGAGTATCTCGAGTACTCGTGTTGGGCTAGTGGTTATCTGGTCAGTGCGTGGTGATCGGTGGTCATTGCGATAGTACCAGGTATGTACTCGGTGATCGGTGAACAGTGTTTGGAAGAACAGTACTTGCAGGTTTTGATACTTGAAAGATGGGAGTACTCGGTAGTCAGAAGGACTCAGTACTTGATGGTCGTAGTTTTCGCGATCATGGTCAGTAGAGGTGTTGCGATCGGTAGTCGTAGCAGTTGGTACTCAGCAGTCGGTACTCGGTGGCTCTGTAGTCGGTAGTGATGCGGATATTATTCTCGAGTGTTTTGGTGGAGTGATAGTATTTCCCGAGTATTTGTGGTTTTTGAGTATTCATTCAACTAGCGGTCGTAAGAAGCTGTCTGGAGCTGTTTTGTGGGAAGCGATGGAATGTGTGGTCATGAACGACTTGGTTGATGGTCGTGGATTGTTTTGTTCTTGTCACTGGATGGACAAGGGTGGTGTGAGTGTGTGTGCTGATGACGGTTAAGTTGTGGAGAACTTGTGTCAGGAGAAAGTTCTTTGGTTTTTGCATGTGCAGGTGAGCGTGGAGATGATCATGATCGGTGACGAGGAGGACCGGGACTAAGAGGGGATAATTTGAGGTCCAGGTGGTCGGGATGTCACGCGAGGTGATCGGGCTCATGCTGGAGCACGTAGAGATCGAAGGTGGATAATGCATGGAGGTGTGTAGATGGTTACGGTCAGTGACAAGTAGGACTGGGACTAGAAGAGGGTAATCTGAGGTTCAGACGGTCAAGATGTCACGCGAGGTGATCGGGCTTATGCTATCAGACGACATTCAAGTAGAACCGGAGCATCGGACGGCTTTTGAGTAGCGATGGAGGATCGGATGGTGTTCGAGTACCACCAAATGATCGGACGGCTTTCGAGTGACACAGATGCATTGGACGGCCTTCGAGTGGCGTGATTAAAAATTCAGAGCACGGACCAATCAAACCTATAAGTTTTTTGTACGACCGAAATTACAGTGATTTGATCAAAACTGTATGGTCGAAAGAACAGTACTTGAAGGTAAACAGTGATTCAACTCATACTTAGAGGTCAAAAAGTAGAGGTAATCGTTTACCCATCTAATTATGCCATATGATTCTACAGGAATCCTTCAGTAGATTCGATCCGCGCAAATAATTAATTTAGTTTATCAGTTGCAGTCATGGCTCTGCAGGCATGCACAGTGTGCTCTCACAGCTAGCCACAGTTGCTTCTCGGTTTCTGCAAGCACAACGACGAGTAGTACGCCTACATCACGCCGTAGTAGGTACGGCACACCACCAAGCTGCACCGGAGCACATGGACATTGGATTTGCATGGAGGCATGCATGGCTGCCTGAAGAGGCTGCTACTACGATAGGTTCTTCAGATAGAATATTGAACGGGTGACCCGACGCCATCAGCGCCGGTCCTAGGGTTTTGAGGGCCCTAAGGCGAATTTGTCATGACAGGCCTATTAGACCATGTATAGAATTTTATAATATATAAGTGCTAATTTTACTTGCAAAGCGAAAACGAATCCAATAATATATTTTTAATTTAGTATGTCTGATAATTATCAACGAACAATGTAGACTAAAATAACAATATATTTGTACTTCTAGAACTAATATGATTACCTTAAGGAAGAATAGAACTCCATCATATCCATTGCTTCTCATAAAATGATACTTCTTCGAGCATTTCTTGATGCAAAATCATCAAGGACGGTATTGAGATCAATAGTGTCCAAGACATCCTTCTCGATGGTGCACATAGCCAAACCATTTAATCTTTCTTGTGACATAGTTGATCTCAAATAGTTCTTCAACAACTTCAATTTTGAGAAACTTCTTTCAGCCGAAGCTACAGTCACAGGTACAGTTAAAAGGATTCGATAAGCAACTGAAACATTTGGATAGCAATCTGCAACCATAACAAACTCCAGAATCTCATGCGCTGACATCAAAGCATCTAGCAAAGTCACTTGCAACACCTTTAATTTTGAAAAAAAATCATTGATCTCAACATCGGATGAGTTATCATGAGAAAATGTTTCCACAAAATTCTTGCAGCACATCAAAAGATCAGCTTCATCCATGGATTTCAAATTTTCTGAGTTGAACAAGAACCCAAAAACTTTATCAAATACTTGCTTCTGCTCAAATCTACTAGTCAATGAAGTAATTGCAGCATCAATCATAACTAGGAAGTAATTTACTCTAAAGGATTCCACAGCAGACTGTTGTATTTCCTTGTCTTTGGTTTTCATTATTTTGCTAATGGACTATAGGGCCTGGGGTTTGTATACATGAGTTTGGGCCCCTCCCTCGCCTGGGCCCTAGGCGGTCGCACCCGGTGCACCTCCCTAGGGCCGGCACTGGACGCCATGGTGCCAGCATGCATATTGCCTTGTACATTCATGCCTTCATGCCATCAGTAGCTCAGAAGAATCTTCCTATACGGAGTATGTAAAAGATAATGGCAAGGCAGTGGATTTGCATGGGGAGATGGGATTAGACTGGATTGGATACGCCCCCAGCAGGGCTCAAAGTTGAAGCACATGCATGCTCTGCTGTCTACTGCAATTAAGAACAGTCAAGATCGCACTGCAGATCGACCGAATAGCTAGCTGGCCGGTCGAATTAACCAGTGAAGATTTGGTAGAGCCTGCAAAGAAAACGGAGTAGGTTGAGATCAGGAGACCACGGAGCTAGTGAGGCGCCGCACCGAAAAGCTGGAACTTAAATTCGACCGAGTGGTCCTTCTGTCTGCTCTCGAATGGCGATGCATGCACTTCAGTTCAAGCGCGCGCGGTGTGAAACTGTGTACTTCACTGTCCGATCGACCACCATGCAATTGGGATGGAGGCGCCCAGCTTGCCGGCAATTAGATCGAGCGAAACGAGGACAGAACGAGCGCGTTGTTCATCACAGTTACTGCTTTGCCTTGTAGGGCTAGCACTTTTCCTCTCCAATTAAAAAAAGATCATCGACTACGCTTTGTAACGTGCATTGATCAATCTGTTTGCCAATCTCGTGGGTGTCGGTGCATCGATATGGGCATATAACTCATTATCATGGTGCCAGCACTTGTAGCGTTCCCCTCCTTTTCCCAAACCCTTCTCCCTCCACGCCTCCGGCATCTCACCGGCTGGCGACGGGACGGGGAGTGATCGGGCCTCCTCTTTAGCCTGCAGATAGTAATATTACCCCAAGTACCAAGATGGGACTTTTGTCCGTGGGATTTTTGCGGCCGTCGTTTCGTCGCCGCCAAGCCTCACTCATCTCTCCCGTTGTGGTCATCATCGGTGGATTCACCGTCGCCATCCCCGAGCACAATTAGTTGCATGAGGTGAGCTCGAATAAACATCATCCCGTCCTAGATCTACTGTTGCCTTTGTATTTTTTCCTTGTATCTGACCGGATAAGCCGTCGATCTGCCACTCCTCCATCCAATCTGCCAGCCATCCACCCACATCCACCTCCTCTCCCTCGATCCGCCTCCCCGCCGATCAAATTCGCCACCCTCATCATCGCCCGAATCCCATCCACAGGTTAAACAATCAATCCACCTCCCCGCCACCCAAATCACCGAGTGAGTACCTTTGGACTGTGCTTATGATTTTTGTTTTATAGCTTTTAAATCCTGGCTATTCGTGAGAGAGAGAGTCGCATGCGATTTTAGTCGGTATAGCTGAATTCGGTACAATGTTTACCATAATCAACTTATAAACCTTGTTTTAAAAAGACACACCAAGCCAAAAACCACAAGCAATAAGCTCAAAAGAACCTGGCCACTCTACTCCAACTAGATCCGCCACCCCTTCTTTCCTATCCGCCTCCTCGCTCACCATGTCCATCTCCTCTCGTCCTCTTCGATTCACATCTACAAATGCACCCCCAGCCACCCATCATCTGTGAGATAGAGGAGGCCAACTAGAGAGGGTGAATAAGCAGTTTTTAAAACCTCTTGGTGAGAATATAATAATATTGTAATTACTATTTTATTATATTCTCCAGGTATACCACTTATCGATAAGGGAAAAGTTTCACAAGGTAGTCGTAAGTCTTTCTATGACTAGATGGTCGTAAGTCCTTCCACGATCACATAGTCGTATCACCACTCCTTAGTCGTAAGTCCTTCTACGACAATCTAATCGTAAGTCCTTCTACGATCATCCCTAGGCGTATGTTCTTCCATGACCATGTAGTCGTCCTACGACCACCTTATGGTCATGGACCTTCCAGGACTAGTCTATCTCCGACTGGTTTATCTACAATAGCCTACTACATAGTGAGTCTATCTGATAAGGTGGTTAGAACGTGCGCTTATTCCTAATAACCGCACATGATCTCTTTCTGATAATAACCATCGCACAACGGACGGACCATCACATCTCTCTGACAATAACTTCTATCATACAGTTATCTCCTGAGGTGTCTTTTAGCATGGGACAACGGCCACCACTTCATCCACTATATAAAGGTTGACATCGGAGAAGAGAAGGGGCCAATCCAATCCAAAGGGAGGTCCAAGTTAGACTTAGTGCAAGGCAATTCGCATTATTTTCTCAATTGTAATCAATCCTCTGAGTAATAGCCACACATGACATAGGGTTATTATTTTTCCAAGAGAAGGCCCGAATCTATATAAAAATCCCCATGTCTCTACTCTGTATGATCATAGTCTGAGTCTTCAAGAGCTTTCCCCAAATCCAAATAAATCATACGTAAGATAGGTATTAAAACACCGACACATCTTTAGCTAAAATCGAGTTTATATGTGGAAGCGTAAATTAAAATGGTTTTCGCACAATTAAGACCTAAATTAATTAGTCTTAACTAAGTGCACCAACACTTTATATCTATGTTAACGTTTGCAATCCTAAGATAACAATTTAATTTTAGGAATGTAAATTACAAGAATGTAAACGAGCATAAGGAAGTAAACCACAAGTGACACATGATATTTAACTATGGTGTTCGAAAAATTACCGATTTTTCATAATCCACGTTGAGATAACCCTAAACGAATTGGACCACCTTTACGAATTAAGTCAAGCACCTCAATTCAGTAGTGGTAGCTCTTTCCCCTCTGGGTTGGTTAGCTCTAATTTTTCACAATAGTACTGGGCCTTCTCACAAGTTTCTTGAAAAGATCATCGGACCACATGCCTCCAAGTTGTCTAGGAGTGGAGAATCTTCAAGAGTAACAAGGTGATATTGCTCACTTGAACTAATCAAGTGCTGAAGCTCGATGGATACACAATCCACCACCAAATGCAATACATGCACAATAATTTGCCTCTCTAGACTCACTAAGTGCAACACATGCACACAAGAGGTGAGAGGGCTTACTCTTAGCCCAATAAGATGAATGAATGCTCCAACCCCTTGCCCAACAATCCACAAAGGGTTATTTATACCCTCCACGCAAAGAAACTAGCCTTGGAACAAGAGTTTAGCAAAAGCAGCTAAAATTGGTTCAACCGCCAACAAATGGCTGGTTGAACCAGCCTCCTCCGCAACAACTAGAAAAATAGTCGTTAGAGCAATTGCCGGTCAGACCGCTCACATAGGCACTGGTCAGATCACCCAAGAAGGTCGATCATGCCGCCACACCAAATCCAGAGAGCACAAAAAAAACTCTCTGGAAGAAAGCAACCAGCTACGAAAGCTTGGTCAGACTGCATAGGCCGGTCAAACCACTCGCATAGAGACGGTCAGACCGCTCTAGCACGACTCAGAGAAAGACTCCCCAACGGTTCAACTGACAACACATTCTCGGTCAGACCGACCAACACATGGTGGTCTGTCTAGTTTGCAATATTCAATAGAGGCCACGTTTGCATATACTTCAATCAATTTACAAAACACATTCGCAAATTATAGTATCGTGCAGATAAAAGTTATAACATGATTCACGACAAGTTGCGAAACATATTCGCACACTTTAGAATCATGCCGCAAGGTTTAGTGATATGTACTCAAACCATGTACAAAACATATTTTTGCATACTGAAGTCACACGCAACATGAATTATGCATGAGTTTCAACTATTTGTAAAACACATTCGTAAGTACTAGCATCATGCCAAGAAAAGCTAGAGCAAGCATAATGAACTATTAATACATGACACAATCAATCTACTAGCCAAGGCTCCTCTTAATAATATGGCAATCTACACTAGAAATCTGGTCTCCTAACCAAACACCAATACCAGCAAAAGATTATGGACATATTTTTAGCATATGCTAGTTATATCTTTGTCTTACGCATCTAGTTAAAGCTTGATGACAAACGCCTTCACTCCAAGTCCATGTTCTTAACTTGATAATCAAGACGCAATGTCTATTATTTGACTTGATGATAATCAACATATGGAGCCATCCAAAGTCTGCATCATCATAGGACATAACCTATTTTACCAACTCATAAAAAATATTAGTTCCACAGATCGATTGTGATTAATTATCAAAACTCACCATTAACTCATAATGGCTAGTCTAGATTCTTCAATCTCCCCCCTTTTTGGTAACTGATGATAATCTCAACAAATAATTGGACAAAAAGCATATTCATGAGTACATGTCAGATACACAACACATTTGTATACTCTAGGATAAGCTTTGATAACATTCAATTCATTTGAGTGGTAGCAAGATAAAATTTGAACATAATGCTTGGCAAAGCCACAAGATATAGAGATGTGAGACCATATGGAGGTCACCCAGTGGTTGTGATGAGTAATTGACTTTTGTTTCAAAGAGCTTGTAGAGTTTGAGTTTGCTATTTGAGAAGGTTGCAAATTAGAGGTTGCAATTTATTGGATTTTTGGCATCTCTGTAGATCAATCGGCAGTCAGGCCGGTCTAACCGGCCATGTGGTGGTGGTCAGATTGGTGGCTAATTCCGATCCAACCGGAGCACGTCAGTGGTCTAATAGGTGGTGAGGTCCAGTCAGACTAACTGAGCAGGGTTGCCTTGGTCAGGGTTCATATTTTGGGATTTTGAGTTATTGTGAGAGTTTGATCTGACCTAGGCCATTGCTTGTGTGTACATTAGTTTATTGTTTGGTTCCAGGTTTAGAATAAGTGATTTGGTTGCATACATTTTGTATGTTGCATTGTATGGATAAATTGTGTCAATTCATGACTTGGTGTATTGTGCGATGCTATGTGATGGTTTGCTTGTTTGTATTAGCTGTAGGACTTCGGAGCTACGTCATGGTGAGACATACAGGATCAGGACTAAGCTAGAAGAGCTTAAATCCAAAGCGGTAAAAGGATCAGGACTACGCTTAGGAAGAGTCGAGGTCCAGATGATTAAGGAGGCACCGAAGATGACCAAGGCTTAGGGGTGGTTACAAGTTGAGATGATGAGGAGACGGAGTGGAAGCTACCAGTGAAGGACTCACGGGCAATGGCAATGTGGATCGAAATTAGGCTCGGGGAGGAACTGATGCCCTATGCAGTCAAAGAAGCCAAGTGCCATTGTGTACGAGGAGAAGTAAGTGGTGCGCCAAGTGATTTGAGTTGTTTGCAAGCGAGGATGGTTCGGTGGGATCCAGATACATGAGAGGCTTAGAGACAAGTCATTGAGACCACATAGAAGATGGCAAAACATGAGCGATGCTTTGTGGCAAAGGAAGTGGGAAAATTCATGAACGGCGGTAGAAGGGCATTTTTGTAAATTGCCCCATAGCAGAAAAATAACTGTGTGCGAAATCGCGGCATTAGTCTAAGTAGTTTAGGTCTTGTATATGCTGAAAATATGAAGTGAATCAAGTGTTGATTCACTAATGGGTTAATGGGTGTGAGCGCTTTGAGAAGCGTGCATGTGTAAGTGTAAAACCCGATATGGTGTTGGGTTAATAGATTAGCCCATGTAAGTGGATGAAATCCAACTTGAGGTACTGGTTAAGGTTTTCCTTATGAGTGTCCATATATAAGGAGAGAGAGAGAGAGAGGTGGCTATGTTAAGATTTTGGGAGAGTTTAGTCCAAATCTTTGATATCAGAGTTATGATTAATGGAGAGAACCTTGTAGGGGATATAAGAGGCTCTTGTGGAGGATATAAGAGGCTCTTGTGGGGAATATAAGAGGCTTTTGTGACTGAGCTTTTTTCATTCTTAGGCTTTGTGTATGACTAGGAAGTAGCTGTAAACATTCATCTCCAAGTATTAATAGAGATCAAAATTTGTCCGAGTATTTCTCTTGTGCTTGAGTAATAAAATCTTGATTTGGATTGATTTTTTGTGTTTTCTCTTCTCCTCTTGATATTTCTGTGTGCCAAGGACGTGTAAGTAGTGAAAAATATATCTTGAAGAACATATCTCATCCATCTAACTACTTGTTATTCGTAAGTTTTTGCGTTTGATTGGTTTTGGCTCAAGAAAGGGCTATTTTGGGGTTTTGGTCTTATGGATGTTTGGCTTGATTTTATATTGTGATCTAGCTTGGTATGACATGTGAGAACCCATCTAAGATCATCAAGAACCCACGAGCAAGAGCAAATCAAAATTTTTCTCTTTTGCTTAGTTTTAGTGCTACTTTCCTTCAAACAAAAAAAGATCAAAACTTTGACAACAATTTACTTAATCGTTGATTGGAATATATTTTTGACATTTTAGAAAAGATGCATATCAAATTTTAAGTGAATTGGAGTTTTGATTTGAGAGTTAGCTCAATTTATGATTTTAGCCCTGTTTTGATGCAGCGGAGGTTTAAGGGCCAATAGAGCCCAATTTTCTTAGGTTCTTTCTTGATCTTTGGTTGGAATATATTCTTAAGGTCATGATATAATATTGGTTCAAGTTTCAAGTCATTTGGCGTTGTGGATTAAAATTTATGTCGGTTTTTGTATTTGAAATAGTGCTGAAACTATCCTATTTCTGTGTTGAATTTACTATTCACCTAGTCTGACCACTACTATTCACCGGTCTGGTTGGTACTGTTCATCCAATCAGACTGTCCGGGACACGTCAAAGCGCGTTTTGATTTGCTTTGTTTGGATTTTCCTTTTAATTATTTGTCTCTGATCTTTATAGCTGCTATAGCTATTGGAGTGAAGAGTTTTGTTTCCGCTCAAATGAAAAGATTTTGAAAAGCCTTGAAATTAATTTGGGCTTCTATTCACCCCACTCTAGTCACCGATCTCGGTTGTACAAAAAAAAATTTGTGAGAGTCAAGTAAATTGCTTAGCTTACTACTTGTGGTGATGCTTCCTCATCCGGTGCTCCTCCTTCTCCTCCTCAGTTCTAGTTTGTTTTATACTTCTCTTTTTGATATTTGCTTACTACTTGTGGTGATGCTTCCTCATCCGGTGCTCTTCCTTCTCCTCAGTGCTAGTTTGTTTTATACTTCACTTTTTGATATTTGATGTCAAAAGAAGAGAAGAGGAAGAAAAAGGGAAAGAACAAGAACAGAAAATTTACCCGTTCGAGTCCAGGGCTGCACGGCCACAACGTCAAATACTGACCACTAAACTACAGCCACAACTTTTGTACACTTGTTCGACTTTTCGCAAGTTAAACGTATCAACTGTTCCTAGCATTAGTAGCCGCATAAGCCGCTTGGTTCATCTCGGTTCTTTGCACTATACAACACTGCTCCGTGCAATCTGAAATCGTCTGTAATCTTGAGCTCAAATGCTCAATCATCATCATCTTTATATCCATTATCTAACTAATTGACTCACACGAGCTAATTCGTAGCCTTGTAGTGTGATATTTCTATACCTCTTTAATTTCCTCCTGAAAAGCTTAAGCCTTAAGGTGGCCTAACTATACTTTCTCGACGCCTCTCGTTTTCTTTCCGCGAATTTTTTGTACGGATAATCCGTTTTTTATTCGAAAATACATAAATATACCCGCGACAAAATTTTTTACAAAAATAATCTCCAGTCGCCACCCCATTGGGCGACTGCTACCTTTCGCCCAACCGGGAGGCGACATTTAGGGAATCTGTGTACCGTTGGGCGACTACTGCAATCGCTGTACGGTTGAGCGACTTCGATTGAAGTCGCCCAACCGTTGAGCGACTTCAATTGCAGTCGCCCAACCGTAGGGCGACTGCAATTATGCCGCCCACTAACCCCGAGCACATTCCCCTCGTTCTGCCATTCTACTCATTCATTCTGCCCAGAGAGAAGAGAGGAGGAAGAGGAAGAAAAGAAGAGGAGAAGAGAGGGAGGAGGGGAAGAAAAGGAGGTGAGGAGAGAAGAGAAGTCGAAGCTATTCAATCGATTTGGATCCAGGTATTTTTTTTAATTATGTTGTATTTACAGTCTTCAACTCCCATGTTATTTGACATGTCGTAAATTTCAATCATACATGTAGGCATACATCATTAATGGCCAGTACTACATTGAGAGTGTATTATGGTGTTCGAATCATTCGTGATGGTCCGACTGGTGTGGATTTGAGCGATTTTCCGCAAGTCACTCTCGTACTTCCGGATGACGAGAATGCTCAAATGACAGATGTGCAGCATTGGCTGACCCAGAGTTTTTCATTGGACCCCGAGGTGTGCAGCGTCGTTGTGCAAGGGCTTTGGAGCCGGTCTTCCACTGACATCAGATGGGAGTTGAAGACATTGGTGCGCTCTGGTTCGTGGAAGGGCTTTGTGCAAGGGTGCCGGCGCCGTGGATACGAGTGTGTCCTGCTTGTGCAACCGTGCTCACTACAAGCAGCTGCGCAAGCTCGTGCGTCCGCCTATGCTTCGGGGGGTGCTAGCACCTCGGGCGGGCCGCACGTCGGTGGAGCTGATGAAGTTGCTCGTGATGAAGGCGATGCGGTACACGGAGGAGAGTTAAGGCCGTCAAGCTATACAGAGGGAACTGGGCAAGCCGATGCGGTACATGGAGGAGAGTTACAGCTGTCAAGCTATAGAGAGGGAACTGGGCAAGCTGATGAAGGAGAGCATAATGAGTATATCGTGCATCAGATGGAATCTGATGACCAGAGGGCATGGGATGAAGAGCAAGCTGTAGAGGACGACGAGGAGGACAGTTCCGATGATGAAGAAGTTCCTATCCCCGAAGAATGGAACCAGTATAATGCGGAGGGTGTTTCCGCACATGATGAGCATGAATCGCCATGGGAGTATCATCAAACAGAGGTTCGGGTGCATGCTATGTTTGCTGACAAGGAAGCGCTGCAGGATGCCATCAAACTTTGGGCCCTTTCAATGCAACGGACATTTCGCGTCGTCAAATCAAGCCAGGAGCAGTACACTGTGAAGTGCGAGCAGACTGGTTGTCCTTTTAGGGTGCACGCACGTAGACCCAAGTATGAGACTCATTGGATTGTGTCCAAGGTGGAGCCGCACTCCTGCATTGTAAACACAGTCTTGGCGAGGCATCGTAACCTGACGTCCGGATTTATCGCCAATTTGATGTATGGGGAGATAGTGGAGAAGAAAGATGTTGCGGCCACACATATTATGCTAGCTATTGAGAATAAATTCAAGTATAAGATTAGCTACGCGAAGGCGTGGCGTGCGAAGCAAAAGGCGTTGGAAAAACGTTTTGGCACTTTCGAAGCGGCGTACGACAACCTTCCTCGTATGCTTAAGGTGTTGCAGCAAAGGAACCCCGGCACGTACATCGCGGTGCACGACAAGCCGTCCATAAGTCCACCGGGATTTGCAGTGTTGCAGAGAGCATTCTTTGCATTTGGTGCTAGCATTGAAGCATTCAGACACATGCTGCCAGTTATCTCAATAGATGGGACCTTCTTGACAGGCAAATACAAAGGGCAGCTCCTGACGGCCATAGGCGTTGACGGTAACAATCAAATATTGCCGCTGGCCATTGCATTTGTGGAGAGTGAGAATTATGAGAGCTGGCTGTGGTTTCTGAGACATGTGAGGGGTGGAGTTGTAGGCACCAGACCTGGTGTGTGCATAATCCATGATCGCCACGCCGGTATTATAAAGGCGATACGAAAACTTCAGGAAGACCCTGAGGAGACCTCTTTTTGGCCGGACATGAGAAACCGGTGGTGCAGTCGTCACTTAGGGGCAAACTTTTTCAAGCAATTCCCGAAACAATCTTTGATGAAGCTATTCAAGAGGCTGGCTAGGCAGAACCAGCAGAGAAAATTTGATGCTTTATGGGGGTTGTTGGATGAGCACACCAGGAAGAACGTCGACGAGAGGAGCAAGCGGTCGGTCACTCCTGGGGAGGCACAACCGCAATGCTTGCCAGCAATCGATGAGTCTAACCCAAGTGGTTCAAGAAGGAGGAGCGCGCGAAACATCAAGTGCTTCTCGCAGTGGATCGAGGGGGAACAATTGGAGAAGTGGTCGCTGTTGCACGACACGGATGGCGCAAGGTACGGAATAATGACAACTAACCTTGCCGAGGTGTACAATTGGGTTCTCAGGGGTCTCCGTTCTCAGCCCCTTGTCGCCATCGTGGAAGGTGTTCTTCACAGCACAATCCGCTACTTCAGGGAGAGGCACGCGAGTGCCGCGCTTCATGCGGCCAATCCCGGAGCCCAGTATTCGTCAAAAATTACTGCGTACATGGAGGCAAAGGCACAGAAGGGTCAATTGCACACAGTGCATGTCATGGGCAACAGGGAGCATCGTTTCGAGGTGGTACTCCGTGATAGAGCCGGATTTGGGACATCTCGTTCACTTGTTACTCACGATGTATGCCTTGGAGATCATGCAAACGAACCTAGCTGCACATGCAACAAGCTTAAGTTGTTACACAGGCCATGCTCTCATGTCCTCGCTGCATGCGGGACCGTGCGCATGGATCCTTCTAACTTCATGTCCGAGTACTTTTTCAAGGAGAGAATACTGCAAGCTTGGTGTGGGGAGCTCCGGGGGTTCAGGGCAGTGGGAAACTTCGCCACTTTGGACATTTCAGCGAGGACCTGGGTTCCGGATATTAACATGCTGAAGGGTGGGAAGGGTCGGCGACAGAGCCGACGTATTAGAAATGACATGGACGTATCACAAGCTGGAACATCTGGTGCACGTTGTGGGCGATGCGGTCAGGAGGGGCACACAGCTAGACGATGCAATGCATTTCCGGATCAGTAGTTGGTGTTGTAATGCATGCTAAAATTCATGTACCAGTTGTAAACCTTGTATGTTACATCCCTTTTCTGTAATGCACTTATTTCGTTGAACGTAATGTTTCCCTTTTAAGTATTGCAATTTATTGGTGGCTACGAATCCACTTTTATTACGAAACTACAGGCTCTAAAGTGCCTACATAGAGTAATTTATTGCGAGATGACAAAAGATGCCAGCTTTGCCCAGTCACGCACTTACAACACGAAACAACACATACATTGCACTTGCAGGATCTATGGAAAGTACTACACCCAACAATTTTACTAAACACAACAGTCCTACCGCCACAGCATCAACACATCAACAACTACATGAAATAAAATACGACACAACCATAACCCTCGTTACCTACACGCCAAACGAGCCTCGTGGCACCCACATGGAGAATTGCTGAGGGGGCCGCCTCGGACGTGGCTGGCCGTCGTGGGAGTGGCATGCACATATGCAGCTCGGGTTCGCGCAGCAACATGTGGGATCGTAAGAGCTTCCTATATTCACGACCTCCTCGTTGCCCCTCTCGCGTTGCATCTGTTCGCGGAGGTCGTTGTTCTCCTCAGTCAGACTCTCCATTCGGTTCTCCAAGTCCCATATTCGATCCCATAATGTACCCACATAACGATCAACATATCGTTCATGAGGAGGGTCGATCCAGCGGGAGAAGTCGCATTTTGCAATCTGCAAAAAAAAAGGACGGTAAACTTCGCGGGTTCATAAGCAATATAAGAATGTAATATTACTATTTTGTACCCCGTAGCGTGAGCATCGGAAGAAACGTCGCCCGCCATCGTTCGGGGAATCTAAGATCTGGACGACCGCGTACTCATTGTGTCTGCATTTCGGCCACGCTGGTTGAGCACGCCGACTTGATATCAATCGGTACTGTGGACCGAACATATCCCTCCTTTCTAAGGGAATGTCGTCCTTCGGTGACCCAAATCCCACTGGCCCCTCGGCTTCCGACATGGTATGTTTCACCACGAAAGAGATGGTTCTTCTTTGTTCGATTTACAATGTCATGGGACCCCAACCGTGCTACTTATAGCAACACGGAGGGACATTTAATGCTACACTGGCCTCTGAAAAGCCTACATAGAGACATTTATTGCTACACTGGCCTCTGAAAAGCCTACATAGACTGGCCTCTGAAAAGCCTACATAGACTGGCCTCTGAAAAGCCTACATAGACTGGCCTCTGAAAAGCCTACATAGACTGGCCTCTGAAAAGCCTACATACACTGGGCTCTGAAAAGCCTACATAGACTGGCCTCTGAAAAGCCTACATAGACTGGCCTCTGAAAAGCCTACATAGACTGGCCTCTGAAAAGCCTACATAGACTGGCCTCTGAAAAGCCTACATAGACTGGCCTCTGAAAAGCCTACATACACTGGCCTCTGAAAAGCCTACATAGACTGGGCTCTGAAAAGCCTACATAGACTGGCCTCTGAAAAGCCTACATAGACTGGCCTCTGAAAAGCCTGAAAAAGCAAAAAGATTCATATGTACTCTCCATGGACTATGCCCACTCACCAGTTCACCTGCCTACATAAAGGCATCCCATGTATTACATACCACAACACAACCTCCTCCTCAAGCCATCACAATACTACTACACAACAATGTCTTCCTGGAGGTCCGACCCTTTTGGAGTGCCGGAGTGGCATGAGCGTCCGAAGTGCCATTGCGGTTTAAGGACGATGTTGTGCGTCTGGACGGATCCACTACCACGAGCCAACTACGGCCGTAGGTACTTCAAATGTCCAGACATGGATGACGACTTCGTGGTAACGACGACAACTAAATCCTTTGTTTCTCGTTATCGTTCTTCAACTTTATCCATGACATCTACCACGACACACATAGGTTTGCAAGTTCATCGAATGGGTGGATCGGGTGCCGCCGGCATGGCCACGGAACCCTCGCGAGGTGGAAAACAAAGGACAATACCTTGTCAAGATGGATCAGGCTCGCGAGGTGGAACGACAAATGCGGCATGAGCAAGAGCGTCGCGTGAGGGTGGACCAAATCCGTCTTAAGGGCAAGGAGGATGACCTGCAAAGGAGGCGGGAGAAGTTAAGTCTGCGTGAAGCAGCCATCAAGCGTCAGGAGGAAGAGCTTCAAGCTCGTGAGGCAGCTCTCAAGACCAAGACTGACAGGAAGAAAGATGCAGCGGAGCCATCTTCAGGGCGCGACAAAAAGGGCAAACAACCACGCTACACCCAGTAGACAAAATGTAATATTCCCTAAGGCATGTTACGACTAGCGGTGGAGTTCTGAACATTACAAGTACAGAGTTCCACACATGCCACTGGTCACATCACTTATCACTTTATGTATCGACCGTTCTTCGGTCAATCGTGCCTAAAAAAATTGACCAAATTTTTTTTTGCATCTACAACTTACATTGAACATAAACTTCTATTACAACTTTATCTGATTTTTACGCAGTTTATAACTAAAAAATTGACAAAACATACAAAAATCACGCGGATTGCAAACCCTTAAAACATATCAATGTATATATCAAACGTTCTACAGTCAATTGTACTTACAAAAAATTTCTCAAAATTTTAAATGCACCTACAACATACAATAAACATAAACTTTTATTACAACTATACCATATTTTTTTCCAGTTTAAAACTACAAAATTGATAAAACTCTAAAAATTCACGGGGACTGAGTAAAGTCGCCCATCCACTGGGCGACTGCAATTGAAGTCGCCCAACGGTTGGGCGACTGCAATCAAAGTCGCTCAACCGTACAGCGATTGCAGTAGTCGCCCAACGATACACAGATTCCCTAAATGTCGCCTCCCGGTTGGGCGAAAAATAGCAGTCGCCCAATGGGGTGGCGACTGAAGATTATTTTTGTAAAAAATTTTGTCGCGGGTATATTTATGTATTTCCGAATAAAAAACGGATTATCCGTAAAAAAAATTCTTCTTTCCGCCGTCCTTCCTTTCGTCCTAGCTGGCAACTGCATAATCGATGCCCACACCAAGAAGATTTTTATTCAGGCGTATCTCCTGAGAGATTTGCTCAAGTGACACGGTAACGACGCAGCCGTTCTGCTTGACATCACGGCGATCACTTCACCCTCCTGTGTAAGTGCAGTCCACACCAACTTTCTCCACATGGTCGGTGAAACGATCAGACGAGCTAGAAAGCTCTGAACCGAAAGAGCACAGATTCTGAAGCTGATCAGCAACGTGTTGCAACTTTACAACACTGCATGAACGATATTCCCATTACTGGTAGATAGACTCGTACAGCATGGTGTAATTGGTGAGTGAGTGAGTGACAGGTTGAATGTCTCAGAGGCATGCACTAAGGCGTAGTGAGAGTACTAATAGTGTGTGGCCAGCGCTAAAGAGGAAGGAACACTAGTCCCAATCCACCGCATCGAGCCCCATGGTCTGTTCCCCCATGTTTAAGCGAAAAGGCCGGCTCTCTTCGCGTTTGTGCTTGTTAGTTGGAATATGCGGTCAGGATCGTAATTCATGGGCCCAACTAAAGCCATCGTCGTTCAGTGGCCAGGTAGCCCATCTCCACTACCACTAGCAGTCGCACTGAATGTTAATGATATAGCCTAGAAATAGTTATGAAGGTGATTATATTATTTTTATATTCATCATTTTTGAATTATATATTATTTTGTTCCTTGAATAAATATCTTTCATAATGATTAATAAGCATGTAACTTGTTCGTGAAACTCTTTATTCATATTTTGATGTTATTCTAAATTATCCCTGATTTTATATTATTATGTGCGATAATTATGATTTATAGATCGGTACATGTATTATGGTTACCAAACACTACTCCGTGACTGGATAGTTATAAAAGTAGCTTTCGGATTTACTATGAAATATGTTAAGAAATATGAGCGATCAAAATGAAATTTGTTCTTTCTATATAACAGGAGAGATATCTTTGAGCTCCTTGCTGTAGTTGGATTAAGGAAGTGCATAGCCATGCAGCTGCATGAACGAGGAGTTCGTACTAGGCAGATGAATGATCCGTTTCGTAGTGAAACGTTTGTGAACGCGCAGATCAGTTGTATCAATTACGTACGTAAAGAACGAAAGGCAGCATGCAATAGGAACTTATCTTTCTTTACTGTTTCAAAATGAAGTTAATGCATGCCTATATAGTGCCTACTTACTTTGATCTTCCTTTTTTTTTCTCTGATCGTACACAAAAGACAACCAAAGACAGTGAGCTTGAAGCTTGAACAGGTCGCCACGGCAATTCAAAGCATAAATATGGAACGAAAGCGATGTGATTTCACCATGCTCATCAGTACGCTAAGAAAGTCTATAAGGAGAACGTACACACGCTTTACTAAAGTTTACTACTGGCTGCTATACACACGTCCTTCTCAACACCCTCTTAGCTTGAGAGACCCCAGCAACAATCACCGCGTATTATACGAGCGAATCCTACACCTCGTAACGGCGAAGGCCACATCACCCACGCCCAATTGTCTACCAGGTCGGTTGCATCCTAGCTAAAGCATGCTTTCAGCTTGGAAAAAAACCTCACAATCTTGTGCCACAGGTGGCGGAGTCCCAACGCTACTAGCTAGATCACTCCAACGCTCGCTCCACTAAGAGCAATCAGTCCAGCCCTTCGTGTAGGAGAGCACTCTGAGGGTTCCTGATGGAAAATGACGAGTAAAGCAGCTTGATGCTAATAAATAAACAAGAACAGAAGGAATAATTTAAGGTTCTGTGGTGGTGGAGATATGCTTCCCTCAGACACCCACTGGTGTCGCTACCGTGTGTCATCTTCCAACGAGCAAAGCCAACAGCTATTCTTGCGTGTATAAATAGGGGGGGTGTCTAGGCGACATGGCATCAACCAGGGCATTGTGCTTCCGTTTTGCATCTAGGTACATGTCCAGTTCTCTGTCCTTGTTTTAGTGTTCTTCTTTGCCCTCCATTTCTTTGCTCTGTCATTGGTACGCGATGCCAGTCGGTCTTGTTTGTTTCTGATGTAATTTCAGTGCTGTGTCTGACAACTAATTGGCGAGCATGATCCTCTCTGGCCGCACTCTAGTTTCGAATTCCTGACAAATTTGTTCTTGGTCTAATTGTTCACGCTAGTCGTCTGTGCCTACTGCATGCCGACCCATGAGCACGCTGCTAGACCAAAACCTCAATTTCCAGATGACAGCAAAACAGAAGTATATTTCCGAGCCAGCAATTCTGTCACTTCAAGCAAGTTCCAATGTTGATAAAACAGAACCACTATTGCGAGAGTAGAGAAGCAATTAACACGGAAAAAATGAAAAATGTGATAATTAAACCATATTTAGGTTCTTTTCAACGAAATGTTGATTGGTGAAAAATGTTGCAAATATGTGCGGAAAATATTGCATACATGGCAAAAAAATTTAACTGATTTTGGTTCAAATAACATATGAATGTTGTATAGACACTCCCAAGATTGTAAACTGCTGCAATTTAACGTCCTTGTGCTTACGATTTTGTTTTGCTGTTGCAGACACTAGCTAACCTGTGAAGATGGAATCCTACACGGCCGGAGCCAAATTTGATTGCTTGCTATTCGGTAAGTAACTTCCTGACAGTTTTTTATTGCTCTACATTCCAGGCATGGAATTGTGGTTGCCCTGATTTTTCAGTTCTTTTTTAACTATTGCTTTATATGCTCAGATATGGATGATACTCTCTACCCACTGAGCTTAGGAATCAACTTAGCCTGCCGCAAGAACATACAAGGCAAGTAACATTTATAATGGTTTTCAGTTTTCATTCTGTAAAATTTGTTTGTTCATATAGTTGGCATTGCCAAATTTCAGACTATATGCTGAACAAGCTTCAGATTGAAGAGAGCCTCGTTCCGAAGATGTGCCTGGATTTGTACAAGGAATATGGAACTACAATGGCTGGTCTGAAGGTATGTATCAGTACTAATACATTGCCACTCTTCCTGCTCATGCATCTTTTTCATAATTTTTTACCTACGCTTTATGTTTCTTAAATTTTCATTGTTCTGTGGTAGGTTTTGGGCTATGATTTCAACTACGATGAATTCCACGCTTGCGTTCATGGTACATTGCCATATGAGAAGCTGAAGCCTGACCCAGTCTTGAGGCAACTACTACTTTCACTGCCACAGAGGAAAATAGTAAGTTCTCTCCTTGCATCCGAATTTCTGATACTTTTTCTATATCAACAACGAATCAATGATAATCACCTGCATTGCATTTTCTTCCAACGCTGAAATTGTTGTAACCGTTATTTGTTGTTCCATCGCAGATATTCACAAACTCTGACAAAGCACATGCCGCGACGGTCCTGAACAAGCTTGGGCTGGAGGACTGCTTCGAAGGAGTCATATGCTTCGAGACTCTGAACCCGTCAGCTGACGAACATGTTCATGATGAAAACAATGCAGATGGACATCTCGATCAAGATGACTCAGACACCGATGGAAGCAGCAGCACTGGTTCTGACAACCCAACTTCTCACAAGAGGATCCTGTGCAAGCCCTCTTTGGAATCCATGGAAGCTGTCATAGAGATTGCGAAACTCGACCCCAAGAAGACAGTAATCAACGAAACCATTCTCTCATCGCTTCTCTCTATTTCAAATTTGCAAGCTGCAAGCATCATGTAAGAGTAACTGAAAGAACTCTCTTTTTCAGGTGTTCTTCGATGACAGCGCACGCAACATGGCCTCTGGCAAAGCTGCTGGATTCCACACCGTCTTGGTAAGCTTTCACTGAATGAAATCCTCTACTCTGCAATGAAAAACTAATATTCACTGCAAGTACTATTCCATGTCAAAGACTAATCCGCATGTATGCAAAACGCCATGGATCGAACAATGCAGGTAGGGAGCTCGGCGCTGGTGCCAGGGGCGGACGTAGCACTGGAGAGCATCCACAACATCAGGGAGGCGCTGCCGGAGCTCTGGGAGGCTGGCGAGCACGTCGAGGCTGTCCTCCGGTCCACCACCGTGGAGACCACGGTCCTTGCATGAACCGTCCACTCCGCATAACATTTCTCCCCTTTTCAGACATACTAAGTTAGCAGTTAGCACTACTGCGTGAACCAGTCCTTGGTATTAGTGTATGATTTCGTTCTCCTATTGCCGTCAAGAAGAGAATGGGTGACGAATCCGAATGTGTTTGTGCAGATGTCTTAGACTGTGATGTGAGTGAAGCACCATAATATGTATCGGATTTAATAAGCTTTGGTCCGTCCGGTTGTGAGATCAGTGGCTCGTTCAGATGGAAGAGATAAAAATTCGGGCTGTGTACATTACAGCGCATTGCATTTCACTGGGTGCTGGTACATTTTTTCTGCAGTAGTGGTGTTCTACTTTTTTTTTTTTTGAAGGAGTAGCATTGGTGGTAGTAACATAATTTTTGTGTGTCACTATCGAATTAAAAGCCCTGTTGCTTCGGGCTGTGTGATGGCTTTGTTTGTATTTTTCGAGACTATTTCGGACGACAAAGATACCGATATAGACGGTGCATCGGTTTTAAGTTTGAGAAGCTGTTTCAACAAATCATCTTACTTATTTCAACCTTTAGAGAAATCAAAAGTCAAAAACCAAAACACAAGGCCAAAAGCAACGAACCGTCTTATTTAACAGGTCCTTGTAGCATGTGAAACATGACATTTCCAGCTAAGGCCGGCACAAGCCTCGTAGGCCCAGCCCACCAAAAACCAGATGATTCGCTGAAGACGATCCATCCCACCCAAAAATTTAGATTGTAGATAATATTTGTGGTCATGGCCGAGCCCCAACGTGGGGGGCAAATGTGTTCACCGCCTTTTTCACGATTATCCATTAGCTTTTTAGGACTAAAGATGAAGAAAAAGAGTGCGAAAAAACCGATGGATAGTCACGAAGAAGGCAACGAGTATACCTAAGATAGCAACTAAGCCCAACACATAGCATGATGTACAGAAAGAGACATCATCTATGGCTTAATTCATAGAACCTGACACACTAGAATACGTGATTTGCTTCATGCCCTTTGAAACACAAGTGTACAGTGTTTTAATGTTTCTCTTGTAGCTATTGAGAAATACCAACATGAGCAGCCCGACTACTTTTCAGAAGAGTTTCTGAACAATTGGTCCTCTTTTTCTCATCTTAGCATATATTATTGCTACAAAATCTCATTGGAAGGGTGTTTTAAAACAACTATTACTTTGACTGACATAATTTTAGCTATCAAGTTTGATATAGGATTTAACTTTGTCTCTAACTCATTTAAATTGTAAGGGTATGCAAGACTATGTTGGTGGTACCATGAAATATGAGGCATCATCCATCTAAATCAAGAACAAGTTGTGAGTTGTAACTTTATGTTGTCTAGTTTACGATTGTACTCCTAAAAACTGGGCATAACAATCAACTCAAATATATTTGATTTTAATGAACTCTCCAACATTAGAGGATGGCTCTCCACATTCTTAATGACGGAGGTCATTGACCCAAAGGGAGAGTTCAACTCCAGCGATAATAATTAATAGATGTTCAAACATTTGATTTAATTCAAATTCATTTAATTGAAATTCATTCAATTGTAACTAATTTCTTGAGGCTAGCCGGAAACAGAAAATTTTTAGCTATACAAAAAACCATCACGGGCGGTTTTTTGTATTAGTCGTCTGTGATAATTAACAACATAGACGGTTATTTTTTAAAACCGTTTGTGATATATGACATGTTGCGACTTGTCACAGACGGTTATTTAAAAAAACGTCTGTATGGTGACTTATCACAGACGGTTTAGGAGTTGTCTATGATAACCACATATTGTCACAAATATAATAAATCAAATGGTTCAGAAACCATCTTTAATGAGAGTTATAAAATCAGCCAACACAAAATTTACTGTTATTTTGCATATATATATATATATATATATATATATATATATATATATATATATATATATATATATATATATATATATATCCTTTTTTATCTCGTGCGCCTCGCCACGCCGAGCACATAATAATTTCTAAAACCTGAGCATGTCACGACGTTCGAGGTCTGAGCTCTCGAGGTAGCCACGATTTTTGTGGCCTTTGTACGGAATTTACGTTAGCATAGTACCAGAAGTTTGTCGTATTCACGTGTGAGGCCCTTATTATACCTATTCTCATATACATTCCTGTTGAGATGCCCATTATATTGTAATCCATCAAGGAATAGCGTCTGTATAAGAGGGCCCCTGCGTTAAGTACTGTGATTATGCTTTGACAGATGAATCAGACTTTTATAACAGACATTACAAAAAAATCGTCAAACAATGTCAACGTAATCTTGTCTACTAGAGTGTCACGTCAGCTAAAATCACAGTGATTTGAGACTAAAAGAGTGTTTTACATCGATTTTAAGAGTTGTGTTTTAACCGGTTTCATAGCTGAAAGTTGGAAGTCGAACGTGGACAGACTTCAGGTTGTAAGAGAGGACTTTTTCTGAGAGAGAACCTAGAGTTGGGCTCGGGGCGGCCCAGCCCAACTAGATTCGGCCCTTTGCTTCTCTTCATCCCTACCTACCTTTCGGAAACCTCACTCCAGCCATCCTCCCGTCCCTCCGCCGTACGCCGTTGCCGCCATGGGACGAGGCCGCAACCGCAAGCCTCGCAACTTCGCCACGTTCCGCCTATGCCCCCGCCCAGGCGCCGCCGACGCCTCCGACCGCGTCTTCGTCCGCGTCGACAGCAACCCCTACTCCGTCCCCGGCTTCGCTGACGACGGCAACGGCGACGACGGCGTCGGCCCCTCCTCCTCCACCACCGGAGACGACGAAGGCAACCCCTCGTCCTCCTCCGCTGCCGGAGGCGCCCTCCCCGACCACGTCCGCCTCGAGATCCTGGAGCTCGGCCTCCCCGACGACGGCTACGACTACCTCCCACACCTCCGCGAGCTCCGCCCCTCCCTCTCCTCCACCGGCGGCGGCGCCTCCGCCGTATTCCTCCCAAGCCGCCGCCGCGCGCGCTTCGGCCTCCCCTCGGACGTCAAGGTCCATCCTTTTCTTCGCAGCCCGCCGCATCATTTCATCCGTTCGAGGTGTCTAACTCCGCTCTTGTGCAGTTCAGGCTTACGATGCGAGTCGTGTTCCGGTTGGTTCCGGTAAGTTCGCGGAGGCGGTGGCGTCGTCGGTGAGGCGCGTCGAGGAGGCTATCGACCTGGATGTCGCGAAGCTGCTCGAGGAGAGCGATGTGCCGGCGGCCGGGTCGGAGGGTGAGGGTTTGGAGGAGGATTTTGTCATCGTTGCAAATCAGCCCGAGGAGGAACTGGAGGAGCATATTGAGGAGGAAGAGAAGGGCAAGGATAGTGTCCCGCGGTTGCTTGATCAGCAGTTTGATTTGGTGAGCTTTGCTGCACCTGATGAATGAACATTGTGATTTGGGAAAAGATTGTTGGTGTCTGCCAGAGATTGCCAAAAAAAAAAGATACAATCAGTTATATTACTATTCACTGTCTTCGTTCATTTCACTCCCGTTCAATTGTAATTTCTGAGCATGCTTGTGAACATTCATTTCTGCAATTGTGGCACCGTTTTCCAACTGCCTATTAAAATTCCTTGTGCAATCTAATGACCCGTTTTTCCAATTGTTCACTGAAAACCCATTTTTCATGCTTTTGACTTGTTTTCACTCTGCAATTCACAGCCTGCTTTGGAAAAAAATATTGGCGGTGAAGACGGTTCTGGTGTAAGTGTAAACAAGGGCCTGTATAGATAGGTTGTTCCTGTTACAGGACCCTCTTCAGTACGCCTTGAGTAAGTTCTGCAAACTTCTTCTCAACCTACATTGTGCGGGTATTGTACTGTTCATTATTGCAGTGAACAACATTTGTATTGAATAATCTACTTTACAATTTCCCGATAATAATGAACCAACTATTGCTTATGCCTAAATGGATTGTTTCTTAATGGATAAAGGTCTTGGTGATTTATGGCATATGTTTCCTACCGTACAGTTCAAATCCTAAGGTCACCCTTCAAACCTCAGACTGCCAAGATATACCAAAGTCGTCGTCATCTTATTGTGCCAAGCTTCAAGTTTTTTCATCAGTGAAAGGCCCGGTGCAGGTTTCCGTGTCTTACCTGCATCTATGCTCATACAGCCATATCACGCTTGAATATTGAAGTTCTTTAGCACCTTGATGAGCAGATAGTCAAAGGCATTGCAACGAGAATGATGGTGTAATTTCAGATGAATGGTGTTGATCAGTACTAGGCGTTATTCATCGTACTTCTCTTGTAATTTTGCCTTTGTCCACCACCATGCTTAATAATGGCAGGCTGTTATTTTTTGGGGACATCTCGATTGACACCGAGGATATGAAAGCAAAATAGTACTAGCACATATATATCAAATGAGAGGAGATACTAACTCTGATCTGAACTATGGAATCTCACGAGAATTTTTGCATTCATTTGATAACGGGAAAGTTTACACTGACCGTGTCCCATGGAAGCTACCAACCACCAAACAATGAGCTGGGAATGCCATTCAGGTTACTGTTTAGCGCAAGGCAGGACCTGGACCTACCACGCGCTAACTAAGCATCAAGAATGGTCTACATCCATGGGGCACTTGATCTGTGTCCGGTGCCACTGTTTTTTGGTTCATGAGATGGACTGAAACGGCGTGCGTGCATGAGAGGGATGCAGCGGCACTGTACTTGGTGATGATTAGCAGTACTTCGTCCTTCCGATCTGCTGCTTTCAAGTGAGATGCTCTTTTGGTCAGCTTTCACGGTTGCTGTCACTTGTTATTGAGCTCCAATCATTTCGTGAAGATGATGATGATGTTCCTACAATCTGATGGTATCTAATAATGTCCTCATCATTTAGTGACGATGATACTGCTCCTGCATTTGGTGATCTCATGCAATGCAATGATGTTCTCTGCCTTTCTGAGTTGCTGCTGCTTTATCCATGGTAGAAGTTTAGGAACCGAATCCTTTGCCTAACTTAAGCCCCGGCGCTATAGTTCCTTGAGTTTCTCCCGTAAGGCCCGTTTGGAACACGCAAAATCTACAAAATCCCTATTATAAGAACACATCGTTCCAAACAGGTTGGACCGAAAGAAAACGCGCGAGTCTGCCCTGATAATGTCTTGGAACTGTAGCAGCAGTGTCGGGCGATCGATATAAGGGGCCGCCGTCTTACAGGAATTCCAAAATAATTTTTTTCCAATTTTCATAGAAATCATGAAAAAAAAATCACATTCCATACGAGGTCTAAGATTGAACGCCATACCCTTAGGAGCTCAGCATACAATAGAGTAAAACCAAATCGCCTGCTCAATTGTTTGCAAGATGTTCAACTCAAGAGTTGATGAGCAGGTTATGGCGATTCACGAGATCGCGTGCTCAATTGTTTGCAAAAATTGTCAACTTAAGAGTTGATGAGCAGGTTATGGCGATTCACGAGATGCACAGGTCATGAATCGTGCTTCTTTTTTTGGCGTGTCATCGTCAAGTACATTGTTCACGCTCAGATGCATAGAACGTGTGGATCTATCATCCATGGAGCTAGAGTTCACAAAGAATACTAGAGAACCGAATATTACAACATCTGGGCACACAAAACCTGAGAACAGCAAAAGCAAGGTGCCTAAGGCTCCGATCTTTTTAGCATTTTTATGCTTTTAGTTTTGGTCTCTTCAGAAGCCAAAACAAACAAACAAAACAACTTTTTTCAAATGGCTTCTTAAAGCCGCTTCTTCAAATGGTTACTCAAACTTAAAACCGTGTATGCTATCCATGTCGACGCCTTCGTCATCCGCTGCCGTCTCAAAAAGTGTAAATAAAAGCTATCAACCATAACTAAAAGCCATCGCTACAACCCAAAATAACAGGGTCTAAGACTAGAATGATGTAGAATGACACAACCATCAGTTGGTCACACTTTTTTCTTTACACAATCACGTATATCAATACCTCGAAAGGATCAATCGAACTATACATTGAGATTTCCTCTGATGGAAAACACACTTTTCATACAACCAACCTCGGCCAAGTTACATCCAGAAGGTGGGAACAACTTTTCAATAACCAACCAGACCTGCAGCAGTACATGCACTGATGTGTCTCCCAATCCCATGGCATACCACAGGGCTCTGTCGTCAGGTCCTGAATAGATAGATGTTCATAACGCACAAGTTTAGCAATAAGACAGTTGATTTTGCAATTGATGATTATGAGACCAATGTCAAACCTAACATAATGTATTTCTTCATACCAGGAGAACGGGGATGGAGAAAGCTACCAGGAGAACAGGGATGGAGAAAGCTACCAGGAGAACAGGGATGGAGAAAGCTTAAGAAAGGAGAGAATCGGAGGGAGGTCTTACAGGCTCTATGACGAACAGCACCACCTCCCACCACTGTTTTTTTCGTTGGCGTCAGTCTGCAGCACCACAGCTTTGCCGTTGCTTAATGACTGCAGCTCGCTTCTCTTCTGCTCTTGAGATTGAAATACCTTCCTGCTTAGTATACTGTAGATTTCCTTGACTACACTTTGAAAAGCTGCTGCGACATTTGATGAGTCCAAGGCTGAGGTCTCCATGAAGAAGAGGCCCTGAGCCTCGGCCAGGGCTTTGCCTTCTGCAGTGCTCACCTCCCGTGCATGTTTAAGATCAGTCTTGTTGCCGACCAGAATTGTGACGACATTCATATCAGAATGAGCTGTTCAGTGGTTAAAATGAGTTAAACAAAGATATGATAAAGCTAACAAGAAAATAAACCAAGTAGCACTGAACTTTGAAAGAAATGTATGCTTGGTTCATGACTTCATGAGTAGCAACTGTCCATGGTTCACCTTCAGATAATTGGTTCGTGGTGTAAGGTAAAATAAATGCTAAAAAGTTTAATCAATCTAAGTTACTAGGAATATGTAAAACAACCACTCAAGACATTGTCGACCAGGAGCAGGTGAAGGAAAGCTTTAATATGTGTGTATTATACTAAAGAATTTAAGTAAAATATTGGGCCTTACTGTGCAATTCATTAAGCCATCTACCAACACTGTCAAATGTCTGGCGCCTGCTAATATCATAAACCAGAAGAGCTCCAACAGCTCCTCTGTAGTAGGCAGATGTGACTGCTCTGAAGCGTTCTTGTCCTGCTGTGTCCCATATCTGAGCTTTAATTTCCTTTCCATCAATTACCAACTTTTGAGTCTGGAACTCCACTCCTATAGTGGATTTAGAATTTGGATAGAACTCATTCCTTGCAAATCTTGCTAGCAAATTTGATTTACCAACAGAGGAGTCACCAATCAGAACAATTTTGAATAGATAATCCTGGCTTTGTTCGTCATCTCCATCATAAGCCATTGCGAAACAACTCTATTGAAATTCGAAGCAGCTGCCCTTCTGGTGCTTCACATAATTACAACCACCCTGTGAAGTTTACAAAGTTACAGACTTCAATTAATATTGTAATAAGATATTAAGATGGGCAGATAGACAACGTAAATGATTTATGACACAGCAAACAACGAAATTTTCTTAATAATGTTATGTAACAATAACATTCCTTGTTATATGAATTAATTTTAGGATTAGCTGTACATGGTAACAAACTGCATTCTTTTTCTGACAAACTGAACATTGTATGCATAATGGCTTGAAAAGTCAATGTAATCACAAAAGGCTAAACAATCATGGCTAACGCCTAAGAATCATTGCTAGTCACATGTTATATTAAATGTAGTAAATCTCTACTGTCAAGATTTCATAAAGTAGAAATAATTCATTTTCACCTTTCTAAGTTTAAGACAACTTCAGAAAATATATAAAGCTTGCTGGGAGTCATGTATCAAATCAAATACAACCATGAGGATAAAGGGGGAAGGCATAAGCCAAGTGATTGTTGGAAAGACTAATTTACATAATGGGAATGCATGCAACATTGCTACATGCCAAGTCCGGACAGAAGTATCACAATTAGTGGCCAACACATTGGTCCCCAAATAGAAAAGACTTTTGTACTCAAAGCAACTATAATTGTGTTAGTATAGAGTTCCCATGTGCAAATTGGTTTTGGTTCCCAAAAACTTCCTTTAGCAAGACATTTTTCTATTGTACCAGAAAGAAAATGAATTGCACAGATGACTAGTGTGTTGAGAACATCTTTTTTTTTAATCTTTTATTGCAAATAGTGTTTGATACCAGGTCTTACGAAAAGCAGTTAAATATGTCTGGGAAAGACTACTGACAAGATGGATATTGCACTGTTTCTGGACTAGAAAGCACACTACTATTTTTGGGCAAATCCAACGAGGCTGATACTTCATAAAACAAACAGGTGCACTATCAGATGAATGCAGCAAACATCTGGCAAAGTGGCCAGTAAAAGGAAAAGATTCACAAACAAATTTTCAGCTGAATTTTCAAAAGATTGATCTGTGAAGTTGTAATACAAACTCCCTTTACAGTTTACACCATATAACAAATAAAGCAAACAAGTGGAATGGATAGGTATATTAGGGCATCTGTAGTGTATGAAAAGAGGAGGTCTTAAGCCACCTTAAGATCAACCTTATACATTACATGGGTGACCTTAAGCAGACCCTAAGCAAAAAAAGCTTAAGGCTGATCCTCAAGCTAAAGACCTGGTCATAAGCATTAAAATACAATTTTTCTTTATCTGCCAAGTGGGACCGTCTTAAGACCCCTTGGGTTATATACACTATGGAGTTGATCTTAAGGTTTGATGGGACCCACCTTAAGACCCTTTGAGTTATATACACTACAGATGCCCTTAGTCTGAGCCTCTAGGTAAAACACAACCAAGCAATGTTCCTTTTCCCCACCACACTCCAATTTGTAAGCAGAAGTAACAGAAGGACAAACTTCTTCAAATGCGAGCAAATAAGAACTCAAAGGGCAGAACAGGAAGAAACAAATCAAGAAAAATGAGAGATCTTCGACAATTGGTTTGCCTCTGAATATGAACAAGACAACTAGTCATGCTCAGATCTGGGAAACCCTGGCTTCTCCATCAGAACATCAATGAAAACAAATGCCAAATCCTATACAAGAACAAAAAAATATCAAGCTTGGCGCTAGATTAACCTTATGCTTCCTTCAGCAGAAAAGTGAAGTTGCTGCAGTTCTCAACATAGACAGCTTAAGTTCGAATCAACCCCTCTCACACGTATTGTTAAACTAAACCAAACACTCAGGTTTTTCACCCGCTCCGATTAGGTACAGGCACATTACTGTTCCAGTGAAGCATCTATGATCAACTCATTACATCCCCAGAAATCGCCAGAAATCATATAGATTTTCGATCACCTACAACCAGAGCTCTCATCCTCATCGCAATGCCCCGGCTTGATTTGTTTCCGCATTCCAGAACCCCCAACCGCATGCCACACCACAACACACAACCTATCTGGCTGCTTCGACTCAAGCTCACCCAATGCGCCACTATTCAAAAATACAAGCACTCACCGAATATTCTACCAGGCATCCATGGTTCTCACACTCCACAGTACAGTGCTACATGAAGCAACTAATAACTACATAGTAAGCAGGAAATTCCCCACGCGCGCCAAAAATGTAGGAGCCAGCCAACCGCACGATCCATCTAAATTTAGGAGAAACACATGCACGAGCACCTACTCTAGCATCAGCCGTATCCCACAAGCAAGTTCACACAGGTCAAGCTCCGATTCCGACTCTCGTTAGCATCGGCAGAAATGCTCCTCGGATCAGAATTGTGATGCGGCAAGACGACACGGAATGCGCCAGATCTGGGTGCTCACCGTGGTCGGATCTTCCGGTACGGCCTGGTCGGTCGGCGGCGGCGAGGGCTCGGTGGCTGACGCGGAGGTGGAGGAGGCCGCGGCGGCGAGGTGTTCGGGAGCGAGGCTTCGGCGCGGTGGTGAGGTGGGAAGTAGGAGAGGGGGACGTGAGATTTGGGAGGGAGAAATGGAGAGGGCGAGGGAGAAGGAGGTATAAAGGAAAGGGAAAAAAAGAAGAAGAACGGGTGGGAATTAGGAGGAGCTTTTTATTTCCTTTTCTTTATTTTTTTCTATTTGAGGGTTTTTAAATCGGGGGGGTTAAAATACTACTTTAACTGCTTTCTGCAGCAACTGCACGCAGCGGATGGATGGACGCCATGCAATAGTGAGTTGTGATGTTGATTTATCTTCCTCCTGTATTGAATTCCCACCGCCCCTGCTCCCCACTCTTCATGCTGCTTTCACAATGAACTGGCATTTGTTTTTACTTTTTGACTTTTTTAACCTATGACAGCAGGTACTTTTTTGGGTGTTGAAAATGTAAACTAGTTAGTCAATTGCGCTTGTTTTAAGTTGAAAAAATGTTTAGCTTTTGCTCGTGCGAAAATTCTACCTAACTCTGCTATACTCGCTTAGAAATTGTCTGGGCCGTGATAACTTGCTGGTCTATTATTTGAATGTAGTAGCAAAATGTCTATAGTTAAAGCTAATTATATGTTGTAACACTCATAAATTTTCACTCTAGTTGTTGTTTGCTTGGTTTCCACACATCAAAATTAGAGACATTGTTGCCGCACTATGGTAACAATATATGTACTTAGTATTTTATATCATCAAATCAAACATGGTTTAGTCACGCTAATCTGCGGTTTTAGAGAGACATTGTTTATAGAACTTCTCAAATCTAAATTTTTTAAAAAAGCTAATAATATGCTTAATTAGACTACCGAATATACCATTTTTTCTGTAATTTGGACCGGTGGGGACACAAAGAATTCAAACCAACCGTACTACACCAGCGGACATTGACAAGCAAGTAAAACCTGTCCTGTTAGATTTGTTACGGCCCAGCAATACCCAGTACGAGCAAACAACCAATGCGCAAACGCAATGATAGATCATAAACACCACCCATAGCCATAATAGCCATAGGCCATAGCTCCCTATGAGATCAACAACATCCTGCTACTGTTGTATAGACATTGAGAGCTCATCCATTTCTCCTTCCGATTCTGACTTCTAACTTATTTTTATTATTTCTAAATTTTATTTTTTTTATTTTTTTATTTCCTTAGCTTTTTTACCGGTTCTTTTTTCCGTATTCGTTTGTATTATCCGTGATAGGTTAACCTATTTTTCTATTTTTTAATTTAATTATGCCAAATAAGTCACCATCAGTTACAGTACACTAGTTACAGTGAAATTTTAGCCATAAGCCACTTTTTCAATCCAAATGAGCAGCACCTAAGTAGTTTTGGCCTTTTTTAATTTTTAAATAATTTTTAACTTCGATTTTTTTAAAAAACTAAGATAAGTAGGGATTTCTCTAAACGGTTTTCTAGGCCTAAAATTATTTCGCCATCCATATCGAAGCCTCTGTCGTCTCAAAAAGTATAGCCAAAAGTTATCAGTTGTAATCAAAACCTATTAGCTGTAGCCTAAAAGAACAGGGCATTTATAGGTGCCTCGTAAAATCACAACTTATATTAATCATAACAAGTGATTGATCTAGAATTTTATCACTGTAGAGAGTTAGAGACCACTGTTACCTATGATAGGACCTAGAAAGAAAGATTATATATTTCAATCTTATCTAGGCTTTAGACTGTTAAATATCACACTTTCTAGACTAAAACTTAGGCTACCGTAGGGCAAGATCTGTCCCTAGTTACAACACTACGATAGGCCAGTTATGCCGATCTTTGTAACGCTAGGAGTATCGCTGCCTACCGCTACACACACAGATGATTTCCTTAAAGAAAACGCTATGAACTCTTACGGATAAATGGTCTCTTATCGAGATGTACGATCCGTCTAGACCGACTTGTCAGTGACTGTTAGGCGCGATTTTGTAAACGGCCCGTATGTACACGGAGGACTTGGAGCAGAAGAGCGGCACGTGTGGATAGATCACAGGAAAACGCAAAGGCAGCGAGTTATGTTGCCGCTGGGTTGAAGCAATGAAGGAGCCTGCAGTTCGAAGTAATAAAGGAGCTTGGCAGCCGGAGGAAGCAAAGTTCGTATACCTAGGAATAGATTTGTGATCAAAATGGCTGAAAAGCCCGTGGCTTATGGCTGAAAACACTGTAGCTGGCTGAAAAAAACACTGTAGCTGACAGAGGCTTATTTACCATAATTAAATTTAAAAAAATTTAAAAATAGAAAAAACATATTAGCCCATCACGTATAATGTAAACAAATACGAGGAAAAAAAGAACCGGTAAAAAAACTCAAAAAAAGCCAAAAGTTCAGAAAAAGACGAAATTTATGAATAGTGCAAAAATAAGCTGAAACCAAAAGCTCAAGCCATTTTGATCACACCCTAGGTCCTGGCCTCCTGGGCCGCCCTGCAACTCTACGACAAACAAGCACAGGTGGTCCACGCCCTTCAATTAATTCCTTCCTTCTCGTGCCGTTTTCCTTCTCACCTTTCTCTTTTCCTTTCTTTTTTCTTTAGCATGGTGATGTTCACATTACCCAAGATCTTCAAGACATGGCACTGAAAGGCCAAAGCTGCAATTAGCAGCACAAATAATTTCAGCTGGTTTGTGGGCGTGAAACATCTCAGATTCTATAAAACGCTTGTATCAACTACTATTATTTATCAGTTATTACTTTACTCATTCGTATGTTATAACGCACTTTATATTTCATTATATCATAATTTCGTAAGTTGTATGATGGTTCGAATGTTGTAGTATCTTTCATTACACTGCTGTTTATTCTCTTTATTATATAATGTATTTAGCAGAAAAGTCATAAACCAATACGACTGCCCTAATTTCTATAAACCGCTTCTATTAGTAACTACTTATTTGCCAGCTATAACTAAAATTTATGAATAAAGGTCAATATAATCGGCCCTATGTCACCCCTTTCTCAGAGAATATTTGTCAGCGTGGCCCTTTGGCTCATTTTCATTGGAACCGGAAAAAGGAAAGCTAGCGAAAAATTCCATCTCCATTGCTTTTATATATCTCTTCCGAAACGCGAGCAGCAGCAGTATGCCAGCATACCATGAGCCATCAACTCAGCATGTAGCGTTCTCTTTCTTGCAGTAGTTAGCTCTATTCGACTTATAGTTTATGTTTTTTAATAAATAAATAAAACAATTTTTATTATTCTTTTAAAGTGGCTTATCCGAACTACTTTTTAAAACAGGTTATCTATATTTAATTTATTTAGAAACTATGGTAATAAATTATAAGCGGCTGCTGAGAATAATGCGTCCGTTGTCCATGTATATGGACTGCACACTGCACTACTCGAGCAAGGTAAGCTAGGCTAGACGGAAGCAGCAAGTCACACTGTCACAGTGCCTGTCTGGCTCTGGAGCTGGAGTGTGCAACATGCAATCGCCCACGTGTTGGACGCGTGTCACTGACAGCTTCTGCCTTCTGCTGCCGCTGCTGCACTGAGCAGATCCATCAAAAATGCATCGTGCTATCATCATCGACTTTTTTTTTTCTTCCGAAGCGTATTCACACATGGCTTAGGGCCCAAGCGATTGGGTTGGGCCGACGGGCTTTGTGTCGGGCCCACTTGCTCATTTCTGTGGGCCCGTGCGTTGCGTTCGCTTTCCTTCCATTTGCCGCAAGCTTCGTGGTTGCGATGGAAAGAGAAACCCGACCGAACGGCCATGCTTTTGTGGCTTGTGTGCTTGCCCAGGTTGATCTCTTCCTTTGCTTCTCTCCTCTCCTCACCCCTCATCTTCTCTTCCTTCCCTCGCCATGACGACGCGCGCCTCTCCCATTGCTCTCGGCATCCAAGCAACCGCGGTGTCCACGGCGCGCGAGCGCGATGAGCTGGTAAGCACGCGGTTTCTTCTCCGAGGATGGTATGATGCTTTGATTTGAACGTGCGCGCGTGCGTTTCTTAGTACAGCTCCCAGCCGGCGGCGGCTTCAGGCGCGCCGGGGGGGATGGGAGGAGGTGAAGGAGGCTCGGGGCCGCAGAGCGCGACAGAAGACGAGCGCGCGCGGCTGCAGGGCGTGCCGATGCCGCCGCCGCCGCCTGAGCTGAGCAGGGCAGGTTTGCGTGAGCCGCCTTTGTACCATTGGCCGAGGTCGGATTCGCCCATCTCGTGGATGAGGCTTGTGGTCGGAGGCCTGCTTCTGGTGCTGCTCGTCTACGTCTTCTACAAATGGGGGCTCCCCTTTGTGTCCGAGAAGGTTCTGCTTCGTTTTTCTCCTCGCAGTGTTTGTTGATTCCTGCACATATTTGAAGTATTCTAATACTATTCTATGGATTTCGTGTACCCTTCAGTATTTTTTGTCCCTGTTTAATCGTCATATTATCGACCAGATATCTAACTAATCTTAATCTGGGCAAGCCATGTGGTTAGTTGAACTCTTTAATCCTTAAAGCTTCGAGAGTTTTTACATTGATCCCATCAGATTGTTGCTGTATGTTACATACTTCCATTGGTACGAACATAGCTGAAGCGATTGGTGATTCGAATGATTCAATGTGTTTGAACTTCCACGAACCTTTTGTGCACATGATACTGCATTGTAGGTGCTCTTGCCGATTATTCGATGGGAAGCAAGATCTTTTGGACGCCCGGTGTTGGCTCTTGTGCTCGTTGCTTCCCTTGCCCTCTTCCCAGCTGTGTTCCTGCCTTCTTCACCGTCCATGTGGTTAACTGGAATAATATTCGGCTACGGTTTGGGCTTCTTGATCATCATGGTTGGGACCGCCATTGGCATGTCGATACCGTATTGGATCGGCTCATTGTTCCGTGAACGATTACAGGTAAAACCTCTCAGCTCCATTAGCTTAATTATGAGCTGCCTATGCTGCAGTTCTTTTGTGTACGTGTTGAATCCTGGGTCATAAGTTGCTTCTCTGCTTTCTTCTGTTTGTCAATATGCAGGGATGGTTAGAAAAGAGATGGCCTCGGCAGATAGCTCTGATTAAGCTGGCTGGCGAAGGGAGCTGGTTCCAACAATTCCGGGTGGTTGCATTGCTTAGAATCTCACCATTCCCTTATGTAATGCTCAATTATGCTGTGACCGTCACCCAGATCAAGTTCAGCCCTTACTTGTGTGGTTCAGTTGCTGGAATGGTACCTGACGCTTTCGTCAACATCTATAGGTATTCAGAGTTCAGACCACTAATATGATTGTAACTTGGAGATTATCCGAAGTAACTTGAGTTGGTACCTAGTTTCTCTTTTAAATCAGCATGGAATACAATTTAAACAAGCACAATAGCAAGTGCTCTAGCAAATACTCCCTACTTGATCATGATTTTCTTCAGTTCTTCTTATCTTGAACTATTTTTGTGCAGTGGCCGGCTGATACTCACACTGGCAGACCTGAGGTATCACAAGCATCGTCTGACAACAGTGGAGATAGTATACAACGTTATCTCTGTCGTTGTCGCCGTTCTTTTAGCAGTTGGATTTACAATATATGCAAAAAGAGCTTTGGATGACATGCAAATTCGTTCGGAAAGCGTACGACCTGAACCTGTTGGCATCCCTACTGGCTCGGCTGAACTGATCAGAGGTCACCATCAAGAATGTTCGAGTTCCAGTTCTGTACCAATAGATGTCGTGTAGTAGGGTGTAGTGGTCTCCATCACCGGAAGAACACCTGCAACTGCTTCAAAGATGCAAACTAGAAATTACAGGAAGGTCTCCAATTAAGACAGGTTTTGGGTTAATACCGAAGATCAAGACTTATGACTTTGAAACTTGAACAATGTGAATATCTTCAATCCACTGTACATACACACATCCATGAACAGAAAAATCAGCGTTAAATGAAGCTTTTGTGTGTGTCTACTGGGTATTCTGGCTGGTGGTCGAAATGGAAATTGGCCGTCTATTCCTGAAACGACATTGGCTTTTTGGTTAACGCTGTTGCATATACATACTATAGCCGTGTCAAGTCATATACATTGAGATTCCTCGATGCTCATCATGTCAAACAATTTTAAGAGCCCACACGTACAGCACGGCCTTTTTTTTCCCCTTCCAAAACCGAGCCACAAGTTGCCTCAATTAACGCATGCAAAGTACTTGGCAGTACAGTGACAGTCTTGCAGGCTAGCTAGCCTTGTACATGAGTTATTGCCAGAAGCCTTACATGCATGATTACACGGGAAAATGATGATTGGTACGAGACTTCCCAGTTCCCACTGTAGCTTGTAACAGCCATTAATGTTATTGATCAGCAAGGGGAGCCGGCGGCGCCGCCGGAGCCGGAGCCGGCGGAGAGGCTCCTCTCGAGGTAGAAGGCCCGCAGTCTGGCGGTCCGGCCGGCTGCGCCGCCGCTGCCGGAGTGGGACAGCACGGGGAGCCCCCACTGCGAGGAGAACACGATGGTGGGGCACTCAGCCGCGACGTCGACGCTTGCAGCCAACCGGCGCACGAGCTCGGAGAACAGCGCGGCCACCCGCCGCGCCGGCGCCAGGAACACCAGCCGCATCAGCCGCACCTTGATCTTGCCGCCCGGGCGCGCCATCCGGAACAGCAACGGCGCCCTCCTCCCGGCCGCCTTCCCCACCCTCCTCCTCAGCCGCAGGGGCCGCCTCGCCCTGACCCAGGCAACCGCCGACCCCGCCACGCCCACCTCCTCGCCGTCTCCGTCTCCGTCCCCGTCGCCGCGCAGCCGCTGGTACCGGCATCTCGAGCGCTGGTGCTGGTCATCTCTCTCCAGGAGCACCTCGAGACCCATGTGAGCTAGCTAAGCAACGAAGCAACTAACCAGATGATCACTGACGACTTGTTAGCTGTAGGAAGCACGGGGAGCTAGCGCATACATAGGCGTGGAACTAACGGGTGGGAATTATTGCGCGTCGGCACATGGAAAGAATCGTTCCCGAGCGCGCCAAGCTGGGAGCACATCGGCATAAGAAATGGCGTGGAAACGACCGAGCGGCGCCTACGGCCCGATTCCTTTTGACACATGCTTTCCACCACCAGCATTATACTAGCGCTAGGCAGGCATGCATGCATACTTGCGCTCCACACTCCATTCATGCTCATCCAACTCTTGTTATTTCTAGCTAGTTTATGTTGCATCTTGATGCATACATGATCTTTATCATTATCATCACTAATAGAACTTCTCCATTAATCCAATGGTGGATATTACATTGGGATAGGACTAGCAAAAAAAGCTTTTTTTAATAGGCTCAATTCAAAATTACTCCGGTTACACTCACGCTCGTCTTTTGTTCAAAATTGAAATGAGTTTATTCCAAAAGAAACCACTACTACAGAAAGCGTAATACTAGACGGCCAATCACAGACGGTTTGACAAAACCGTGTGTGATTGACACTAACACAGACGGTTTTAATTTGGACACCGTCTGTGTTAGTGGTCGAGTATCACAGACGGTCCTTACCGATGAACTATCACAGACGGTTTTTAATACAAAACCGTCTGTGTTGTGTAAATGTTCACAGACGGTTTTTGACAAGAATCGTCTGTGATGTCCCTTTGTCTGTCATATTCTGTTCATGATCAGAGGTTAATATATAAGTACACATTGCTTCTAATAACTTAACTTCAGAACTACTGAGACAAGAGATCACAAATTAAAGGCAAATTTATTAATTTCAATTAGAGGCAAATTTATTACAAAAGTCGCACAGGTAAAGAGTTTCCCAGATTGTAATCTTTTGGGCTTCGTACGCTTCTTCTTCGACTTTGGGACTTGGAGGATCAGCCGCTGACTTCTCGAACGCCGTTAAGATTGTCCTTGTCCTCAGCACTTCCTCCTCCAGCCTGGGCAAAGAATCAGTAGCATAGCCCATAATGTCGTAGAGGATAGCATGAAAAGATTCCTCAGAATCTGTCGTTTCTGCTTGATTGGCAAGGCTATCCATCAGTCTCTCCAATGCGTGTAGAGCTTCTTCCGCTTTGCGCACATTGTGGAGAAGAACTAGGGTAAGGGCTGTTTCCCTTTCTTGAGCGGCAGCGAGACGCCTCCGTCGACGGCGGATGATCAGGTCGAGCTGACGGATGCAAGAAAGTCGGGGAAGGAGAGCAGGGCGTGTGCGGAGAAGCTGCTCCAGATGCAAATTGCTGGCCGCCTGTGTAAGGTTCCGGCCGAACAATTCTTGATGAACAGATGAGAGGAAGGAGATGACCACAAGAATAGTAGAAGCCATATTGTGCGTACGTAGAAAAGACCTGGATTAGGCGCGCATATTTAACCTTTAGCACAGACGGTTCGTATACCCAAACATTAATGATATAGACGCTTCGTATAACGATCGAGAGACGTTAATTAGACGATCGAAACACGAAACGTTCTGACATAAAGCTTATGACAGACGGTCATAAGATTTATCACAGACGGTTTTTAAACTTAGAACCGTCTGTGATATTGATATCACAGACGGTTCTACGTCTAGAACCGTCTGTAATAAGCCTCCCTATAAATACCCTCTGGCTAGGGTTTTCCCCGTATGCTGCAGTTATATTCTACATCTAAATCCCGATCTGTCTCGTCGCCGCCGCCTCCCCGAGCCCTCGCCGGCCGCCTCCCCGACGCATAAGCAGTAAGGTACCCTTGTTTGGCCTTTATGTATTACTGCTGTTTGCTTTGGCCACAAAACTGTACTATATGGTATTGTTGAACTATTGCATTATATTGCTTATGGACTGTATGGTATTGTTGAAATGTATGGTATAATGGTGGATTGTTCATATTGTTGGTATTATAATGGTGAAATGTATGGTATACTATTGTATTATATCACTTTAGGTGTTGTTACTCCAATAATGATTTTTACACAAGTGTGTTTAGCCTACATGTGGAGTAATCCAAACACTTGCCATAATTTTTTGCCACACTTTTGTGGCAGTGAACCAAACAATAGCCACAAAGTTTTTGCCACACCTTAGTTATCAACCAAACACCTTTTTTTGCCACAAATTTGGCTAGCCACAAGTGTGGCAAATTCTTAAGTTGAGGCATGGCAAATTGTGGCCTCCAACCAAACATGCCCTATATGCCACATAGACCTTCAAAGGCCATGAAGCAAGTGACACACTCTAGTGTATCCGGTTCAATGAACATGATACACTAGTTTGTGTTATTTGCTTCATAGAACTTTGTTTAGAGACCTTGTAGTAATAATATATGCTACATAGACCTTCAAAGGGCATGAAGCAAGTAACACATTCTAGTGTATCCGGTTCAATGAATTTGATACACTAGTTTGTGTCATTTGCTTCATAGAACTT
The DNA here is from genome assembly GCA_017311315.1 of Dendrocalamus latiflorus. Taxonomy (NCBI): domain Eukaryota; kingdom Viridiplantae; phylum Streptophyta; class Magnoliopsida; order Poales; family Poaceae; genus Dendrocalamus; species Dendrocalamus latiflorus. The sequence continues at coordinate 25,421,216 of CM029671.1, read as the reverse complement.
TGTTTAGAGACCTTGTAGTAATAATATATGCCACATAGACCTTCAAAGGGCGTGAAGCAAGTAACACATTCTAGTGTATCCGGTTCAATGAACCTGATACACTAGTTTGTGTCATTTGCTTCATAGAACTTTGTTTAGAGACCTTGTAGTAATAACATCATCGCTTGATCTGCTTGTTTCAGAGGGCATGGCTAGCATTACCTGAGGCTAGCCAATAAACATGAATAGTTTTAGGGGTAGGAAAGAATATCACAGACTGTTTGAAACCGTCTGTGATAACCTTCGATTATCACTGACCCATAAATTCAAACGGTTCACAAAACCGTCTGTGATGACGTTTTTGAACCGTCTGTGATGACCTTTTCTGTAGTAGTGAACATAATTACACTCAGTCTTAATTCGGCTCGTCTTGTTAGCTCGATGATAAAATTGTTTCTAAACTATAAATAAGATGATACTAAATCGAAATGAGTCGATTAAATTCAGACTTGGCTCGATAGCCAGCCCTGCGTTGGGACCAGATGAGATTGACTATCGGCCAGTAATATTTTCTTTTCTTTTTTATTAGCATGATATAGTGAACCAAGTGCAATCTCTAAAGGATGATTGTGAGTGTTTGACTGATGCCGTCTAACGAGGATATAATAATCCTCTAATTATTACGTCAGTATGTTCTCCAAGTATATCTTTTATTGTTAAGGGCTAGATTTCACAGAGTAGTCGTAAGTATTTCTACGACCACTTAGCCGTAAGCCCTTCTACTACCATCACATAGTTGTAAGTTCTTTTACGATCACATAGTCATAAGTTCTTCTACGACCATGTAATCGTAAGACTTCCTACGACCACATAATTGTAAGTCTTGCTACGACTAGCCTTTGGTCGTAAGTCTTCCAACGACCACATAGTCGTAAGTCTTACTGCGACTACCCTTTGGTCGTAAGGCTTTCTATGACTACATAGTCGTAAATCTTACTACAACCACCCTTTAATTGTAAGTCTTTCTATAATCATTTAGTCATAAGGTTTCCTACGGCCATCTCGTGGTCGTGGATCCTTCTATAACCAGTATATTCCCAACTAGCTTGTTTACAACAACCTACTTCATCGTGAGGTTGTCTGACAAAGCGGTTAGAATGTGAGCTTATTCCTAATAATCGTATACGATCTCTCCCTGACAACAACCATCACACGGTGAACGGATCACTACATCTCTCTGATAGTAACTTCTGTCAGACGGTTAACAACCGAAGCGTTGAGGTGTCTTTTGGCACAGGACAACGACCACCACTTTATCAACTATATAAGTTTGACATCGGAGAGGAAGGGATGAGAACTCATTGGATCAGGAGATAGTGCTAGGCATTTCACATTACTCTCAGTTATAATCAATTTCTTTGAGCAATACTCACACAAAACATAGGGTTATTATTCTCCAGAAGAAAGCCTAAACCTGTATAAAAAATCATGTGTCTCTACTCTGCATGATCATACACCGAGTCTTCTAAAATTCCCGTGTCTCAACGCTTTGGGTGATAACCGTCTGACAGAAGTTATTGTCAGAGAGACGTAGTTGCACGTTCGTCGTGCGACAGTTGTTGTCAAAGAGAGATGATGTGTGGTTATAAGGAATAAGCGCACGTTCTAATTGCCTTGTCAGACAACCCCACGATAAAGTTGGTCATCGTAAACAAGCTGGTCGGGGATATGCTAGTTGTAGAAAGACCCATGACCACGAGTTGATCGTAGGATATCTTACAACTACGTGGTCGGAGAAAGATTTATACGACTTACAACCAAGGAGTAGTCATAGTAAGACTTACGACTATGTGGTCATAGAAATACTTACGACCAAGGAGTAATCATAGTAAGATTTACGACTACGTAGTCATAGAAAAACTTATGACTAAGGAGTAGTCGTAATAAGATTTACGACTACTTTGTGAAATATATCTCTTGTCGTTAAGGGGTATACTCAGAGAATGTAATGATATAATAATTAGAGAATTATTATATCCTCGTTACCTATTAACCACACTAACACCGAGTTTTACACTCACTCAAATGCTTTTCAAAGTGCTTACAAGATCAACCAACTAATACACTAGGGATTGATCCACACAACACGCACAACCCTAGCCTAAACCTAATCCCTTGCGTCTCCCGACGCTGTGGTTTTGGAGTAGGTCTTAAGTTTGCTTTTGGATATTTTTCCAAAATGCCTCTAACAAAGCTTCTGAACACTTTCCCTTGACTTCGTTTTCATCTTGTCGTGCAAGCCACCATGCACGCCATATGTAGGTTGATCAATGGCTTTCATTTTATTGGCAAGTTTCTCCTGTTCTGGCTCCCACCAGCCCACACCTTACTTAATCTATGTTAGCATAAACATACAGCATGCGACTCAATGCTAGCAAGACAGGAGTTCCAAGATCAATCCATGATCAAATATCCCAATTTCCCAAAAAATTCAGAACCATTCAGACTTTAGCCGATCGGACTACCATGATCCATGATGAGGCTGGTCAGACCGGCCCCAGTGGCCAGACAGACTGCTAGTCTAACTCCGATCAAATCACCACCCTGGTCAGTCATACCAATCTGAAAAACACCCTTACTGAAAAATATGTACCGCCAACTAAGTCCCGATCATACCATAGACCAGTACTACCGCCCCTTAGCCAGTCATACCAGCCTCCGGTCAGACCGCCGCCCTAGGCCATTCTAACAGGCCATGCAATAGTTAGACCACCAAAGACCAGAGAACCCATATTTTGCAGAACCTTTGCAAACCTCCAAAATCAACTTACTCCTTAGAGTCAATTGTTCATTGGCTTGATCATAACCTTCCCACATGGTCTCTCACTGAGTGGGTAGATGAAATTAAAAGTTCTAATAAAAGAAGAAGGAATTAGTAGTTGTGGCGCATGCGGCGCCACCGATATGCATAGCATATTCGTTTTTTATGATGATTGATACGATCATTGCATGATCACTTCACAAAATTGTTTACATGTAGTTGTCAGCTTTTTTCCATTGCCGTAGGCTAAAGGAACCACTGCCTTTTGACAAAACGAGAGCCTGGAACCTCGTCACCAGATGTGCCCAACTGTGTACTGTGAACATAAACAAGGTGCAACATAGTTACATACTGCTGGGAGATTCTCACTGATTATCAAAAGTACATCATGAATTCACCTAAGGCATATGATAAGGTGGAAGTGTAAGGTAGGTTTTATCGTCAAGTTGGCATGTGTCATCATTAGCAAAGCAAAAGAAAGGTCACTAGAGGCCAAGAGAAATCATGGCCAATGATTGGGAAGGGGTCGGCTCGGATGATTGGCTCATAGCACGGTACTATTTACATTGACAGCTAAATAACATGCCTTGTTAATAGGACGCAAGTTGCGAAGTAGACAGAAACCAATTCTAAAGTTACAAGCCAGCAGCTCCCTCAGTGGTCAGTGCCGCTCTGTAAGGGCAGTGAGCAAATGCACAAGTCGGTACAAGTTACAACACAAGGCATGAATGGAGCAGCAGTACAACATGTGGCACGCGAGTACAAAATCAAGGAGGTTCAGCATGTGCATGCACAGGATCCATGTAGAAAAACAACCACAGTTCAGAAAGCAAGTCATAGAGCCGATATACACTAATTTAGCTGTACTTCATTGCAGCTTCAACCAAAACATTCGTTTTGTTGGGTTAAGGATCCATGTGGAAATGATGTTTCCATACTCATGTCAGAAACTCTGACTACTTGTTATGTATGGTAGCATTTACCTGAGGAAACACTAGCAATTAAACATGAATTTCTATAGTTTCATGTCAGTATCTGCAAAATTGTTATGATTTGAGGTCTTCCACATGCCTGAATAATCGCATCATAACCATCACAAATTCAGAATTCATAGCACGCTACAGAGTGTATAATTTCTGACAAGGTTCGGTGCCATCATGGTACCAATATCTGGAGCATTTACATCGGTTTAAAATACGGCCTCTACAAACTACAGTTCAAAGTTCAAACCCAGATAGTGCACTAAGTTCAGACGAATTTAAGAACATTTATGCAATGAAGAAGCCACAGTGTACCATGCAGCCCCTCGACTCCCAGCACGGTATCTCCATCTGTAGAAGCACTGCAATACACACGAAATCAGGCAATGGATACACTAGCACACCAGCTCATATGCTACATAATCACATGATGAAAATGGACAATGCTCTATATCCATCTGTTGTGCATGAAGTTTGGATTTTTCTTCAAAGTGTTTATCTTGCTTTACTGCATCTAAACATATTCTGAATTCAAAGTTTGCTGTTTGTTATGCTAATTGCATTTGAATACCTGTAAGCCACTGATATAGTTAACTAGGCTTACATTGTGATCATTTCCATTGACAACTGATCTCCACTTAGTTGGGCCTAGGCTAAGGCTAAGAAATAAATAATAAATGGATTCCTCCCCCTTTAGCATATGCTTATGTAGCACTCCTATTTTAAATAAGCTTATGGGTGGCAGAAAACATTCTTGTCGCAGTCAATAGATCAGAAAAAAAAAATCTTGACTCTAAAAGTGAACTGCTTGTATTCTTGCGTTAGGAAATAGATCTTTAATCTTTATATTCTTGGCTTACGATAAAGCCTTCAGTAGATCTCGAACAATTGTATATTGGTAAAAATGAGATAATATACTATGCATGAATCTCTTTCAGCACGTATTCTTGGGTTTCACAATGGATTGCTTCAGCCTTCATTTCTTTGCCTCCGTGAGAACTTTCCATTCTTATCAAGCAATCATATTTTTGGTTAAGTCAAGAAGATACTATGCCTGAAATTCTCTCTTTCAGACCACTCAACTTCACATCTAAAATAAACAACATATTTTCCAGACTAGTGATCAGCGTATATAGAAGCATGAGATTTATCCTAGAATAAAAAATAAGGTATGTTCTGCATGAGTTATTCTTATACCATTTCAGGTCGTGCTCAAGCTAGCAGTTTTCTTACCTTGCAGATCATGAGATCAGGGATTTTCCAAAGGAAAATTGTGCCATACATCCCCTCGTGCTGGTTGGCTTTCCTGATGTGTTAGGTATTAGAGTATCAGAAAAATTGAAATCCTATACTAATATACCAGGCAGTGACTGTACTCATAGCAAACATGACTTTCACATTTAATTGAAGCCTTACGATTATAAAGCTTTACATTTACATTGCTCAGAAATGTACTTGCAAAGCAAAGCTCCTTGTATCATAGTAGCTGATTGCAGGTGATTAATAATTCAGTTTTTTACATGTACAAAAATTGTACTCGTTTGCATAGAATAAATCGAAATAATTGGTTTTTAAATGTTGCGACTCTAGTGAAAAAAGAGAATGGACTAACTCTCACTGTTTTTGAGTTTCTTCTTTTGACATTTTGTTATTTATAGTTTTAATTTTAAGCTAACCAGATGAGGGAAAAGAAATCTTAGAATGGAAATTTTTCATGTTGCAGAGTTTGAAGGGGACAATTATAAAGAATTCCAAGCTTTCTTTACTGGTTCCAAGTCATTGCTTCATGCTCATAAACATATGTGCTTTTTTTTTTGCTTTTGAGGAAGAAGTGAGTGCTAGTATAGCAAAAGGAAAAAACAGTGGAATGCTAAACTGCATCTTATATATAAAAAATGGAAATTGCGCATTGAAGTGGCCAAGCAGTATATTGCTCAAGCCACAAAAAAGAATATCTTTGTCAAGTCATGTTATGGTTCAGGATCCGGCGAGGTGTGCACTGTAGCACATAAACAGTACCGTTTATACTATAGCACATGAACAGTACGCATGCACGGTTGGATTAGGAATGGTTACAACTTATATGCATATCTTCATATTAAGAATAGATATATGCATATCTTTATATTTAGATAGTATGAATATGATATTATCTTTAGTTGCTTGATGGCAAAGAGTTAGTACGTTGGAGCTTGGACTTCCTCTCTCCCCACCTCTCTCCAGAGACGCCTCCTCTCCCCCACCTCTCTCGGAGGCCTCTCTCCCCCACCTCCCCCTCCCAGATCCCGCCTCCTCGCCGTCGCCGGAGCGCGCCACCGGTCGCCGGTGGTCGCAAGGAGGGCGGCGGCGGGGCTTTTTCCCCTTCCCCAGCTTGGATCGGTGGGGAACAGAGCTCTGCTCCCAGTCAACGGCACCCCTCACCGGCGGCGGATCAGGCAGCCTGGTGGCCGGATCTGGCGTCCCTCGGCCCGGATCTGCTAGTCTTGGAGGTGCTGCGGCGGGATCTCGAGTCATGGTGCGGCTGCTCGAGCGGGAAGGCTTGGCGCGGCGGTGCTTGCGCTGGGCGGCGTGGTGCGCCGACGGCCGTCGCGCTGCTGGCGTTTTGCTCCCGGCGGCGGCGGAGGGGTTGAAGGTGAAGGTCGTGCTGATGAGGGCGGAGCTGGAGTGTCTCTTGGCGCAGCTCAACTCCGGCGAGGGCCGCCTCGAGGACGTGCTTCTCCAGTTGGGCAGCGCCCGCGCCAACAGGCTCTAGCAGCCGTCGCCGCAGCAGCGCGGCGGGTGGCGCTCACGCCTCGGGAGCACCTGCGAGTGCCACAACGGCTTCGCCGACGGCGACATCCTCGCCACCACTTAATCACAATAGCAGTTGCAGATGGTTTTCCTCCCTGGGCGCGCTTGGATCCATACGGGGGTGGCGCGTGCAGTGCGTTGCAGTGTGTCGGTGAAGTTGGAAGGGTGTGTGCAGTGTGCCTAATCGCCTGCGGACCTGTCTTGCGGCAGGCGGTTTGGATGCTGGGTGCCTGAGGCATCCCGCGGCGACCGGTGAAGGTTAAGTTGGCAATGGTGCTTGGTGTCCAGCGTGGCAGCAGATAGTCCTCTGTAGGCGTCGCTTAGTGGGTTCTACAGAGGCGGACATTGCAGGAAGCGGCTTTTCGGTGATTTCAAGAGTGGCTATGCCATGGCCTTGAGGTGTGCAGGTCTCTGTTGTGGTGGTGGCGGTCTATTTTGTATGTGGGTTGTGCGTGGGGTGCTGTGGAGGTACTGGCGAAAGCCTTGCCGGTGTTCTTACCGGTCCCGACAATGATGACGCCTTCGGGCGCCATTTTCCTTCCTGGAGGTGTTGTCATGGCACTCCACAGCCCTCATGTTTTTTGATCTCCAGGTGAAAATCTTGCCTCAGTGAGGCGGGCGGCGTTGGCGACCCTAGTCGTCTCCTTGGTGGCGTCGCCTAGGAGGTCCTTCACGCAAAGTAGTCCGAAGTTTGGATGGCGTAGTCGGTTGAGGATTGGGTCTTGGTTGAAAGCAAGGACGGAGAAGAAGTTCTGAAGCTTAGTCTTTCTAGCTTGTTTTCATAGTCCTTAAGTTCTTTTTCTTGTTGTTGTATGCTCCTCAGTTATGAGGATTTGAGCCTAAGAGCTCGTGTAACCTTTGGCTGTGTATATCCCTCGTGGATATAGAGGCCGGATTTTATATCCTTTATCTAAAAATCTTTAGTTGCTTGATTGTATTAGATTGTGTTAGTTTACATATTGTTAGGGACTAACCTCATCTATATAAAGAGAGGAGCCGCACCATTTATAATCAAGCAATAAAGCAATCAAGTTCTAAACCGGTTAATCTCCAGATCAAAGCTACCATATCTATAGATTATATGATTAATTTGACATGGTCCAATATCTAAAAGAAACGGGTGTACTTCCAGAATTCAGACAAAAGAGAGATAGAAAGAACTACCTTGTATTGGAAATCTGATAGAGAACAGCAGCAGCACACAGCACGGGGAAATGAAACTTTGCGTTTGATGAGATGTACCACAAATGCATTTTGCTGACTACATGGTCACCGTGAGGGGGCATCCCATGATACAGTCCCTATGAGCTAATGTCCTCTTCTGGGGAACCTATGAGCTAATGTCGTGACAGTTCTTGCAGTTTAGCCTAGCATTGCGGTTTGGAACCTACGTCTATCGACTAACGACGCCAGCCCAATTTTTTCAGTCTGCATAAGGCAACTAACTAACTAGGCGCATCCGGAGTTTGCCTCTCGGTTATCATCTCACACAGATCGGAATGGATTTGCCAAAAGTTGCGGACTGAGCAAGAGAGAAAAGGGACAGATACATAAGGAGAATGCGAACGTACTGGCCCGTGCTGGGTCCTCGGTCTTCACGGCCATGGCCGGTGGCACAGGGATATCTGCAGAGCCAGCGCGCGGCGAGCGAGGAAGGGAAGAAGGGGGGAAAGAGTAGAGGGTGCATACCGTCGGCGGGGAAGGTGTCAAGCATCCACTGCTCGTCGACGACGTCGATGAGGACGCCCAGGCTCAGGCTCAGGCTCTGCTCCTGCTCCAGTCCGCCCATCTCCTCTTCGATCTCTTCGTCGACTGGCTCAGGCCTACGATTTCGATTAGGACAAAATAAACTGGCTGTGCATGCCCGGCCCATATGGTTTATCCCAGCATCTGATGATGGGCTGCGGCCCTTGATCACAAGGCATTGGCCTCGGTCCGATATACACCCTTGCTGTTCGAATTTTTTAATAACCAATTTTTAATCACTAGTAGTGTGCCCGTGCTAACGCTACGATAAATATAAAACAAGATAAAATTTGTAAAAAATAAAACGAACAATCAGATTCATTAAGCCTGCGCGCACAGCTCGATCTCGACCTACTGCAGCTCCTCCTGCCACCGCACGATGCTCTGCAAGCGCTACTGCAGGATGTCCTCGCTGACCCCCCCCCTCCCGTCGACGGTGATCAAGCAAAAGTCCTCCAGCCCTCCAGCCCCATCCTGCACTAAAACTCAATCCTCCACCATTACAAACCACATCACGTACAAATCATTGAAGAGAGGAAGCAAGCACGCACCTCATGGTTATCTCTCTCCTCGGACTACCCCATCTTTGTGTGCTCCGCAGCATCCTAAACCTATTCCAAAACAGGGGCTAAGGAGCCAATATCTTATTCACAAAACTAAAGAGAAATATCAAAAAACAAACCTGTCAATTCTGAATTGGTCCACGGATAAGTACATATGAGTTGGTCAATCCTTAGTTGTGGGAAGTACCATTTCCCTATCTTTGGTTTTTTGGACTCCCTCTGTATTTTGTATAGATAGTAAGGTAATGCATTATGATGGGATATAATAAAAAAAGAATCAGGATTCTTTTAGTGAAATCACAAGAAAACTTACATCTTCAACCTCTTCTTCACTTAACAATCTGTATGCACTGCCAAGACCATCATGTGCCTCGCTACCAGGATAAATACTTCCAACATGTTTAAAAAATCTTCCAGAGTTTTTAGCTTTCCTTAGCAGGTCATCTGGTGGCTGCCCCCTATAAATGTTGAATTCAAAGATAAAGGAAAAAGAAAAGAGTACAAGCATTTTAATATGGTGAAGTCCAGGTGTGTCAAATTCTTAGCTGAACAAAAGAGCTAAAATTGTAAGATTAACTACATTAAACTCAATAAAGACATTTGCCTTAGCACGCAGCCATGTACATGATTGCATGCAAAATGCAGAGCTAGGAGAGAGAATTTATAGGTAAAAGGACTTACCCGAGAATCTTTATCATACGCTGAAGCACATCATATTCTGATGCTCCAAGAAACAAGGGCAATCCTAAAAATAGTTCAGCAACTATGCACCCAAATGACCACATATCAATCGCAGTAGTATATCTGTTGACTGTTAAGGTTCCAGCAAGTCACTTGAAAAGGCAGAACAATAACACTTCATTGAAAAAAAGTCATTACTTGTTCGATAAATATAACAGAAAATACTGAGCAAGATGCTTATTATGGTAAATGAAATGAAACAATTGCCCTTAGATATATAGGATACGGATAGCCAAGGAGAACCTCTGGAGACCTGTAATAGCGGCTCTAGCAACATGGAAGGAAAGAATCGAGGTCTTACTTTCAACTAACCGAAATTATTTAAATAACAATCTTAGAAAAAATGTCTGAGAATTTCCAAAACAAAAACCTGAATGTATGAGTATACTGTTTTACCCTCCATGCATGCTGATCCAAAATCAATTACTTTCACTGCTGCAGCTGTTGTGACACTGTAAAATTCATCGTACAGCCATCAAACAACAGCTTGCTTGAAAAATAGTGTCCAAAACGTAACAATGCAAAATCCAATATTCAAAGGGGCAACTCACCTAGGAGCTAAGAGGATATTTTCAGGCTTTAGATCACAATGAATGATGCCAGCATCTCTCATCACAATCATGGCATCCAATATCTGAAAACATAAAACAACAAGATCAGTTAACAAGTATTAAATTGACATTTAATAGTAAATACAGATAGACACCTCACCTGTTTTGAGAAGGCCCGTACATATTATAGAGTAGGGTAGATTTGATGAGAATTTAGAGCAGTCATTGTAACCGTATGTTCTTTCAGTAGAAGGTCTGCACATGAAGGTAAGCACCTTTCAAACAAATGAAGGTAAGCAGCATATGAGAGCTTTCCAATTGAGATTCCAAAGAAAATACAATTGTACTTCTGCAATGGAAAGAAATACTGCAACAGAAAGAAAATTATAGCAGCCTAATAGCCTATTGACAGGATAATGCTGCTGGATCTATTTTCATTTCTCCATAAAATTTTTCCTAGCTGACTTGAGCATGTTTTAAACAAAATAAACTATGTGACTTACATCTGAACTCTGAGTCAAGGAGTCAATGGTGGCCAGTAGGGTATAACTGTATTATGATCAACTTAACTGACAGGTCTTCTAGATAAACACTAATTGAGCAACAATGACAAGAAAAGGATGCTCTCATTTATCTTCATCCACATCAAGGAACTAACACAATATCTAGGCAGCTGGCAATTTGTAAAAGGGCTAACTGATTCTGAAACATAAGAAAATACCTAGGTTGGAAACTTAGGAGATTCAAGGCCTTGAAGAGCTTAGAGATAAAAGTACCTGAATGCCTTGCACGACAAATTTTAGTGGTGCCCATCGTTGAATCCACCTAAATGGAGGATACCCAAGAACTTGCAATGCTTGAATAGAATTCCATAAAAAAAGGACATCTTGCTTTAGAAAATCTTCTTACTACCTCAAGAGCAACAACCTTTACCAAAAAGGATGCCACATGACCTGTTGACTCCCCACTCAAGATCAATTGTTTTGCTGGCAATATGTACTTCATGGACTTGGGTGAAATGGCTTTTGCTGGAGAAGCAACCAATGTACCCTGGTACTTCTTTTCACTGCCTGGTTTGTTTGAAGACTGAAAGTTTTTGCTTGAACTGGACATTGCCAAAGATGTCTAAGCAGAATCAGATCGCAAGCCCTGCTATTCGCATGTACTACCAGCTCAATCAACAATTACAGACCAGGTGTCTCGAACCAGCAGGAAATGAAGCTAATGAAAAAATCTGCACAAGATTATGATGAGCAATTAGGCGAATTTCTGTCAGCGTGAGGAATAAGAAAAATATACAAACAGACTATGTATCCAGAATTTAAACCTGCAAATAGGGCAGTCCTTACTGAATGTTCCTAAGTCCTAACTATGATGACAAAGAAATATATATTATTAGATGTGGATATCACCCCTGTTAATTGTGTAACTGATTAATTTTGCTTTCGTACTACAAACAGGAAGGTTTTCGGCACCTAGAAATTAATCTCTCTGCAAACTTTTCGGACTGGAATTTCTTGTTGAAAAAACATCCTAGAGCTGTTCCTCTGCTGAGAACTCCTCTCCGCCATCTCTCTCGTGTCTTCTCCCAACCCGACTGTTCGTGGTTTTGTCCTCTTCCCCTCTCAGATCCGTCCCCATCGATCTCCCGATCTCCGTGCGGTGCGAGATGCCAGTCAATTGAACCCTAATCCCCCCTCTCCCTGTTTGGATGGTAAGACGTCTTAGAAAGCATTAATCCCTTCATGCTATGAGAGGCGATTTTGTAGAATTCCCTGGATAGATTCTACATAAATTAGAGAAATGAGTCAGAAATTGAATTTTCTTCTGCACTTATCGTCCTTTTGTGCGTGGTTCCAACGATCGGTGGAGGATTCTACAATTTTGTTGAATTAGGCAGCTAGATGCTCTCATAGTTCGATTACAGTATAGTTGGGAAATTTTCTTCACAGATTGTGGGGAAATAGGTAATATGAGTGACTCTAAGGATTCTAAGTTTTGTAGAGTGAAGGGGAAATTTTCCTACTGCTCTGATCTCCATCCCAAAAAATAGCCTGGATCAGAAGTCGGCAAGCAAGGGGCATCAAAAAACTAAACGTAAACCTTCAAAATACATTTAAAAAACCTCCTTTTCCCAATCTTTGCTCGATCCCAACCCAAGTCCTGATCTTACTGAACAACTAACTCCCAATATTTTGTATATAATCCAACACGAGCAAAACACAAACAAAAAGACTGGCCGATAATAGCATCCGATGACTCATCGCAGTTAAAAGCACTCAAATTTGGTGGAAAAAAGGTGGTAAAAAATCGAATCAAGAAAACCCAATCCGAACCGTGAACTGAGCAGGACAGAGCGCCAGCCGGAATGGCGCTCCACGGCGCGGGCACGAACCCTAATTTCGCTCGCATGGGAGAAGGCCGACGCGGTGGTGGCGGCGGCGAAGAGCAGCAGCAGCTAGGCAATGCGCTCCTGTAATACCTTCATATGCTGCTTACCTTCATTTGTTTGAAAGGTGCTTACCTTCAGTAGAGAATTTGAAAGGTACTTTTTGCTGCCGATGCAGAGCATGGTGATGGGGCAGCGGATGTACTGCATGGTGTCGTAGATCGCGAGCCCGGCCGTGACGACGCCCCCGGGGAGTTGACGTAGAGGTGGATCGGCTTGAGCGGGTTCTCGGACTCGAGGAAGAGCAGCTGCGCGACGACGAGCGACACCGTGTCGTCGGCGATGGGCTTGTTGATGCAGACGATCCGCTCCTTGAGTAGGCGCGAGAAGATGCGGAGGGGTGGGGCGAGGAGGAGGCGGCGGCGGCGGCGCAGGGTGGGGAGGAGTAGGCGAGGGCGGAGCAGCAGATGAGGGAGGGGAGGAGGCGGCGCGGAGAACCGAGGGCAGACGCGGAGACGGGGGAGAACGGGAGAAAAGTGGGGAGGCGCGGGATTCGCGCGGGGGGCGGGGGTGAGCAGCTTACCGTTTTGCATGATCCAAATAATATTGGCCTTAGGATCTTCAATGAGTAAGAGAAAAAGGTTTGAGGAGAGATCCAGGCCATTCATTTGTATGTAGTTGAATTACTTTGGTACACAAATCTGGGTGGACTTAGATTAGGCATGACTGTGGAGGTGGTTAAGAGAGGTGGATTTAGCAAAGAAAATTTTGGTGAATTATAGAGTAGGGTAGACTTTAAAAAATACAAAACAAGATGCCGGATAAAGTCGCAGCATCCGGATCCTAGCGAGAGGCCGCTGAGAAATATTTAGACTTCATTTATTTAGTATCAGTAAATTGAAGAGTAAGATCGTACTTTGGAGCAAGTGTACACAATAAGTGTAAGCCAAGTCCAGGCATTAGGTGCATAATTTGAGGAACCATCACCAGCTTCGTTGAGGAAATATGATATAGGAGACATCAATTGCAATTCATATTGGCGTGGTGAACCACACAGCCTACAGGTGCCAGCGTCTTGTAAGTTCATTGCAGCCAACAGTGGCCTACCACCATAGGAATACCTGCAAAGCATCGCACACCAAAATTTGATTCAGGTTGCGAAAGTAAAAAAGGCAACAAACAAATGATTGATTAATAAGATAATAGCATAACTCAAAAGATAGATTACAAGGACACTATGAATTTAACTACCTAAAGCATTGCTGGGGATATGCATCCAACCGTTTCTTAAATTTTAAGAAAGTTCTGTCAGCACCAAGAGCTCTATCATATTCATAGTTTTCTCCTTCCCATTTGTCTTCTTCATCATTTCCCGTGTCTATGATTCCTTTCACCAAAACTGTTTCATTGCTACTTGAACCTACAGTGTCTTTGCCCCTTGATTGTTCCTTATCATAATAGATGTAGAAACAAGGAAGAACTGCATAAAGAAAATTTCATGAGACAAAGACACTTGAGACTTTACTTCTCATACAAATATTCTGCACCCCATAGATATTAAATATGCCACCAGTGTTGGACTTAAAAAATTCTTCACGTGGTTGTAACTTGTAGGTCACCACTCATAGCGAATAATAGCATTCACTGTGGTCAACAATGCCTATACTATTTTCCACTAATGGCTCCGGTTGTTCCAAATTTCTGTTGATGGCAAGTGATCAACTGTAACTCTCACAAGTATAACGCATGCATGGTGGACAAGAAAATTTGCTATTGTGAGTTATTTAGGGTAAAACATAGCTCTGAGCATCTAACAGTGATGGTAACTGTTGGCAAACAAACACTTTCCAAAAGTGAACACAATGTAAGAAACAAGGTATGGGAGGGAAACTTGTATGTTCAGGAGTTCAAAGCATCCACAAGGTTACACAGCAAAACTGTAGTTGAGAAAAACATATGTTTTACTTTTACCTTCAAATGACCACTGACCAACTCCATCTGCTACACCAAACCAACCATCACAAGCTATAAAATATGCATCTTGACCACCTGTTAACACCTGGAAAAGTTTACAGATATTGTTGTCAAAAAGATTCAAGAGAAATGTGGGGTAGTCAATGCAGCTTAACACAGGTAACAAATCAAATACACATGGAGGGTAAATATTCTTCCCTGACTCCCTGTGTGCTATCTCACATAAAGGAAACCAGAAATGTTGAGAAATGTATGTATGTATGTATGTTTCACAGATAGCTAAAGTTGTTGTTTCAATCATTATTTCTAGGCATTCAAAATTATAGATCACAATGTAATGGACTGGAGCGAGTAGCAAAAACTAAGCCAGAAGTGAGAGAAAGCCATGTAATGGACTTGTTTTTTACATGTTTAGGCCTCTTTTGGAACGCATGAATTTCATAGTAGACACTAAAAGCATCCCTACTTCCCTACCACTGCAGCACCACCACAAGCTATTTAGGTTGCACGCTGGACTAACCAAGCCTATATCTTTAAACACGATGGACACAACTACACAAGTGCCCTGCAACTGCAAATCTACAGTTCTACTCTACAAGAAGACCTCTGTTTAGTGTTTACAGAGGGAGGACTGAGGTACACAACTACGACAACTAACAAAAGGGAATCTTTACACAGCCAAACCAAGGCAGTATTCACAGAACGGAAAGATCGTTTAGCTTTGCCATCAAGTCGACTTCAGCCTGTCCAGTCTGAACTTGGCCTGTGAGATGGGCCATCAGAGATTAATATGCAGTGACGGTATCATAGGAATTCAATAGCAAGAAATTTTTGAGCTGTAAATATGAATTCAGAAGCAGTGCTAAGTGCTAACCATTATGGCATGTATGTCGTCAAGAAAGGGCTGAAGCAACTGCACGAGCTTCTCGATCTCGTCCTTGAGAACATTGCAATCTTGGCCCTTCCCTACGAGCAAGCTGACGAAGATCTTCCTATCGGGAATGAGCTTCATTGCTATCTGTCCACAAGTTCATTGCAATTGTGTTCAGTGTAAGCAGGAGAAGCATTGGTCTTTTCAACAAAATCGCTACCCAAAAATTCAGAAATGCCTGACCTTATATGCTGCTGAAGAGATCCAGCCATGCCATGGCTTCAGAGTGACCTTGTATGCAGCTTCTACAAGCTGTGCAAAGCTCTGCTGATCAGAATCCACCTCCAGTCTCTGTAATAATGCAACAGTGAATTCCATGGATCTGGTGACGTTAGAAAAGATAAATACAAATGAGAAGAGGTGTGTAAGAAGCCCAGTAACATAACATCGCACAGTAATTATCTATGCAAGATTGCAAGTAATTACAGTTAAATGACATGTAATCATCCAAGTTATCAGGGGTTTTGAAATTAACCTTTGTTGCCAGATAATCACTGCACTGCACTGCACTTCTAAAATAAACATAGCAGTGCAGTGAGTTATTCCTACTGAAACAAAGGTTAATCACAGAGCTAATTAGTGCATACAAAGGTTAATTAACCTTTTTTCCTTCTTGGAAAAGAGGAACCTCTGGACCTATCTTGGAAAAGCTCTCAATTCTAATCAGGTAATCTTTTCACTTCGTTATTCATATACATGATACTATTTACATGGTAGGAACAAAGGAATACTACATCTGGCTTCTTGTCCTCAGGATCAGGAATGTACTCCTTATCATCCCAGTCCTCTGGCTGCAATTATCAAGGCATTTCTCAGTTAACTCTTGAAGAATCGTGAGCAAGGCAATTCACACAAACAGTAAGCAATGTCTGAAATGTACCTTCTTAGCCTCTGGGTCCTTGATTTGCTTCGGAGGAAGAATATCCCAATGGTCATAGATGCTGCCAGTTTATTTCTCAACATTATCAATGAGAATGGTGTATGTAGCATCAGGACGGATGATCAAAGTGTACACATGAGACAGCTGATCAGTCTCGCAGGGCACATCCTTCTTGATCAAATGGTTTTTGCCATCCTTAGTAAGGATAGCGTGAACCTTCTTGGTGCTGTACCCACAGATATCTGGTCCAAACATAACGCTGCAATACAAAAGTACCAAGTTATTTAACTAATAATCATAAGAATAGGCTGCATCAGAACATGAACAGAAGAAAATGTTACCTGTAGGGTGTGTCCCCACCGAATTTCTTCTGGTCAACATCACCACCAAGCAATTTGACATAACCACCACCACAATCAAGATTCTGCTCATGCTTTACAGAGAACTGCAGTACCAGGGTCTTGTCCTTGTTGCTGAACTCAGGGATGTGCTCAAATGGATGATAAACATAGCACTGTGTGCAATACCCCTTGCCCTAAAGCCTACAACATGAATCCACGCAGATCAAGAGGCAGGAAACCTATCTCATCAATTCCCAATTTTATTAGACCACACAATTAGCATGGTAGCCTGACTGTTAACCAAATTTTATTTGTGAATAAGGCATGACAATAATCAAGAGATCATGTGACAACAATCAACGTCAGTAGATTTCACATGATATAAATTACAAACCTTCTGCCAGAAGTAAACAAGATCAGCATCCCGCTGATTAACAGCTCTTGAGAACGACGACAATTGAGTTATCTTCCACAAACGTGGCGTTATCATTAGCAGATTTGATCCGATGTACAAGAACAGATGCTGAACATTCAGGTCCAAAGAACAGGCGAAGAAATAAATACACAGATCGGGAAACCCAAAGCCAAGATCAGATCGGATCTCACCTTGGGGCCGGAGGGGCCACCGCGCCAGAGCGGCGTCTTGGTGGTGTGGCAGTCGGTGCAGGCCTTGGGCTCGCCGGAGGCCGTGCGATCGTCCGGATCCAGCGACCCGCTCCCCTGCAACAGATCGAGCGAGAAAACCAGCAGATTTAGACCCGCAACCACCATTCCAGCGACAGATCGAGCACGAAAAACCCCACGGATCCGAGCTCACCTTCTCGACCGAGGAATCCATCTCCGTCGCCAAGATCGGCGGATCTAACAAAGCACGGATCGGGGGAGGAGGCGGGGCGGAGCGGAGGAGTGGGGGGAGGAGGAGGAGGCGTCGGGGTGGGGAGGAGTAGGCGAGGGCGGAGCGGCGGAGGAGGGAGGGGAGGAGGCGGCGCGGGCGGAGGAGGGAGGGGAGGAGGCGGCGCGGAGAACGGGGGGAGGAGCGGTAATCGCGGGGAGAAGGGCGGAGCGGCGTATGAGGGAGGGGAGGAGGCGGCGCGGAGAACAGGGGAGCGGCGGGAGCGGAGGCGCGGGGGAGGCGGAGATGGCGGAGGATGGGGGGAGGCGCGGTGGAGGGGGAGGCGCGGGGGAAGATGGGGGAGGCGGAGGGAGGGGAGGCGCGGGGGAGGACTGAGGAGGGGGAGGCGCGGGGGAGGAGGAGGCTGCGAGCGCTGTGCGTGGGCGCGGGTGGGTACCGGTTCAACGATGCATGATCCAAATGATTTTGACCTTAGGATCTTCAATGAGTAAGAGAATAAGGTTTGAGAAGAGATCCAGACCATTCATTTGTATGGAGTTGGATTACTTTGGTACACAAATCTGGGTGGACTTAGATTAGGCATGACTGTGGGGGTGGTTGAGGGGGTGGATATAGTAAAGATAATTTTGGTGTATTATAGAGTAGGGTAGATGAATGATAGTATTACACCTATATTTTTTATTTTATAGAAATAGCCATTTGTCGTTCAATGGTTGGGCGACCTGGGCAAGTCGCCTAACCGTTGAACGACACGAGGCCAAATCGCCAACGTTTGGGCGACTTGTCCATGTCGCCTAACTGTGCGACGACTAGTAACTCTAATCGTTGAGTGACTTGCCGAGATCACTCAATCGTGGGGGCGACTACTTACTGCTAGCTCATTCTTTTCTCTTTGACCCGACCTCCTCACGGGCGCTCTCACTATTTCTCTTGCAAGAAAACAAGATGAGCTCAATAGAGGAGAAAAAAAGGAGAGGGGAAAGTGGAGAGGAGGAGAATGTTGCAAAGAAGCTCGGGAAAGGAAGAGAATGAGAGGGGGAGAAATAGAGGAGCTCAGGAGAGTAAGTGAAAGAGATGAGAGGAGCTTCGGAGAGGGAGTGAAGGAGTGGAGAGCAACTCAGGAGAAGAAAGTGGAGAGGGGCTCATGAGGTTAGAGAGGAAGACGAAGGAAGCACATAGATAAGAAAAAAATGTCTTTGCATGAAGTTAATAGCCTCATCTATTCTTGTTGTCATCCGAATGTAGGCAACGTGTATCTACATATTTATATAGCACGCATTTAGTGAGTGCATGTTGAGAAATGATAATATTTGCAGTAAGAAATTAGTCATGTCGGAACCCACAACATTGAAAGTGCATTACGGTGATGGTACTATTCGTGAAGGTCCATACGGTGTTGACTTGAGCAGTTTTTCACAAGTCAGTATGGCACTTTTGAACGCGGAGTATACTGGAATCGGAGATGTCCTAAATTGGCTCACACACAGCTTCTCCTTGGACCCCGACAGTGTCGTCCTATATGGACTTTGGGGTCGATTTGCCACGAACATTCGGTGGGAATTGAGGAGATTGATGTGCATGGCTGCGTGAAAGGGCTTTGTGAAAGGCTACCGACGATGTGGTTACAAGCGCGTGCTACTCGCGCAACCATGTCCAAAGGAAGTCACACGAGGTCCAGTTGCTGGGAGCAGCTCGAGCGCGCAACACGCGGTACATCAAGAGGACGCGGTGGGCGATGTTGTGTTGGCAGAACTAGAATATCGCACATCACACACTGAACCCACCCCCGACAAACGTATGCAGATGTTACTAAGGCAGATCCTGTATATCACATGATGATGACGCAAGTTGAGCCCACTAGACAAACAGACATAGGAGAGTATATCGACAGCATTATGCGTCAGATGGATATCTATGTCTATAAACAAAAACCGTATCACAAAAGAATTATGCCTTGGTATCGACATCTTTTCTTGACTCCAGCTTCCGATACCTCGTCTAAAAGATAGGCTCGCTCCGGTTTGGCTAGGCAACGATGATTTCTCGTGGCCCGTGAGACATACATATATTTTACGATATATACGGAAGCAAGTTAAGGATTTGGCTGTGATCGTTTTGGTTTCAGCTTTTAGCTTCCGGCTTATTTTTCACTATTCATAAATTTCGTCTTTTTCTGAACTTTTGGCTTTTTGTTGAGTTTTTTTGCCGGTTCTTTTTTCCCCGCATTTGTTTGTATTACACGTAATGGGCTAACATATTTTTTATATTTTTAATTTTTTAAATTTAATTATGCTAAATAAGCCTTTGTCAGTTACAATATTTTTTCAGCCAGCTACAGTGCTTTTCAGCCATAAGCCACAAAAAAAGCCCAAATGATCACCACATTGAACTTATGGTTTTAGAGTTTTCTAATTGTTTGAGGTTTTTAAACTATAGTTACTGTAAATTTTTTGGTGTAACTAAATTTAAACAATTTAAAAATATTAGAAGCAGATTCCCTTATTACAGACAATACAAAAAATCTAAGAAAGCCAGAAACAACTGAAATTTAGAAGTAAAAAACTGTATCACCGCTCCTCAAAAAATACTCCGGCGCCGACACATCAAGACAGCTTAGCAAGACTGTGCCCCACCCACCACCCACCCACCCACCTACCTTTCACTCTCCCACGCCAACTCAAAACACCGCACCCACCGCCTCCCCCTGTCAGTCTCTCTCTTCCCACTCTAGTCCCCAAATCGCACCTCCATTCCCAGATCCAAGAGCCTCCGGCCATGTCCTCATCCGACCAGGAAGACCACGACGAGGACTCCCCCCTCTTCCCGGACTCCAGCGACGGCAACCGCCGCCCCCGCCGCCGCTCCTCCGGCCCCTCCCCCGTCGGCGAGGTCCCCGTCGCGCAGTCGCTCATCAAGGCGGCCAGCAACGTCTGCTTCTCCCTCTTCGTGCTCGCGGTTCTTGTGGTTACGGTCGTCGCCGTCACCTACCAGCCGCCCGACCCCTGGCTCCAGTCCTCCGCCGCCATCACCACCTCTCTCTCCCGGGTTCTACCCAACTCCACCTTCCTCGTCCCCGACGATTCGCTCCTCCCCACCGGCGAGGACTTCAACTCCTCCGCCCCGGGCGTGGCGGCGGTGCCGCGGGACCCAGACCAGGCCGCGCCCGACGCGGCGATTAACGCTACCGCGGGGAGCTGTGACCCGGACGCGCCGCTCAACTGCTCCGACCCTCGCGTCCTCGCCGCCGTTAAGGCGTTCAATGCCAAGGCCTTCTTCCGCAAGTCCATTGTGTTCTTGAGCTACGAGGCGCCGGTGCCCGGCCCGAAGCAGGGGGAGTGTGACGTCGCCTGGCGGTTCCGTAACCGGCGGGAGAAGTCGTGGCGCCGGTACAGGGACTATCGCCGCTTCAGCCTTACCTCCGGCGATGGGTGCGCTCTTGATATTGTTCGCGTCGGCAGGTTCCGGTCGGGGACGAATGCGGCCCGACCGCCACGTCGGAAGGGATCTAAGAAGCCGCGTGTCGCAGCGCCACCAGTGGATGCGGAGATAAATGATACCATCCCGGTGGTGGGGTCAGAAGCAGAGTTCAAGAAAGGAAGGTACTTGTACTATATGAGAGGTGGTGACCATTGCAAGAGCATGAACCAGTTCATATGGAGCTTCTTGTGTGGGCTTGGTGAAGCCAAGTTCTTGAACCGGACGTTTGTAATGGATCTGAATGTGTGTTTGTCCGGAGCACACACAGATAGTGGGAAGGACGAGGATGGCAAGGATTTTAGGTATTATTTTGATTTTGAACACTTGAAGGAGACGGTGTCTGTGGTGGAGGAAGGGGACTTCTTGAAGGATTGGCGGCGCTGGGACAAGAAGAAGGGTCCAGGCCGGATCACAGTGCGGAAGGTACCAACATACAAGGTGACTCCAATGCAACTTAAGAGGGACAAGAGCAACATCGTCTGGAGGCAGTTTGATGGGCAGGAGCCTGAGAATTACTGGTACAGGGTGTGCGAAGGGCGAGCTGCCAAGGTCATCCAGAGGCCTTGGTACGCTATTTGGAAATCGAAGAGGCTAATGAACATTGTAACTGAGATTGCAGGTAGGATGGATTGGGATTATGATGGTGTGCATGTGATCCGAGGGTGGAAAGCACAGAACAAGCAGATGTACCCCAACTTGGATGCCGACACATCGCCAGATGCGCTCGTAGATAAGTTGACCAAGCTTATTAAGCCGATGCGGAACCTCTACATTGCGACCAATGAGCCATTCTATAACTACTTTGATAAGCTCAGGTCACACTTCCATGTGCATCTGCTTGATGATTACAAGGAACTTTGGTCGAGTACGAGTGAATGGTATAATGAGACGGCGGCGCTCAGTGGTGGGAAGCCAGTGCCGTTCGATGCGTACATGAGGGTGATTGTGGACACTGAGGTATTCTACAGAGCAAAGGCACAAGTTGAAACATTCAATAACTTGACGAGGGATTGCAAAGATGGAAGCAATACATGCAACTTGTGACACATGAGTTGATGTTGTGTAATTATTGGTGTTCATATACTCTTCCATTGGCTGGCGCATTGGAATTCAGAGGAACTTCATCCAGGGTTTGTCACTAGGCATACCATCTTAATGTATTTCTTGTCATATCATGTTTAATTGATTACACGTTCATCTGAATTATGTGCCCTCCATTCTCTCTCTCTCTTTTTGTGTGTAATTTATGTATTACTCTCCCTGTCCTCAAAAACCTCCAAAAGTCTCTAGTAACTTCTTAGTGTCCCTTTTGCAATATCTCTGCTCTCTAAATCTTAGCTGGGGACTTCTGTTTCATTGCTTCTCTGTTCTCATCTGCGTCTTGCCAAATGCTTTAAAGTAGAAAACGATTTTTCAGTAAACTTACACATTTTACTATTAGAACAAAGCAAGGGCGTTGTGGCCATCAAATTACTATTTATGCTGTTTTTGTTACCACCATAAGTGGCATACTTAGCTGGCCCACCCTGAACAATGCTCAACCTTTGGGAACTGTAGACTTTCAATATGAGTATCTTGTTTGTTTGTTGAGGGTAACATACTAACATGGTAAATCTATGACATACGAGCAGTCTTCTAGAATGGTACATTTCCAATTAACAATTGCCCAGTGTTAAGTTATTCAAATTCATGTAACAGGCAGGGAAGGAGACAGGGCAATGTAAGTCCAAACGGATTAATAGATGTTGGATACTGTTGCATGGTAGGTTGGTGCCTATTTTATGTCCCACTCTTGCTTTAGGTGATAGCCTACAAATATCTGTCTCAGTAGGTTTTCTTGGGGTAACATTGACATCAGATTATCAGATTTCACAGCAGTAGTTAGTTCAAAGGAAGGCTATCAATCTAATGCCATGAAGTAATCTTTTAGCCTTTAGGCCGTTAGCCCAAACTTCACCATCTAGAGAGATGGTAGGTAGCACAAGTCCTTCACAGTTGGTAGTTTGCTCAGTTGTCATTTTCAGTGTGTTATGATCTCTCTGAGCAGCTGCACCGCAAGAAATGTTTCACTTGGTGGTTCTTAGATTTGACGATGTTGAACATCGAAGCCATCTATATCTATCCACAATTTCTTCTTAAAAAAGGTCATTCTGGAAATCACACTTACCTCGAGCTGTTTTGGAATTGCTGGCTGACCTGTTTGTGAGGTTGTTGAACGCAGAATGATAGTTTTGATTAGGCCCTGGTCAACTCGGTTTCTGGCTTATTTTTCACTATTTATAAGTTTCGTCTTTTTCTGAACTTTTAGCTTTTTATTGAGCTTTTTTGCCGGTTCTTTTTTTCCCGTATTTGTTTGCATTATACGTAATGGGCTAACATATTTTTTATATTTTTGAATTTAATTATGCTAAATAAGCCTCTGTCAGCTACAGTGTTTTTTTCAGCCAGCTACAGTGTTTTCAGCCATAAGCCATGAGCTTTTCAGCCGAACCGATCACCACTAAATTGTATTGCATCTGGTTCAAATTCCAGTGCTGATATATCACATCGACTTCCACAGTTCCACCCGCGCCTCTCATGGAGCATCAGTCAAATAGAAAAGGGGGATTTGATCATTTGACTCATCTTACATTGTATTTGATAAAATGCCCTGCGATGTGTCACTTACATACGAACCTTGGACCTACATATAAGTGAGGCATCATATGTTATTTTATCAAATGCACATAGAAGATAGGGCAAATGATCAAATATTTCAATAGAAAATGTACAAGTTTCACCTGTGCAGGAGCTATTCATAGTAAGAAGCAAGTTTGCTTCCAAATTTCAACGGAGGGAGTGTTTGTGTAGCCAGGTGCTGCTGTCTGCAGTGTAATGGCTGATGGCTCTTGGTTTCTGGCACCCGGGCGAGTCGTGCTTCATGGCAATGAGCAACAAATCGCCGCCATTGCAGCCGAAACGGCTCGCCGCACCATCCCTGCCATGGCACGACCTGAGCCGCCACACGCCGCGGACGTGCTTGCGACTGCGTCGTGCTTCTGGGCTAGAAAATTCCTCGCACAGCCGCCGAAATCACCCGTTCTCCGCGTGCGCCGACCGCCTGGAGGCTAAACCCGACGAACCATTTCTGGGCTTTCCTGGAATCCTGGCTAGGCGTGCGGTCTATGGGCTTTTTCCGGGCGAAGCGCGCGGTGGTAGGGGTAGGGCGGTAGAGGAGGCGCTTCGGTTTAGTACCACACCGCCTGGTTAAGTGAGAGTAGGCAGAGCGCTCGGCTACATAAGCGAGCGGAGCGCGACTTATCGGAGGCACGCAGCTGCGTGGTGAGCACAAAGCGAACTATTCTTTCGCCTTTTACTAAAGAATACCGTGTGCACGCCACAATAAGCAGCATACGCTAATTTTTGGAGGGTGCTTCTCATTTTGAGAGAGCCCCAACATAGCAAAATTTAAATGTTTTGTCCTACATTAGGAGTTGCAGCGAAGGAGTGGTGGTTTTCAACACTGACGAATAGAATTTGTTGCCTTAGATATCTAATGTTTGATGTTTTTGTTCTGGGTGCTTTATGACTTTGGTTGGGCTGAATTTACTATTATTTGGTGTAATTAAATTTAAAAAAATTTAAAAATAGAAAAAATATGTTAGTTTATCGCAAAAGAGAGTCTGAAGCTGAAACATATGCAATGTAAATGAGTTCAAGAAAAAAGAACTGGCAAAAAAAGCGAAAAAATCAAAAAATAACGAAATTTATGAATTGTAAAAAATAAGCCAAAAGTCAGAAGTTAAAGCTGAAAGGAGCGGGGTCAAATAAACTGCTAAGTACCTGTCTTTTTCAGCACATGTATTTGCTACGCATCGAAATGATCGCCAATCCTTGGCAACAAACTCAAAAGGGGATCAAAAAAAAGAAGGGTTGATCGAGACATGGTTTGAGAAGAAGACTTCGTTTGACCTGGGAATACAAGAACAAGGAATGGAAGTATTTTTGTATTGTCCATTGTATCGCTTCAAGGGATATAAGAACAAAGAATGAAAAAAAAATTGTATTGATCTTTGTACTTCTCCACGTTAACATCACGTATACATCACTCTACAAGATCTACACAACTACACAAGGAAGTATTTTTACTCCACCTTTATTCTTCTATGCACAATTGCAGCAAATACTTGTGAAAAGAAACTCTCCATTCATCATATGACGATCACCTAATGAGTTAGTCCTTGTTGTAGATGCGTGGTGCGGATTGCCTCTCTTGGTGTCAGCGGTTCACACCCTCTCGACATCGGGCTGTTGGCTCTCCGCGGCGAGGCGAACCGGGACGTCGCCCTGCCGCCGCCGCTCCTCGGCGACAGGTGCACCTGCTCCAGTGCTTGGTGCTGCAGCTCGGGCGGGTAGTCCCTGACGCATACGATCCGTGGGCCAGCGCCGGTGGTCCACTTGAAGGACAGCTGCTTCCCCAGCTGATATGACTTTGTCTCTTTCTTGGAGTTGATCCTCTGAAGGATCTTCTCTCGTGGTACTGATGACTGATCATCAGTCTCTTCCTGATGATCTTCTGGCGAATTGCTGTCGCAAGTAGTCGGTGTTTCGGTATCTTCGGCGTCTTCTGATGAATCTAGCCTTGTCAGTGTTGCAAGGGGACTAGGATTCTTGCCTGTTTCTTCGTGTTGTGAGACCTCTTTAGGTGTGGTTTCGGTGACTTGAGGTGTCTGGCAAGGTACGGTTTGTTCAGCAGCGACCATTTCTTCTTCAGGTTTGTCGGCAGCGGCGCATCTGTCAGAACGGATGCTTCCGAGCCTACTCCAGAACTCATCCTCTTCGGTTGGGCTCATCTGCAATATATGAAAGCACTTCAGAACACAATCTTATTGTTACCACATTTTGGGGAGTATCTCATTTTATGCCAATCATCACAGGTTGCTCACCTTAACATCGGTGAGATCGACATTGTTGTCTTTGAGGAAGCTCTGGAATTCCTGAAAGTTCTCTTCTGTCGGACGGTAGTGCCCGCTGTGAGGCCAGATAGCCTGTCATGAAAAACAAAAGATTGTATCAGAATGTTATCTGAAAATTGTACAAGGGAGAAGACTGAAGACTACCAGACCACTACTAAATGATATATACTCCACAGGTAAGTACCTTCAGAATTCCATCTTCGACAACTAGTCGCCCGGCAGCAGATGTAGCCCCTCCAGCGAGGAAGCTGGAATGCTGAAATGTGCCCTTTTTCTTCTGCATTAGAGATTTGTGGACAATGTTACATGATGAACCAGTGCACATAATGCTACTGCAGCGTATTGGTAGTACGAGTCTGAAACTGATTTTTTTTTTTTGCGATTACGGAAACTCTGAATATTACCTGCCCAACATACAAATTCTTCGATGTGCTCAGGACAAATATCCACTTTCCATCTCTCGGTCCGCCAGATGTGTCAAGGATTTGCCTGCTCTTCTTGTACATAAACTTGCCATCCTCAGTCACAACCTCATAGTCCT
Source organism: Dendrocalamus latiflorus (assembly GCA_017311315.1). Lineage (NCBI taxonomy): Eukaryota > Viridiplantae > Streptophyta > Magnoliopsida > Poales > Poaceae > Dendrocalamus > Dendrocalamus latiflorus. Next base: position 25,394,704 of record CM029671.1, on the reverse strand, counting down.
CTCTTTCTTTCTGAAGAAAAATACAGTTTGGTTCGTTAGTCCTAAATTTTCATCGACTTGAAGCTTCAAACACTCCCTGTAGACTGTTTGTAAACACTTACCGGACAAAGATACTTGATGCACTGGCTCAGAAGCTTTGATCGTGGGCACCGGTCTTCAAGATTGATCTCCTTGCCTTCTCCGACATCGAGCCTGAACAACCAAATAAGGTAATTGTAAGGTCAGATACATCACCTGATCAAGACTTCAGAAGCTATAGAAGTCATGGTCAGTTTATGACACTAACCAGTAGAAGAAAGGCTCCTTGCTCTCGCACTGCAGCCAGCAGTCATAGTAGTAGTGAAGATTATGACCGTACCGATGGCGTGGGTCAATCTGTTCATCAGTCAGCACTTACATTACCACATGCTTGACAAAAACATCGAACTAACTCAAAACCGTACAGCATATCCAACAAATACTCACAGCTTCAAGCCAGTGCTGCAATGCGAGTTTCTGAGCTTTCTCATCCTTTGACAGCCCCTTTCCAACCTGAATTGGATGGAATTCGCAAATACCATTAGTCCAATTCACTAATATGACATAAAAAAATCACGAACCGAACAGAAGTTACAATTGGCAGGTGTGAAATGCACACCTTGGCGGCTCTAGTTCTTGCCCTTGCCCACTTGGACACAGCGGATTCTTGCTTCTCGATGTCAAAGAAGGACACGGAGCTCCTCTTGAGCAACGCGAAATCCAGCAGTTTCCACCTGCAGATTCACATTGTGGCACGCGGGGATTAGCAACACCATTGCGCAACGCAACTGCAAAATTTCCTGAGAACTCTATAGGTGGGAGTCAAACCGCCACGCACCAGCTCTGCTCCACTAGCACTGCGCAGTCGGCGAGCCGGCGGCGCGTCCGGAAGCTCTTGTACACCTTCTGCAGCGTCACCGCCGCAGTCTCGTGCTTCGGGCTCTCTGGGGGCCCCACCGCGTGGGCGAACTTCGTCCGGACGAGCTCCCTCGGCACCGGCACCGGCTCGGAGCCGGCGCCGGCGCGCGGTGAGGTGATGGAGATCTTGGTCTCGACCTGGAGCGAGCTCGGGTTCTGCTGCTCCCTCTTGAAGCTGAGCGACCCCTCGATCCGGAGCTTGCCGGCGCCCAGCGACGCCTTCAGGACCGTCGGCTCCGCCGCATTGCCGGAGCCCGGCGCCGGCGCGGGGAGCCCATCCTCCGTCGTGTTGTCATCTTCCACAGGACACGAGAAGAACGCACCCATCGCGAAGCAGAGCAAACCGAGACTTTTTCCTCCTCCTGTGAACAGAACAGAGCAGGCAACATCCCCACATTATCCCCACAGTAGATATCACTAATGTTGCAAGAATCACGCGCGCCCATTATCTTGGAAAATTTAGGGAGGGAGAACCGCGTAAAGTTCTTGCGAAAGAACCAGAACGACAAAGAGAAAGGACAACGCAAAACAGCATACAGAACAAACATACAGAGCAAAAACATCATCGTTTGATGATACGAGTTTCCAGCAAATTAAACGAGCACCGTCATCATCAGAAGATTCAGAACAACCAAACACAAGAACAAGTTGGCTCACTCACCTTCTTGCCTCTCTCTCCTCGATGAACCAGCTGGCAGCAATGTGCGAGGCGTACAGGCCGCGTACTTCCTCCTCGTGCTCTGGTTTGACTCTGCTCCACCACCACCACCACCTAGGGGATTGGAGAGTGCAGTAGACAAGTTTATGGTTGGAGCTAACTACCCAAGGTGGCAAGGCGAGCCAATGGCCATATATAGCGGGGAGGGAGCAAGTAGGCGAGAGGATGCTCCAGCGCTCCACGTGTTGAAGGGGATGTCACGAGGTGCGTGTGCGTGTGCGTGTGCTGACCTGTCCTGTCCTGGTTAGTCAGAATAAGCGTGTCTCAGAACTGCTGAACTCGGATACGTAAGACTAGTATTGCGTATCGCCTTCTCAAAACAGAGTAAGAGCATTTAGTCTGAAAAAATCACGAAGGTTGAAAATACAACTGATCCTGGTTTTTTTTTAAAAAAAATACATGTCGAATTTGCAATCAATCTATCTATGTATATTTCTAGTGGAGGTATCAAGCCCTGTAAACATACATACGTATCTCTATTTCAGTATTTCTCCACACGAGCCATTGGATAAGATTTTGGATTTGGCGTATTTGTGATCGGTTGAGCTTCAGCTTTTAGCTTCCGGCTTATTTTTTACTATTCATAAATTTCGTCTTTTTCTGAACTTTTGGCTTTTTGTTGAGCTTTTTTGCCGGTTCTTTTTCCCCGTATTTGTTTGTATTATATGTAATGGGCTAACATATTTTTTATATTTTTTAATTTTTTAAATTTAATTATGCTAAATAAACCTCTGTCAGCTACAGTGCTTTTCAGCCATAAGCCATCAAAAATAAGCCCAAATGATCACCACCATATACACCCTATCTCCTCATGTGAAATTACAAGTTACTTCTATGTCTTTGTTGCTAGTACGTACAAACATTAAAAAAACATCGCACATCAGCACACCATAAGAAGATCACAGGGTGGCACACCAGCGAAGAATTCACAAGGCATAGAATAGTAACCCATGGCCCATGCATCTATATTCACAAAGCATAGAATAGTAACCCATCGTCCATGCATCCATATTCACAAAGCATAGAATAGTTACATATCGCCCATGCATCCATATTCATCAGCGAAGAATTCACAAAACATAGAATAGTAACACATCGCTCATGCATCCATATTCACAAAGCATAGAATAGTAACCCATCACCCATACATCCATATTCACAAAGCATGGAATAGTAACCCATAGAATATTCACAAAGCATAGAATAGTAACCCATCGCCCATGCATCCATATTAACCAGCGAAGAATTCACAAAACAGAGAATAGTACCTCATCGCCCATGCATCCATAGTACACAAGGCCCTTTTACCACAGCATTGGTGGTGTTCGGTTGGGCTTAAAAGCTCATAACTTATGGCTGGAAACACTGTAGCTGGTTGAAAAAAACACTGTAGCTGACAGAGGCTTATTTAGCATAATTAAATTTAAAAAATTTTAAAAATATAAAAAATATGTTAGCCCAATATGTATAATACAAACGAATACGGGAAAAAAGAACCGGCAAAAAAGCTCAACAAAAAGTCAAAAATTCAGAAAAAAAACAAAATTTATAAATATTGAAAAATAAGCCAGAAGCTTAAGCCGAACACATCAAGGCTTGTAGTCAAACAGCTACGTGACGCTGCTTGATGCATGATTTGGGCCAGTCTGGCTTAGACGTCACCGGGGTTTGATGCTGACGGTTTGGCTTCCACTCCCTTCCCATCCGCTGAATTTGACTCTCTGATGGAAATGCGCGGCCGGTCGCGCGGTGCGTGTGTGTGTGCCGACTGCCGTGTCGAAATGCGACCACCGCCACATTCCAAAATTCTCGAGAAAATCGTTGGTCGGCGATTTGCTTGCTGCGTGCCGACTGTCACTGGCGGCCCGCCGGAGTTGGTGAGTACGTAGTTATCATCCCAACTTTTAAGGGTCTACTCGGTTGGGTTGAAAAGTAGTAGATTATGGTTAAAATTATACTGTAGCGGGCTGAAACTGCACTGTAGTTAAATGTAACTTATTTGGCACAATTAAATTTAAAAAAGTTTAAAAATAGAAAAAATATGTTAGCTCATCACGGACAACGCAAACGAATATGGGAAAAAGAACCGGCAAAAAATCTCAAAAAAACCAAAACTTCAGAAAAAAATGAAATTTATAAATAGTAAAAAAATAAATCAGAAACTAGAAGTTCAAGCCAAAATAAATGGGATATAAGTGTGATATCTCTGGCTACTTCCACAAGGAAAAAATTCTTGCTGGCGAGTGCGTGTACGGGTTCTATACAAGCTGCATGGTGAACGCAATGACCAAGGGGGGAGGACAAATTTCTTGCACAGTCCAGCCGAGTGTACGGGTGCATCGATCTGCACACATTTGCGTGGCCAATGACTACATGCGTGATAGGCAAATTCAACAAACATCGCTGTCTTTCCTACCGTGCAAATTATAGCGGAAAGCTAGGATGATTGAGCTAATTAAGATCGATGAGAATTGACTTGCATATGCGGCGAATTGAAATGAGCATGATTTGACTGACCCTAGCTAGCTAGGTGCGTGGGCCTGTGTATAATGAGATACTCCATGACGATTCAACTTTCTTTAATTTGGAGAGATCAATTCCATATAAAGAGAGAGTAAAAATAAAGGACTTCAACGGAATTTTTTCAATCAAGTTGTATTGAAATATTTTAGTATTAATATTCAAATATACTGAAAGTAATAGAGAAGTATAATATATTTACTTAAGTGATATATTTATAATGGGAATAAGTGATCCAGTACAAAAAGGCTTCACATATAAGAGCAAGGCTAATAATACAGCCTTCAGCTGGCTGTATGGACACTTACAGCTCACTTATCAGCCCATTCATATAGTAGTTTACAGCCAGCTAAAGGATGTATGATCCACCCCTTCCTCTCACAAAGTTTCTTGATTCTTGTGCTTCAGCTGGCTGTAAACTTACAGCCCACCTCTCTTCTCTCTCCTCCACCTCAGCATACAATCTACTAACAGCCTTTTATTATACTTGCTCTAAGAACACACGTAATTACATACATGCCGTAGTATACGTACGTGTATCACGTACTACAAATTAAGTACGTAGTACTACAGATTAAACCAACGATAATTGAAACGCTGACTGAACTGAATAATAGAGGGCGCCACGCATGCACTCGTGCATCTATAGTACTAGTGTGTTGCCCAGCCATGGAACACAATTGTTGGCTAGTACGACGCTACGCAACCGCTGCGACCCCAAAACAAGACACACTGCATGCATCCATGCATCTCAGCATGTGCCCGAGCCAAACGATCATATGCATGCAAGGAGCAGGTAGAATCAGAATATGATAACCATTCGGTTTTGCTAATAATCTAAATTAATCGATAACCATTTGGTACTGATAATCTCAGCAAGTGTGCTGCGATACGTACGTAGCTTGTATCTGCAAGCATATATGGCACGTACGTACGTACGTACTAACTACTAAAAGGATAATGCAAGCCAGGGCTTAGTTTTGACGATCGATCGATCGATCGCGCGGTGATTAGGTGAGCTTAAGCGCGTTGTTTAGTGCCGCTCATGGGTCATGCGGCATCGATCGTGATGTGGCTGCGCGCCGAGACTGCTAGTACAACTGCAGCTGGATCGCGCGATTCTCTGCAGAAAAAAAAGGTACTATATATTTCGACAAGAAGCTCCCAAGAAGCTTCTTACATTTGCAATTTTTGCAGTGCATATCCATATCAATTCTTACGTGTCGTCCAAAGTTTCTTCATTTTTGTTTATGTTCTGCTGACTAAATTTGGGTTAGGGCTGGTGCAACTCGGTGTAGATTTGCACTTTACAGCCAGTATTTTTTTGGGGACAGGTAGTGAGATGACAATCCTTTCTATTTGAGGTAAAAGGTTTTATTGTTGTTATATTAACATGATAATAAGGGCTAGGATATTATCTGATTCATGCGCCTTGTGATCTCTTCAGCTGGTGCATATAATGATCAACTTGATGGTGATGTATGCTCCATTAATAATCACAGATGGATATCGATGTTAAGAAGGCATTGTGTACCGTACATTACGTATCAATGGTATTATACGGATCGGTATTAAACTAGCATTGATTAGCTCTTTACACCAGTGCAGCTAGCGAAAATAATTGGAGCTAGCTGGTAGGTTATAAACTAGTAAATGCAGTCGAGCTGTGTATCCGTGCGCCCATATAGCGCGGCCATATCTGTAATGTGACTGTATATATGGTTTAGGGGCTGTTTGGTTGCTAGTTATACTTTGCCAATAAAAATTGCCACACTTGCCTAAGTTGAGGTGCTCAAATTCTTTGCCACACCTTAGCAAGCCTAAGGGAATCTTGCTACACTTTTTTGAGTTATTGACGCGTGGGACCTAGTTTGCTGGAAGGGAATCTTGCCACAACTGTGGTTGCAACCAAACTGCTCCCAAAGTTGGTCAAACTTGCCTAACCTTAGACGTGGTAAACTGTGGCTGGCAACCAAACAGCCCCATTAGTCGTTCAGAGACGAATAGTGATTATTGGTCCAGTTTGATGTTGTCGTCCGTGTGGTCCTATCTGGGCGCAGAAGATCCTGTGGCGCATCCAATTAGCTGCGCCGACGAGTGCAGGCGTCTTCCACAGTATCTCAGGGATCTTCAGTGGACAAGAGTTCATGGCTTTATGCTACACGCTGCACCCCCATGCGTAGCCCTTAATTCTTTCGGGCACACGTAACGTGTAATTATTTTTCAATATTGAAACAACATGAAAAAATGAATTAAATTGCTTTGAGTTTTGATTTAGTTTGGGTATTCACCCAATTCATCACCTTCTTCTACCATCCAGGCTTCCAATTTCTAGCCGAGGCATCCTCTCTATCCATCTGTCCACGATATAAAGAGACAATATTGTTCACTGTCTGAAAAATCACCGTCCACCTGGCCGCAGCCCATTCACCGCCGCCATGACCTTGCCGCCACTACCACACCTCTGCACGCGAGTCCACGCTTGTACACCTTGACCTTCCCGCTCCTAACAACCCTTAATGACCCCTGGCCGAACGTTGGACCAACCATGACCCAATTCACTGTCGTCTCTTTTGGTTCGCCTCACCGTCGACAGAGGATGCCGCAAAACGCATAGCCCACCCTGCCAGCTACTACCAAATCAGAGTATGACTTCCCTGACATCTTACACCCACATTAAATCCCCACTTGATCATACCGCCATGGCTATTTCACCACTGCCGTCCTCTTTGCTCTCTCTCTGCTCTTACACACTCACAACCAACCTGACATACCATGTACCCTTTTGTCTGCTGCAATGTACAGCCTAAGGAAGCACAAAAATCCCCTTTAGTCAGCTGCACCGCGCCTTCCCCGACTCTGCCACGCACCATTGCTGCCATGAACCGAACATGGTGTCAAACCGCCTTGGAAATGAGTAGATTTGGAAATGTTGAGGTCTGGTAATCAAGTTGTGAAACTCCAATTCCTTAAGAAATTATTATTCTTTTGTGTTTAAAATATTTACAAATAAAACTGCATCCACCTAAAATGTTAAAACACATATGTCCCAATCTTTTGGAAATCCTGGTATGTAATTAAATAGTATTTCCCCATGTGACTTGTTGAGTACTGTTGGTTGCACTCAGTCTTGCTTCATTTTCCACCAACATAGAGGTCAGAAGAAAAAGGATGTTACAAGATTTCACGTTAGGGTTACGACCGTTCAAGCGTTTCAGTGAAAATTTTCTTTGGATCTTCTGAGTGTAAGTAAATTTTGGGCTTGGACGCCCTTAAAACTGTTAAAATTGACTGTTATGTCTTATTTTAATCAAACTAACTTTTGAAATGGTCGTGAGCAGATATGATACTTTTTCTGTCCGTAACTGAACTCGTGCGTTGTTATAGAAGGTAATGATGTTTCCGTTTCCAAAAAATGAAGGTATTACAAATATTATCTAAAATTTGAAAAGAAACAATGTATTGGATTCTGTTTCTAGAGATCCAACAAAGCATATTGAATACTGACTTATCAAGGAAGCACGAAAAAGCTAGATAATATGTCAGATAGAGAATAGACGACTCAACAAAACTAACCTATATGTAACATGCTATCTCCAATTTTTGTGAGGAAAGAAGGCTCTCTTCTTCTATTTTGCATTTCTTAAAATGAAAAGTTCGTGCTTAGAAAAGAAAATGGTTTCTAGTGAATGATTAGCGGTTTCTCAAAATATTTCATGCAAGGTTAGAAACCTGACGCATGCGGTGGTCAAAAGTATGGGTGCAGAGTGCAGACACATGCACAGAGAACACAGCAGATCCAAGCTGTTGTTGGATCCCAAGGACAAGGGGAGGTCAAGACCCTCCTCCCCAAGAAGGGACCGTACCGTAGTACGTGCATGTACCACCGTACAACCGAGGACGTGGCACTTGAGGTGCTCCAAAAGTCCAAGTGCTGGCTGGGCTGGACAGCACGCTGCATCTTTTCTGACAATCACCAACTCCAATGAATCACCAGCTTTTGTGTAGCATGACTGCGTGCGCACATGACAAGAGTTGCTCGATCTTCCACTTTGATTTTTCTCGGGTTTAAACTCATGATACGTTGAGTCGTAAGATTGTATTAGACAGCTATTTTCATGATTACAAAACTTATTCATATGTGGTACACATAATTGATAGTAGTTTACTCATCTCTAAATGACTTTAATTTTTAAGTTATTTTGACCTTTAGCATATTTAAGCTACAATATACTTAAAACGTGTTTATTTCTAATTTTAGGTTATTTTAGCCTTTTAGATCTTTTGGTTTTTTGCCTTTTCTTTTCGTCTTTATTCCTTTACATTGTCCATGATGTATAATGTTTTTTCTTTTTTTTCTTAGAAAAGAGAGCTACAGTATAATTTTAGCCATAAACCAAAATCACAGTAGAAACTTAAGTCGTAAAATACTACCTATATATTTTTTTTGTTTGGAGTCCTTTTGCTTTGTGTACTTTTGTCTTCTATGAACGAAATCTAATGCATGACTAGACAAAATTAAACTTTCCCAAGCTAGCTTAGGAAAAGAAAAGGAGCACAATCTAATCCATGAGGTTCTGGTTAATGGCACACAATTATTGGCATAGATCCAGATCAAGCAATCCCTAGCTACCACCTCTCCACAGGACAGCTTGGAAGCTAGGCAGCCAGCATCTCCATCTCCAATCCACTGTTCCCAAGATCTTGATGCTGATCCATGCGTCATCACCAAGTATATTTATGTGCCGTTAGGTTAAAAGTTCTCCTCTAATCCTTGACTTGGTACAAAAAAGAAACAGAAAGAAATCGCATATGAGTAGGCAAGAAGAGATGTGGATTGGATTGAGCATCGAGGAGTCAGATGCCGCTCTCTATGAACTGTTCATTGGATATAAGTAATCGGCACACCGATGAACTGAAAGCAATCGCTTGTATGAGTGACTAAAAAAGGTGTATGAGAGGTGTACGTAGGAGAGACTCCAGCTTGGCCAACAACATGTCCAGCTGTTGGTTGCATTAACTAGCCTTTGTTAATTTAGTCCTAAACTCATCACGCCATGTACGTATTAATTTGGAGCTGTGATCTTTCGGTGACTACTGACATGTGCAGAAGTTTTATATGCCTCAGTTTTTTTTTTTGGAAAATTTATATGCTTCATTTGATCATCCTTGATTCGGTACGGTGGTTTTGTAGTAAGATACTCCATACAAATCATGCACACTATATAGCCCCGTCTACTCTCGTACTATTATACTTGGCTTGCTGCCACAGTACACGCCATTGTCGATCTTTTATGTGGTTTAGAAGTACGGACCCTATAACACATCTTATGCCTATGTCAAAACGGAGGATTTCGGTAAGAATTACGAAGGAATTGCAATATTTGTATGACCTGTTTGATTTGTTTCCTGTAAAATTCTAACGTAATTTGTGAAAAAAAAATTCCCGTGTCACAGGAAATGTAGGAGTATATATAGCTGTCTTACAGAGACATCATATCCCTTTTTCTGCAGCCTTTTTATCCAACTTGTTTATGTACTCGAAAAGTCCTTGAGGACCACCAGATACAACACTTTTCGACCTGTCTCAAACGTCGGGGCCCAATGAGCCAATCGATCGGCAGAGAGTCGCAGCGTTGAGCTTTCTAGACCAATCGGTCAGATAAAATGATCAATCAGTGGGTTTTTGCTTAAAGCTGGTCACTACTCTGGGACGTCGGCTTCACCGACAAACAGAACCATGTAATGTGACTAGAAACTACTGCATTCCATGTAGTAGCTAGATAACTTAGGGGCTGTTTGGTTGCCTGCATGTGCTCATGCAGCTGCATGAGCGTGGCCAGGCTGAGGAGGGAAGCTCCTCAGCCACGTTTCTCCTCAGCCTGGCTCCAGTTGATTTTTTTGCATCTACTCGTGCAGGCTCTCTCCTCCATGCAGACAACCAAACACCATCTCTCTGCATGCGCTGGTGCGAGCCACCCTCATACAGGCAACCAAACAGACCCGCCAGCCAAGGGCTCCCAAGCCACAAGAGATTCGCATGAAGCAAGCATAGGACGGCGACCCAAATAGTGCTAAGAGGTAAGAGCGTCCTGTTGCATCAGGAATGTTAATGCCCCAACTAAACGATCGACCAAACTTCATCCAACACTTGTTTCCCTCTCGAGAACAAAGTCAACACGCGTCTTCTAAGTTGCAAACATGAATGTCTTCTGTCTGCCAATCAATTCCTCCACGAAAATGGTTTACCTCATGACCTGAAGGTTAAGGAGAGTAGTACTAGCAGACCAGAGGAGACATAAAAAAGCAGTGTAATATCACTACGCCACACGTTCGTGTGTGGAGGAGACTTGCGACTTTGAGGACCCGAGGTCCGGCTACTGAGCTGTCTCGGTTCTTATTTCCAAAGCCTTTTTTTTTTTGGTAAAATCTGTGTAGTTCCATGGTAGGGAGACCTGTGGTTTGAATGTTTCTTCCTTTGTTGGCCATGCAAACCCTTGCAAAAACAAAAAGTCCAACCTGTGAGCCGAACATGCCCAAGCCATTGCACCAACTAACATTGCTGCCTCCAACTGTGCGCAAACACGTTGATCCGCGCGCCAACATGGCATGCTTCTGCAGAGACCGTAGCCTAGGCGACTGTGTAACACGCAATGACCGTATGATGCTGGTATCTTCTTCGCACGGTTACACACCTCCTCCGCTTTGTTTGTCCGTTCGGTCGCCGAACCACCGTGGGAGCGAGAGGGAGGGGTGGGTACCTCACGCTGCCTGTCACGCATTCACATTGCCGCGCACGCGGTGCATGCCTTTCCGCGGGCGTTTCGGCGGCACGGTTTTTGCGTAGGACGGCGGGCGCGGGCGTTGGCGTTTCTGATTCCTAGTCAAGATGCGCGCGTCGCTGACCTGTGCGCACCGGGTTTTCCGCTTTGCGATAGCGCAGGCTGCTCGGTGTCGGAGCCCACCCCCACCGCGCCACGCGGCCCGGATTTCTACCACCCCCCCGCGCGCGCGCGCGCGGCTTTTCCGCGGTGCGTGCCGGGCTTTTCTCGCGCGATCCAGTTGACGCCGAGGAGGCCGAGCTGCTCCCGTGTGCCGGCTCCACGCGAGCCCCACGCATGCCAAGCGCGCGCGCCTTCGACTCTCCCGTTAGCTAAGACGGCTCGATCTACGGCACGCGCGCCGTGCACCACCGGCTGGAACCTGGCCACCACGGGCGCGCCCAATCTTTGGTGGTCTTTTGCTTGCCACCTACTTAGAAATCTTGTACGTGGATTGCCGAGCATGGAGTGGCTAGCTTCACGAGGTTTGCTTATGTAAATGGAACTGTGTTCATAGATATCCATTTAAATTTCGTCTTAGATATCTGTTTTTGTAAATCTAACTCTCCTTTTGAATTTAGCAGTTAACTATTGAGCTAAGGGAGCTTGGTAGGTACAACACCAGCAGGGGACACGTAAGTTAATTAGTGCTTATTCTTAATTAATGCTAATCATAAAACCTAATTGCATGTTTTGAGTTTTGGGCTCGATAGCATTCTGCTGCCAAGCAAATGGTGCTATCGAGCCACCAAAGCTCGGCAACACCTGTTGAGTTTTTATTGTGCAACAAGTAGCAAGTGACACGTGTTATCTACCGCAACTGCCGAGTTTAGAGAGAGAACCAAATTTACAAAAAAAAACATTCCATGGTCAGATTCGAAAATAATAGTTTTAATACCATTTATATAAACAGTTCTAAAAATGGGACGATCAAGATTTTAGCCGCATGATACATAACTAGACCAACATTTTCGAAAGTTTAGCAGCATGACGCATAACTAGACCAACATCTTCGGAATGCGCCCGTGTTGCGGTGTTCGTAATGAGGTAATTACGACAGTCGTCTTTCGGAAGATTATCATGTCCGGTGATTGAATTGCGAAGATGTAGTAACTGGTGCATATCTACGGTGGCTGGCAATTAATCGATAATAAAACAGCAGCAACAGATGCATATAACACATCCTTCGGAAGTGTGACTTTCACCCTACAGGTTGTCTTCTTCGACGTCCTTGTTGAAAAGTATTGCTAGATTAACACGAAATTGACCCCTCAAGATGTATATTTATCGATATTCAATTTTTTTTCAAATTTCAACCATGTACAGCCACTAAGCTTGTTAGGATTTCAGATGGCAAGGTCGATCACACAACATATCTCACAACTGACTAATTTTTGGTTTCGAAGCATGACATGATCGAAGCAACACCATTAAGCTATCATAATCAAAAACGTTTATCATGGCATGAAATGACCATTTCCCCTAAAGCTGGCACACAACAAAAGAAAAGCTTCAGCAGCAGCAAAATAACTTTTCAGCGAGAAGAATCCATCTACTTCGAGTTGGCAGTCATTTTTTGTTATGAATTCTCCATGACAAGCATGAGCACATATTGACTAGTTTAGCATTACTAATACAGCATGATGATCTATATAAATCCACAGATTATATGGTTCACAAGGTCATAGCGAGTAGATTATCATGAGCGAGTTCACGGTAGGTCTAAACCTCGAAACTACTTCATCCACTAACAGAAAGGGACCTCTCTCTCCGTGTGGATCTGCCATATTGCTCCTCCAAAGGACTCTTACTCCTTGATCTGCTGTCTACAGGTGAGTGGGAGTAGGACTTCTCTCTGAGTCTGCGATTTGCATACCGAGGCGACCTGTCAAGATAGCGGGTATGAACTATGTCATTGTGAAATAAAAAACAGTAAAGAATTGAAGTTTGTAGGTTGAAGATACAACTATACAAGGAGCATGCATACCTTGAGTAGCTCCGGCTGCGGGAAGGTGATCCGCCCCTTGGAGAAGGGGAATATCGAGGGGACCTAGAGCGAGAATACCTCCGGTCATAAGAACGACCTCTGCTACTGCAGAATGTGCAAACAAATAATGAATAGCGCAGCCATGCATTTGGAGTACAATGACATGGTAATGTGCTAGGAAGAAAGAAACAACAAACCTTATTCTATCTCTGGCTCTCATCTCAGAAGGCTTCTTTCTGTTCTCCTCTGCAAATACAACAGCTACTTCCCTGCCAAGAACAACCTGCCCATCCATATAGTATTTTGCATCAGCAGCATCCTCAGGATCATAGTACTGGACAAACCCAAATCCGCGTGGTTCCCTGTAACAGACAAAACAATTCTCTGCGAGTTTAGAAAGATCATATCCATCTTTCAAAAAAATATAAAGGTTCTGTTCCTAGGCAATATAACAGAAATCCTTCAGGATGAAAAGCAACCAAACCAATGCCACCTCTGGAGCTTTGCATGGTTGCAGACAGATATACACAAATTAAGTTAAACAAGTAAAGAGTGCACTCGTCTGCTGACCTTGCACTTTTCATGACTTGCATATCTCTTAAACCTTTTAACTCTATTTCTTCCCTTCTCTTCAACAGTAATCTTTAAGTTGCATATCTCTTAACTTGCAACTCTCTATTTCTTCCTTTCTCTTCAACAGTACTCTTTAAGATTTGTGTCTTCAAAAAATTACTTTCACTGTTAATCTCAAGGGGTTGACAAAAGTATTTAATGTCTGCTAGTGAAACTAGAGTGCAAAAACTATCTTACTAATGCCATATATAACATTGTCATAGGGCTAAAGAAATGCCATCCTACACGGCTCAAATGAGAAACTATAAATTTTCCAGTTGCATCTCCAGTTGTAAATGCCAATTCACAATAGTCAAGATGAGGTGCCTTACCCACTATAGTAATCTCTTGGAATATATATATCTTTAAAACGACCAAATTGTCCAAATGGCCGACGAAGGTCTTCTGGCCTGCATTCATAATGGACCATGAGTTAAAAGGGCTAGAGAGGAGGAAAGAAGAAATTCCCGTTATAGCAAATACAAAGAATCAGAACATATGTGCAGATGAAAACCAGTCAGCAGCAAGAAACTGCAGACTGCAGAGGTATTAGCAAACATATGTGCCTTCCCTAGAAAAAAAGCTAACATATGCGACTAATTGCCTATTCATTGATGTCTCTTGACTAGTGCTGAATACCCACACGGAAAGGCATGGGGCAAGCAACAGGAAGGCAAATCAAAGATATATCTATCTTGCAGGATGGAAACAATTGAAGAGAGGAAACTAGAATTGTATAAATATAGAAACCTTGATGTTCCAACAATCACAGTAGGACTTATTTAAGTAGCACCAAGTGATATTCAAAGTAAACCTGCAGGCTTACAAAACCAGCTTAGCTAAGATGAATGCGACCCAGCAGGGCTTAATATAATTTTTTTTTGAGAATTTAACATATGCACACTTACAATATTTTCCGAATATGTTTGACACAGTGAGTTTAGATAAGTAAACTATTGCGCAAATTTTATATACAGCACAGCTATGCATACATGCAATTACTGGCCAAGGAGAAAGTTTTGAGAAAACCTTACCTACAGTCCCGACGAAGATTCCTGACCAAAATGCTGGTCGGGAGATCTCTACCGCGGCCACCATAACGACCACGGGGACTTGGGCTGCGTGCCCTTCCCCTGTAGCTTCTTGGTGGTGGGGATGGACTGTAATTGTAGCCTCTTCCCATATCGACCTAGAATCAAACCACAACATAAGAAAAACACACTCATTAAACTAATGTGACACGCCAAGTTTCACCTTGTTAGGCCTCACTAACTTTATAAGTAACAGTGCATGCACAAGGAAGATTTTTCAACAAGGCCTTACGGACACAACGGATAATCATCTAAACATCAAACACCTACCTTTTTCAAAACACAATTTTATATATCTTATCACACAAATTTCTTGCCTAAAAGTAACTTTTAGGACTTTGCAGGGATCAATAAGCCCTTATAGAGTCCACCATACATAACTATCGTCTGATTTTAAAGACACGAGACAATGGATAGCGCCCACTAGCTATTGTAAAATATTAACAAGTAATCAGGTCTGCAGAGGACAAGAATATTTTCTCCAATCAAAAGAAGGGCATGCCTTATCTTGATAGCAACAAATAAAAACGAAATAGTGGCTGCCAACGCAATTAGTTTGTGCATGGACATGAAATTTCACAGGCAAAAAAAAAAATCGTAATCACACTGCAACACCACGAATCACAGCCAAACCATCAGCACCTATCCAAAGCCCTAATGAACCAATAGATTTGAGGCGCGACTATAACCACTACCAATCATCCAATTACATCTTCGATTTGGTTTATAATCTACGCGAAATCGTCAATCAGGTCGGGTTAAAGTTAAAACAGAAGGGGGAAAATGCTAAAAAAAATTTAGGGTTCACCATATGATACATCGCAAAGATTAAAAACCGAACAAACTTATCATCACAATCAACCTACGTACGAAGCAAATAGCGCAGCAGAGACACGCTTTCTGCAATGGAATCGGATCAAACCGAGGGCTCGAGCTCGAGGGGAGGGAGGGATGCTCCGGTTGGTTCGTCGCCTCTCGACTCGAGTCCAGAAACTTCACGACGCGACGCGAATCGACACGACGAGGCGAGTGCGTAAGGCGCCCGCGTTTATCAGGGAGGCGATGCCGCGTAGACGTTGGATCCGGACACGCGTTGTAATGGGAAGGCCTGGACGGTGGATGTGGCGGTGTTGTGTTAGTGTGGGGATGTTAGGTTTATTGGGCTCCTATGGGCCGGATCATTATGATACTTTTTTACATTCGGTGTGATTGGAATTTGGATGGGACCATGGTGCTTTTCTACCAAAATATAAGATCAGCATGGACAAAAATAGCTCTGGTTGCAACATCACCTCTCCCAAGAGTCATATTGTAAAATCACAACAAAATCGACCTCTGTTTGGGTGTACTGTTGTGTAGAGTGATGTTCTTTTGGAGAATTTTGTCACAGAGCAATTTTAACCGGGAGTAGATGTGCCAAGCTTTTCGCTACTTATTATATTGAAACATTATATTTGATGCCTAAAGGTCAAGTAAGTTTTTTTTCTCCAACCTGTACTACCGTTTTTTAGATAAAAAAAAACTCGACCTGCGGAGGGAAGAATCCCCCCGGGCATTGCTTTAAGAAGAAGGTCTTCTCACGCAGACCGAGAAAACCCCCGAACCCCTGCTCCACCCTTACACAGCGGCACCATCGCCCGACCTTGTGAGACTACCGGCGGATCCTTTGGATCAACGCCTTGGCGGGGCCTTAGACCTGTGCTTTGGTGTGGTAGCAGGCGAGGGGATTTTTTCCCCAAGCCTAAAATTCGCTCCCACTGGGAGTCGAACCCAGGACCTGAGGGGTGCTACTCAAGCCTCTAACCATTGGGCTAGAGACCCTTTCGCGTTTTTTAGATAATAGAATAACAATATTCTGGCCTTGATCATTCCACGAGAATGACTATAGCCGTTCAGAACTAAACACAATACTCAGACTACACTCCACTAAACGGTGTTACAGAATCTCCTAAGCAAAGAACTTATCTTCCCTCCACCAACCTGTACTACCGTTGGAGATAGCAATAATCAACATAGCTACTTTCAGGCCTCCCTGCTTTATTCAGAAGAATGCAAAAGGAACATTCAATGCTAGCATCATCAAACTATACGTTAAATAAACTCTAGATTATGATCATTTTTAGTGATGATCCAAAAAATGGGGATAAAGAGCCCTAGAATGGCCTGCGCCTATAGTGTTTTCCACGATTGACCACATGGAACCGCACTTGATTGTGACTCCTTTTTGTGTTTGATGTGGTTGTAGCAACCACCTATACCATTATCTCCCCTCCACGTGTACACTCTATAGGCATGTCGAACAAAATAACAAAAGATAAGATGCAAGAGGTATGAAGAACATAGTTAAAACGAAAAAAGTTCTGCCTCCTTAGCCTTTGTAAATCAAAAGTGAATGAGCACGTAAATGAAAAAGGTTAATATGCATGGTTTGTAATGTCGTGCAAGCATGTGCTTGATTGATTTAGGTAGGAACATAAGAAAATATGCATTATTGACATTCTTTATAGCTATATTAATGATTCCATCACAATTTTTTACTTCTTCGAAACTTCATCCAAAGATGGTGATCGCTTGTTCAGCCAAGTGATGGTTGCAAAAGTGCAAGTGAAAACAAAGGCAAGCTAATTGATGATTAGCAATTTAGCATATCATAAAAAGGTTTAGCGATCAGCATGCACATCATCCACCTTCATCAGTGCTGTGCTCTCACATTTTCCAGTCCATTTCTGCCTATTTGGTCCACTCGCCCTCACTCCATAAATTATTCAAGCTCAGTAGGTATGATTTAGGCAGCATAGCATCATACCCTTGCAAAATGGCACGCATATCGCGATAGGGGCACACAACATAAACACATCAGAAAAAGAGAACCTGTTGATTTTTTTTCTCCTTCCTACCATGCAATGCTGAGTTACTACCAACCGTTACACTACCTTCTCTCTGCAGTAAGTATCAACGCTAATTGTTTCCAGTTCAAAAAAAAAGGCTAATTACTCCTCTTGATGTGTCGTTAGAGCAAATAGGAGCTAATTAGTCCTCTTCATATATACTTAGTGCCAATAAAAGGCAGCGCAAGGTCACATATACATCTTTCCTTGTTAGGCTCTTTGCTCAGCTCGCTTCCTGGAAACAAGAGGGTTCAAGGATTCAGGCTTCCATCCACAACAACAAAGCTGAGCTTGGCACCAACTAGTACATTTCTTCTCAAGGTATGGTCCTTTGTAGTTTCCAGTTCTTTCTAATATTTTTGATGATCCTTTTCCTCATGTGTTCTCTTTGTTCTTGATCAATTCTGTGTGTGCCTCCTTTTGGATCATCAACCTTTTCTTTGAGTTAGGTTCCTCTTTTCTTACTGTCTTGAGGGTATCGATGGTGCCTTCCTTTTCAGATTTTTCTCCTGTTTATCTCTTTTCAAATCCTTACTTTCTGCTGCTGATTTTTTTTGATAGATAGCTAATACTCCCTAATGTTTTTTTCTGGGTTTCCTCAACATCCAAAATTCACTTCAGTTCATGCTTGATTGAATATTTTCTTCTTTGACCCTTCCTTTCTCCTTCCAGCATGTGAATTTCAGATGAGTTCATCTTTTCCCTATGCTTCTTAATATGAAAAACTTTCTTCGTAGGGCTGCAAAATAGATTAGAAAGGATTTAAACAGCGGCAATTCAATCATCTTGCTGCTCTTGTGAGAGCTAATGGTAGGTGCATGCTTGCACCATACATCTCTCTCCATATGAATGTTTAGGATTTTAGGATTTGCAGTGCAGAATTCTGGTTACCATGTAGGTAGTTGCTACAGTTCGACCAACCATATGGAGGTTTAGTTAGTTTTGATCGGCCTCTTAGTATTCAGAAGTGATAAGTATACATCCTATCGAAATTTTCTCTTCACGCTTCAAATCCTTTCAAGATTACTGACAGTAGAACGCAAATAGTGATAAATTCACACCGACAAAATCATGTCATTTGATAGAGATTCAAGAGTTGGATAAAAAATTTCGCGCCTGACTCTAACGCATTTAATTCTCTTCCCTTTCCCAGAGACGTCTCTTACTGGACTTCTGTTGTATTATGGTGGGAATATACAGTTTGGTCTGAAAGCATCATGAAGGCGTATTATAGGGCTTAAGACACTAGGCTCATGCTCCCTATTATCACATTGTGCATGCAGCATATCTGAATTTTGGTGCACTGCAGCTCAAAAGGCAAACGTATCATACAAATAGCATCTTTGACATGATTTAATTTGGTTCAAATTTGCATGTACTGTAATTGTTTAACCATCTTGTTTGCTAAACTAACTTGCTTGTTATTGACTTATAGTGGCAGGTACTCGCGGAGGATACTGTCGATAGGACTCGGGGGCAGTAGAATGTTGACCAAAAGATTGCAGGGATGCAGCATTCTTCTGTTCGTCTTTCTCCTCTCAAACGCATCAGGTATGTGTAGTGTAGCTTTCGCTTCAGTAGCATCGCGTTTCTTTCTCACTTTCTTTTTCTCATTATTAAGATTCCTAACGTCGTCTTGAAATGCGTCACCATAAAGTGGAGCCACTGTTGTGGATAACTTTAAGCTGCAAAATATCCAAAGTGTAGTATACATACGAAGCTTGCAGTCGCTTGCCAACCTTTTCATGTCTTACCTCAGTGAAACTGAAAGTTGTACTACTGCACTTTTTGTGTGAAATTATACTTTTTACTCAACCTGAAGAAGATGCCTACTGGTCGTAAGAACACTTCAGCATGTGAAGGTTACCCTAGATGCAGTGCCCTGCATAGATGGCCTGAGTCTGAACTAGAACACAACCATTTCTGTGTGATGTTTTCTGTAAGTTCACTGTCACGCAATTTCTTGTCCAAGTTCAACAATTGTGTCTCCGAAATTTACAGGCAGTGCTCCTGAAACCACCATCCACACCGAGGCAATCGTGTCAGAGTCAGAGGTGGTCAGCCTCGGTGGCGGCTACGCGTACGACAATTCCGACGAAGGCAAGAGGCGGTCGCTGGCCACGGGGAGCGGCCTGTTCTGCGTGGCGATGCCGAACGCCGACCCGGCGGCGCTGCAGGCCGGGCTGAACTGGGCGTGCGGCCCCGGCCACTCCGACTGCACGGCGATCCAGCCCGGAGCGCCGTGCTACAAGCAGAACAACATCGTGGCGCTGGCGTCCTACGCCTACAACGACTACTACCACCGGAACGCGAACACCGGCGCTACCTGCAGCTTCAATGGCACTGCCATGACCACTCCCACTGATCCCAGTAAGCAGCCTGCGCTTGTCAGTATACCAAGACATAGAGTGTGTTCAGTTCATGGGCTATTGGGCCCTGATTATTTCGTGTGAATTATCATTTCAGGCTCGGGGCAGTGCGTCTTCGCGGGAAGGTAAGCATAATATTTTCTTGGACAATCTCAACTTCAGTATGCTCTATTGATTATACCATTCTCTGACAAAGTTCAGAACACGCTGACATGTAACACTCTCTTGGCATGCAGCTCCATGGCAGGAGGCTCGAACTCCAGCACCACGCCGGCGGCGAACGCCCCTACCGGTCTCGGCCCGCCGTTGTTCACGCCGGGCTTCGGGAGCCCGACCAGCACCCTGAACCCTCTGGACGGCGCAGACAGCGTCATGTCCAGCGCTCGCCGGGCGCTCTGTGTGCTGCTGCTGGCGCTGCCGCTCTTCTTTTGATCGACACCACTCGATGTAAATTGAAACATGGCATTCGTTAGATTTTACTAGAGCATATATGGGAGGAAGGATTACTAGAACGCCATCGTTACATGTTTTGTTCTTGAGTAAATCAGTAAATCACTCTTGTGGGTGTGTTTGTCGAGTTGACACGTTGGGATCTTTTATAAGGAATTACATATGTAGATCATTTGTGGACTCCCAAGTGTTTTGGTTTCGGATTTGTTGATGATAGAAAATTAATGTACATGTTTCCTAGGCTAACACCAAACTGTACATGTAGTGTGTGTATCAATTCTATCCTCTCATTTCTAATATATCACTTAAACGAATATTTTATATCTTTTTATCACTTTCAGTATACTTACATACTAATTTTAAGATGCTCCAATATAACTTAGTTGAAAAATTTTCATTGAAACCCTTTATTTTTCTTATATATCTTTTTTATACATAAAAAGAATATATACGCAAATCATGCTATAAAAACAGATTTTTATGAAATTTATCCTAGAATTCATTTTGAAGTATATTATAATTATTATTAGAGTATGTTTAAATAGATAAAGATGTATAACAACACTATTAAAACAGTATATGAGAAGTAAAAGTACATACTCCTAGAGTATGAAACCATTTTCGTATGTATGTATGTGTGGGATTTATTCATTTTGTTGTGTGCAACATTGCAACCATTTTAGCATTTTACAAAAAGAATCTTGCTACGAATATTGGTGCACCTATTATAACTGATCTAAGGTTCGTCAACCATCAAATTTTGGTCAGACGAAACCCTTCAGGCTTCTCTATCTGCTCTCGCATTCATGTTTCCCGCCGCTCTGGACGCCGCCTTCTCCCGCCGAAACCTCTTGAAGTCGGCGAGGAGGCTGACGTTCACGTCCCGCTTCATCTTCTCGGCCAGTCTCGACAGAACCTGCACTCTCGAAGCTTCAAGATTATTTACAAATAACAGAGAAATTTGGCACGCGCGCGCGCCGAGAGGTAGATCATCTGCACGCGGCGGCAAGGTCTCACCGACTCGGCGACGCCTCGCAGGACGCCCTCCGGCACGAGCCGCAGTGGCGGCGGCAGGACGCAGCTGATGGCGATCTCGAGGTGGCCCTTCAGCCGGCACGCTCGGCCGCGGCCTCTGTCCGCGTACAGCGACCCGCGCACGCCGAGGTCGAAGCTCGTGGGCGAGTAGCCGCTGTCCAGCCCCCTCAGCTCCCACTCCGTCTGCGCCCACAAACCAGACATACATAGCACGCACGTTTTAGCATCTGCACTTGCGCGTATATGTATATTGAACTGCTAGCTTGTCAACATGTGTACGCACGACTCGGAGCTCGAGCACGCCGCCGCGGTTCCGCAGCTGCATGACGACGGCGGGGCGCACGGTGAGGAGCAGGAACTGCAGCGGCAGCATCTGGATCCTCCACTCTTCCTGCACAAGAATCAGCAATAATATATCACCGTTCTTTTCAGCTACCTTCACTGATTCTCCGACTGAAATTGGGAAACAGAGCGCGCGCGGTGGTTACATCGCTGAGCCGCTGGCTCCTGCTCTCGTCGGGGAACATGGCGCGGAACACCCGCGCGCGGTCCAGGAGGTACTCGTCGAAGGACACCTGCACGCGTTGCGCACACACGATTTGACCGAGCCGTTTCATCGCATCAATCCATGTCAATGCAGAGAGATGTCAGCTTACCCCGGGGGGCTCGTAGAGGGGCATGTCGGTGGAGATGCTCGAGGAGTATGTCACGGCGTCCGGCGAGGAGGACGGCCGCACCTCCGCCGCTCCGGCCTTTGCCGTGACGTCGCGCCGTGTTGGCCTCGCCGTCCATGGTTGTGGCGGAGCACCAGTACTACCAGAAACTCGTGTGCAAACCAGCGTTCTGTTGGGCGCAGATGCAATAATTGGACGACTGGTACCGCGACTCGCGCTTATTGCAACCAGCGGCCATGGGCGGTGGCTTTGAGCTGTGTTTGCGGCGGCGGCGGCCATGGCCGTAGTGCTCTGCCTGCCCCTAGCTAAGCTCAGAGACGGAACGGAGGCTGCTCACCCACTCCTTTCCCCCATGGGACGGGTAGGGACAAGATGCGGCCGAGCAACGGTGGCCTCACGTCTGTTAGGCAGGCAGCGCAACGTGTGAGGTTACGGAGACGAGTCCTGGATTGCCGAGATGCCACCTAACCAGCCGCTATCCGGATCCAAGATTCCAAGATCCAACCGGGCCTGGGTAGGAGGAGCCAAGTAGGACGCCGGCACGGCAGGACTACAAGACGTTGGATGTCCTCGTCAGGAGCTTGGCAGCTCCGTGTGTCGCCGCTTGCATTCGCCTTTCCTCCTGTGGCTCAGCGCTCCAGATCGGGGGATGGCGGTGTCGATGGGCCTGTTTTTTAAGTCAAAAGTCGGCGACTTTTGGTTTTTTGCTACAGTACTTAACTTTCAAACGGAGTATTTTTTCAAGACGGAGTCTACAAGTTAAATGATCTATACGTTAAAAGTCCAACATCTGTACCAGCTAAAATCGCAAGTGAGTATCTATTTCTTCGTAATCTGTATCGTAAACAGTCAAAATTCAAATATTTCAGCCAAAAGCCGCAGCCGAAAAGAATATGCCCGATGTCATTTTTTTAACATATTTATTTTTTTAGTGATGGTAAAAACACTTATTGTTATCTTTTATTATATACTTCCTTCGCCCCACAATGCAAGTAATAATAAAAATTATATATTATAAAAGTATTGTATAAGACAAACCTAATAACATTATTATTTTCATGTAAGGAATATATGTACAGTAACATATACAACAAGAACGTAATAACGCGGCAGCATTGCATGTTTGGGCCCCTATGCGATGCAATGCAAGCGCAACGGTGCGCGCGGTTTGTGTTTGGGCCGGACCGAAACCGTGCATCTCGTGCGTTTCGCTCATTCATGACACGCGCTTGACAATTTTCTTTTTTTTTTCTTTTTTATGCCGTATCTCGTGTCTCCTATTTGCGCGGCTGTACCATTCTACTTACATGGTTTTGATTTGTTTTATTCAACATAGCACTTGTCAGTCATAACCTTGATTTGCTGCAGTATTGCCCTGAAAAAAAGAACAAACCAACAGGATATGCAAAAGCCTGTACATTGCAGTATAACGTACTACTACTACGTATTTAGGGCACGCTCAGACTTGTATACAATAACACGGAAGCACAGTGGGATCGAAGTCTTTGTAAACGAACAGCTAGCATGTACGAATACGATCGAGTGACGCGTGTCAGAAAGTGTTGATGTGTTCTTCACCGACTAATTCGGTTGCAACTTGGTTAGCGTTAATGCTTGGTCCGCGCCGAAAGCATCTATGTGCTTCCCCTCAAGGAAATGGCCAAAATTTCCTTTACATCCCCATCAGTTCTTTAGTTAGATACATGCACTTTGCTTTTTTCCAAGAGCATCGATGATCAAATAGGCAAATATACATGTTTAATTTCAGTGGTTTCTGTTGGATTAATTGGGATTGGCCCATTTTAATTTAGCAATTAATCAAATGGAATTCCTAGGCCCACAACTAATGCTAGGTGGAAAATTGTTTAGTCCCATATGGAGAATTCAATGGGAGTTATACCACTTTAAAAGGTGGAACGAGGTAACCCCCTTGTGAAATTGAAGAGAGCCAACGCGCGCGCGCGCTCGCTCGCTCGCCGCGCCGCGCCGCGCCGCGCCGCGCGTGTGCGTGTGCGTGTGCGTGTGCGTGCGTACGCGCGCAGGCGTGTCGGGTGCGGGCGCGTTTTTCTTTATCTATTCGAAAATCGAAACGCACTGACTCGCTGGCAGTAACGGTGCAGTTACTAGTGGATTATGGCTGCGGTTACTTTCGAGTAATGGGTGCGCAGTTACAAGAGAACAGCATAAGAAGGCTCTCCTCTCCATACGAAAATATAGTTCTCTCATCGGCGCGACTACTCAATCTGCGACGTCTACTTCCTGGTGGTGAACTGTTCGCGGGACTGCACTGCGAACATCTTCCTGCATCACGATTTGATCGACTACATCGAATAGGCCATCATGTCGACTGATGGTAACGGCGCCTCCGGTGTCACCGACACTGGCCCCGCCCGAGGGTATAATCTTAACACATCTTTGATGTATTTGTTTCTGTGCGCTATGAATATGTTAATAGGTGTTGCTGTTAGCTTGTTCGTTAGCGAATATGAATACATCATCGTTGATAGATCACTCATGCATGTTTATGTCATGTTTTATATGCTGAATTTCTGGATTAAAATATGCCGAAAATTGACTAGATTTCCAACAGTTTCTGACTTAACCATTAGCTCGTCTGTTTCAATTCCAGAGGGAGCCATCATGCACCATTTTTTTTTAAAGAAAAAGGGGTAAGATTTTATTAATTCGTCTGGTCTCGCCGTCTAGTCCAAGTTCTTTCCATCAACTCGTCTAACAATCTAGTCTTATTTCTTATCACTAAACTCGATCTTTAATGCTTACCTCAAGTACAAGCAGAACCCATCATTTGCTGTGCTTAGTCGGCAACGCAAAGAAACCAATAAAATTTCTGACAGAATATCTGGTAAACATCACTGCCTAAGTTGTAATCTGGACTCAGATTATACTTCACCCTGCGCTGCGACTTTCCCAACTACCAGAGAGAAATTAAGCCAATGAATGGTGGTGTTTTGTCAGGATAATGATATCTTTGTTTGCACTAGTAGTGTGCCCGTGCTAACGCTACGATAAAATACAAAACAAGATAAAATTTGTAAAAAAATAAAACGAACAATCAGATTCATTAAGATTCACGTCTCATACATTGTATAACCAAATATTTTTGTCACATAATGAATGTCACATAACGACTGATCCTTTGAGGAGGCGACAACATCAATGGACTCACCAACCGACGAATAAATATGGATATAGTGGTACATGACCCTCAAGTTTGAGAAAAATGGATGGTCACCCGAAGAAGACAAAAATCAGGTCTAGTATATAGTGTATATATTGAATCTTATATGCCGAGTTTATACGGAAACAGGGAAAAGATATATTTGACACTTGTACTGTATAAAGAAAATAGTGATAAAACATGGCATCTTACCTTACAATAAAGCTTGAACTTAGCATAGTAAAGACTGTCCGCAATTATCAGCAATGCATGTTGACGCTTGACTGAGAACCACTGAAATATTCAGAAATTTTGTTAAAATCCATTCTTCCAGACGAGAATAACTATCAACAAAACAAAATAGAAGAAAAGAAAAGGATAGTCCAATATAAAAATTTATGTGAAGTTACAACTCCAAAAGGTTTAATTATTTTGCTCAAAAGTTGAAAATGCATGGGTTGCAAGATTAATGTCTGGTGAACAATTGATTAAGAGCTTAAAGTTCAGACATAAATTGGTGTCTTCAAGCATCCAGTGCACAAAATATTTCAAGAAACACACCATCAGGAAAATTTTGGATTTTATTGGAAGTGAGAAGGGTCCTGAACAACAAATAGCCCATCAACTTAGTTTGTTGTGAACATGTAAGTGAGAGTTATAAGCTTACCTGTGAACCCTTCCTGAAGTCAGTCTCTCTAACCTCAGGTAACATATTTTTCGAATATCTAAAATTTCCATGTGGTCCAGGATCATAAAAGCTGACCAAGAAAACAGAAGAGAATGTAAGTAGAATAAATAGTAACTCTTGATAATAATACTGAGCCACTGACAATATGTGAAGAGGAAAGACAAGTTCTGCTGAAAACTCAACAATATCATCCAATGTTGAAGTCAGTTTAAGAGCTAATGAATGAAAACAAAAACGAGAGTTTTGAGACAAGTCCTCAAAAAACAAAAAAAGGAATTTGAGACAAAGAAACTGACTTACGAGTCAATAAAACTGAGATTTGTTCCCATCAGATAATCATACACGTAGTCAAAATTGTGCAAAGGTACACAACTGTAACCAGACACACGAATTGAGATCAGATAAAACTTATCATGAAAGAAAATGGAATGAAAGCAAACCAGTATTTGTGGACCTGTCAGAGAGCAACACAAAATGCTGATTGTCAATGTCTTCTAGTGCATTTGCCAACAACCTCCTCTCTGCATCAACCATAGAAATCTTACCCCATACTACCTGCAATGAAAATAAAACCATTGTAACTATCATCTAATGTGCTTTTTTAGCTTCCAATCACAATGGTGAAACATGATTTATATGGAAAATACTGAATATCAATCTAGGAAACATAGCAGAGAAATTTGTCAAAAACATAATGCTGAAATAAACCTGCATTTTTGTTTTTCACTTTTTCTAGCTCTTAAATGAATATGGAGTTATGGACAGCACATGCTTTATTATTAATAGGCACTGAACATGTGCATTTACAATATCATTACCTTTTCACTGTGAATGTCTCGACCAATAAATAAGGGACTGACATGTTCTGGCTTCTCCCTTGAGGCATGAACATATATGGTATATCTTCCCTCATGGCCCTGTAGAAACAACAGAATTAGACATGGAAAAACAACTTTGAGCAAAAAGTGATAACACAGGAATTATGATATCCCTTCAATGATTGATAGTTCTAGGCTCCCTTACACAAACAAAATGATCAGAAAGTGAAACAACAGAATTAGACATGGAAAAACAACTTTGAGCAAAAAGTGATAACATAGGAATTATGATATCCCTTCAATGATTGATAGTTCTAGGCTCCCTTACACAAACAAAATGATCAGAAAGTACTGTTATAACTCTTAACAAAATGCAGCTACGACAAAAGGTCCTAAATTCCAGTGCAATACCCTGGACAATCAAATATATTCAAATAGCATGATATTAGTTATCACTTCAGATTATATTAGCCATGGAAAGCACCAGAGGAGAGCAACAAATGTTCCTTGATTTTATTTTCCCCCTCCCTCCCTCCTCCCGCTCCCTCTTGGTCTTCTTCTGCTGCTACTGCTGCTCGGCGCCCTTGCCGGCGTCCAGGCCCAGGTTAAGATGGTGACAGAATAGCTACAGGTTTTACCTTCAACATTTGGATTCCTTCCTCATATGTTAGCTTCAAGGATTTCTCCAGGTACTGCATGAACTGGCGCAATTTGAATCAGCACCTTGAGCTACAGCACCCAGATAATAACATAATACGAACCATAAAACAAGAAGCAAGAATGTGTACCTTCAGAGGTTCAAATGGATACTGCCTATTTATTGTCTCGAGTTCCTTCTTGCAATTTTCACTCAAGTGTATAAATATTTCTACGAATAAGCCATCTATAATATCGCAAACCTGTGTAAGGAAATCGGTATTTAGTCATCATCACTTCAGTAAATGAACTAAAGCATTTTTCTTCCAATCTTCCTTACCTCGAAATAGTGCTCCTTAATCTCCATTTCAGCATCCAAACCAACAAACTCACACAGATGCCTGTGTGTTTGAATTCTCAGCTCTGAATACAGGACCAATCTCAAATACACGTTCAAACCCTCCACAAATAGCCATCTGCTTGTATAATTGAGAGGATTGCGCTAAACAAGCAGGCTGGCCATTGTACTGTAGTTTGAATACAGCTGCACCACCTTCACTTGATCCAGCAATCAGCTTTGGGCTGTGGATCCCAACAAAATTCTTTGACAACAAAAATTCCCTGAATTTTTACATAGTATCCAACAATGATTTACATTTTGAACCAATAAAAAACATTACATTCTATAAAAATATACGTAATAAAAATTCATTTCTTGGAGCATCCACATACCAGCATACATATTAGTATATTACATAAGATGGAGACATGAATCTAAACTGCTTAAGCTTGGTCTTGACAAATCCACAATTCATATTGACTATTTCACAGAGAACCCAAGTGTGCCTAATAGTCAAAAGTTTGTACATAGCCCTATGCCCAAACAGCATTACAATATTACTAAAAGCACCCATAGCTGTGTCATGACTCGATTTGCAGAAATTTGCTGATGTAGTTGTGACTGATATGAGACAATCCGCTCATGTGAATTAATGAATATATCAAAATTTTAGTGCACCAACTATGATACAATCCGCTCATATGAATTAGTGAATCTATCAAAATTTCTCATTACACTCTAATAAGATCAACATGACTTCCAGAGGGCAAGCCTCGCATTTGCATCTATGGGATGAATAATGCAAACATTAAAACGGCACGAACAACAAAAAGATAAGGAACCCGCAGTATCACCTCTTTCTCACTGGGGAAGACGTTCTTCAAGACGTCCTTGACCTCCTGCACTGACCCCGCCGCCGCGCCCCTGGGCACGTTGATCCCGTACTTCCCCATCAACTCCGCGCCCTGCGACACCCACACAAACCACCCAGCCAGAAACCCTAACTCGTTAGCCTGACATCCAAATCGATGCAAAAAAATCCACAAAAATCGAACCAAAATAGGGGTGAAACCGCCGGATCTGGACGGCGCAGGCACCTGGTACTCGTGGATGTTGAGGCGGCGCAGCTGCTGGTGCTGCCATTTGCCGGCGACGGAGAGGGCGCGGGACGCCAGCTTCCCGAGCGATCCGCGAACCATGGCTGCGGCGGCTTGCGCTCCTCCGATCCGAAAACCCTACAAGCGTGGAGGAAGAAGGCACGCGTGCTCGTTTGCCCTTCCTCTCTTGCGGTTTGATTTTACTCACCCTTTTTTTTCCTTTCTTGCGGAAGGGTGCGGCTGCGCGGAACGGTGGATGATTCGCATGATCCGGAGCGGAGGGAGTGGAGGCGCGGGGGAGAGGTGGAGAACTGGAGATGGGGGAGCGGCGGCGCGGTGGAGGACGGGGGGAGCGGAGGGAGTGGCGGCGCGGTGGAGGACGGGGGGAGCGGCGGGAGTGGAGGCGCGAGGGAGAGGCGGCGATGGGGGAGCGGCGGGAGTGGAGGCACGGGGGAGGAGGCGGCGACGCGGGGTGGGGAGGAGGAGCCGGCGGCGGCAGCGCAAGGTGGGGGAGGAGGAGGCGGCGGCGGTGCGGGATGGCAGGGCAGAGGAGGAGGGGCGATGCGGGGTGGCGGTTCAATGATGTGCATGATCCAAATGATTTTGACCTTAGGATTTTCAATGAGTAAGAGAATAAGGGTTGAGGAGAGATCCAGGCCATTCATTTGTATGAAGTTGGAATCCTTTGGTACACAAATCTGGGTGGATTTAGATTAGGTATGACTGTAGGGGTGGTTGAGGGGGTGGCTTTAGTAAAGAAAATTTTGGTGTATTATAGAGTAGGGTAGATTAGAACAAAACACAAGTCAGTATCCACCTCTCTTTCGTCCTTAGAAAAACATTGACATCACTGTCATCCTCTCTCTCTCCATGGCTCTGAAACGATAAAAAGAAAAAGAAAAATAAAAAAAATGCAAAAACAGATTTGCAGATACGGAGTCCACTCAAAAGCCGAAATATATCAAAAGTATCTGTTCTTTTTGATTTTTCAGTTAATTTTTAACTACAACTTCTTTTAACAATTATTATTTATTAGATTAATAAGATATGATTAAAAGTTATAAACCAGAATCTAGAAAACGCCCTCAAATCCATGTGCGGCACATGGAATCACCCCACGGGCCCAGTCCGACAATGCTTTGCCGGCTCGAGGCGATTGCCTGCCTTGGATCGTGATAACCTATCCCAATTCTGTCCATTTCAGTGCAGAATCAGAGCATACAGCGAGATACGCGCGCACTATCGTATCATGATCTATGGACAAAAGAGCATGCCACTTTATGCCAAACAGCGAAGTGATTCCACTGCACCTGAAGCACAAGCATCCTTAGCGCGAAAATGGCAATCGCCTTTTGTCCAATTGGAGGGGCACACCGTAGAGAGCGTGAAGGGGCAAAGCCTATGATGTCGCGTATATAGATCGTCAATAGACACAGTTACACAAAAGTGGTGCTGCACATGTACACATCAAATGTAGCCAATCTTCTTTTCTAATGTACGATTTAGCTCGACATACCATTGTCCGTAATTCGTACACGTGTCGTGACAGTAGAATGAGATCCAAGTGCCGAGCACGGTAGCGCTGAAGTATGCCCATGTTCTTTTGATATTTTAACCTTTTGTGTTTTTATTTACCTGAAAGTCGAAATAGGCAGGGTGATTTTTTAAAATGAATTTTTCAAACAGCTTTCTAAAGCTACAACCGTATACATTTCGACGTCTTCGTCATTCGCTACCGTCTCAAAAAATATAGAGAAAAGCTATTAGTTATAGCAAAAAAAAACCATCAACGACAATTCAAAAGAACATAGACTATGAGACCTGTGGGCTAGCCATTTCTGTGGAACAATCACTAGCGTGAAATTCACGTCCCGTCCTAACCAGCATCTGACTGTGCATGGTCCGGTGGGGAACTTTTGGCATATTTCGCTTCATGCGGCGTTGGAATGCCAAATGTAGCCCCCACCGCCCATAATTCCCAATTTGGCCTCCTGTCTGAGCGTGGGAGCGCGGAAGGCCGCCATGTGGCAACTCCCATGACCAGGGAGCGCAGCAGTCGTAGCCACGTCTGGGGACTGCAACATGCGCTAGCCACACCTGGGGCTGCAGCACACGCCTGCTACGCCCAGGGAGCGCATGAGGAGGTCGGCATGCTATGCCCAAGGCCCACAATAGGCCGATGCCATGCTCAAGGGGTGCATCGGGATAAGGGATTTTTTTTTGCAAAAAAGTTAGGTTTTTTTGTTAGGGCTTTTATGAAAAATATTTACGTTTCAAAAAATTTAACCTAACTTTTTTTTGCAAAAAGTTCTCTTGTCCTGCTGTGGGCCCCAGGCGCAGCACGCCGACCTCCTCATGCGCTTCCTGGGTGTAGCAAGCGTGTTTTGCTGGGCCCAGGTGTGGCTGGTGCATGTTGTGGTCCCTGAGCGCGAGAGTTGCCACGCGCCGGCCTCCTGCGCTCCTATGCTCGGATAGGGGCCAAATCAGGAGTTACGTGCGTCAAGGGCTACATTTGGCATTCCAATGCCACATGGGGCCAAATATGCCAAAAGTTCTCAGGTGGGCTACCATGTTAGGCTGGCACGCAAGTAGGCGTTTGTTGAAAGGCTAACCAAATGGGTTAGCTCGCTTTGCCCTCTGGTTAGCCGTTAACTCGGGTGTTAGGGAGAGGGAAATCCCACTCTAACTAGTTTATGGCTGTAACTTTTGGCTGAAATTACATTGTAACGGCTGTTAGCTTTTTCTGAGAAAAATAAGAAAAATTAAAAATAAGAACAAATTAAAAAATGTTATATCGTCACAGACAATACAAAAGAATAAAAGGAAAAAGAAAAAAACAGAAAAAGCTAAAATAAATTAAAATTAAAAAACAACGTGTTACAAGTGATTTATGATTTAAATAAATTAAAAACAATAAAATAGAAATTAAAACTGATTGAAACGGGCTTTTTAAGAGCAAGTATAATAAGAGGCTGCTAGTAGGCTGTATGCTGAGGTGGAGGAGAGAGAAGAGAGGTGAGCTGTAAGTTTACAGCCAACTGAAGCACAAGAATCAAGAAATTTTGTGAGAGAAAGGGGTGAGTCATACAACCTTCAGCTGACTGTAAACTACTATATGAATGGACTGATAAGTGGGCTGTAAGAGCATCTCCAATAGTGACTTATGAGCTAGCTCTAAGCATATTATTTCATATTTTAATAGAAGAGAGAGAAAAGCTAGCTCTTGATCAAGAGCTAGTCTCATACACACATTCCAAGATTCTGTGAGAGTGTCATGTGAGGCTATTTATGTTATGAGCTATGTACTAAAAGTTAGTACTATTGGAGAAGTTGTCACTAGCTCATACTGTTAGAGATGCTCTAAGTGTCCATACAATCAGCTGAAGGCTGTATTATTAGCCTTGCTCTAAGAGGGAGCACGTGGTTCACACCAGTACAGCACTCCAGTTCTGATCGGATCCGATCGTTCACGCGACCCGAGGGAAATAAAATCCCCCTGAATAGTAGGACACGAAGCAAAGTCGCGGAGAGAGAAAGGAAGGAGCCGAGCCCTCAGATTCGGACACGCGACTTCCGAGGCGGGCGCGGGAGATGAGCGAGGCGGCGGCGGCGGCGGACGGCTCCGGCGGGGGGAGCGGGAGCGGAGGAGGAGGCAGCGCGGATGGGTCGTCAGGGAGCGGGCCGCGCCGGCGGTTCGACGACAAGGGGCTGGTGGCGCGCACGTCGCTGATCCTGTGGCACACGCACCAGAACGACGTCAACGCCGTGCGGAAGCTGCTCGAGGAGGACGGCACGCTGGTCAACGCCCGCGACTACGACAGCCGCGCGCCGCTCCACGTCGCCGCCCTCCACGGCTGGCACGACGTCGCCGAGTGCCTCATCGCCTACGGCGCCGACGTCAACGCCCAGGACCGCTGGCAGAACACGGTGGGACGACTCGCCGATCCTTCCTCCGTCTCTCTCTCCCCCTTTCGTCTGTGCGTTTGTGTTTGGGCTTCTGTGTTGGAAATGGCGGGTGTCGGTGTCTGGTTGGATTTGGGTCGTGCTGCGGTTTGGGCTCTGTTCGGCTGGTGTTGAAATGATTTGGATCGGGGACTTCGGTTGAGCTATTTCTGGCTGCTATTCGGATTGGATTTGGCTTGTTCTGTGATGAATTGATGGTTTCGGAGGGAAAACGATTAGCTGTGGCTCTAGTTTGCACTCAGCATCTTTTGATTCGATTGGATGGTGCTCCTTTCATCTTCTGCGCTGTACTTGGGTCCCGGTTTTGTTTAGGGTTGGGAGCTTGCTGTGTTTGACGAAATTGGCGGGCGCTTTTGCTGTCTTTGGTTGACGAATTCGGTGTCGAATGCATCGTCGTTTGTTATTTGTTGCTTCGATATACAATGTGTCGCACTTTCATTTAGTCTATTTTGTTGCTGGTTTGTTTTGGCGATAAGCTTTGATGAAAAAAATTTGGTGTCAAACGTGTGATTATTGGGTGGAACTTTGGTTGCTGATTGGTTCTATTTATGCTGCATGTGTGCTAACATGTGTTGGTTTTGAGTCCATCTCCAGCATTATGGTATCATTGGGGATAGTTGTTGGTGATGCTTACTTTTCGTTGATGTACAGCCACTTGCTGATGCGGAGGGCGCAAAGAGGCATGCTATGATCGAGTTGCTCAAGAAGCATGGCGGATTGACATACGTAAGTAATTAATAACTTGGGTTCAATTTAACAGATTGTCTTGGTTAATGCATTGCAAAGTTGTAGGGGTGTTTAGGTTTAACCACTAGCTCAACATTACTAAATTTGTAACTTGACACCAGGTATTCCGATTCCACCAGTCACTGTATGGTATGGAGTTAGTGGGTGAGTTTCCTATATATTGCTCTGCAGCTGTTCTCGCTGTCATGTTTCTGAATTTGTATCCAGGGCACTTGGTCCCAAATATTGTTACCAGAAGTATAAGTGGAGTATTTGGATGTGCCAGTTTTAATTTTCTTGGCAAAAGGTTAGTTGAGCTAACAAGGAATGATTTGGATATCTTGGTGCTTTACACATGGGCATCAGTTAGAAATTGCCGTATGTACAGCAAATGTGTCATTGTCCATGAAAGCCCTGATATTATTCTCTTTTTGGAGATCATACTGGATATGCTATGGATGGGTTTTAGACGATTGTTTGTCTATTTTTGTTTAATGGGTAGTTTTGGTGCACCTTTCGAGCACAGCCAAATTAATTGTGATCTACGTAGTTGAAATAAATGTTCTGCTGGGGTAAGAGCTGTCTAATTAATCATTGTGACTTCATTTGATCTTCTTGATTGATGCACCATGTAATCATGCTCAGATACATCGGATTCCTCTGATTTTGCTTTTCCTGTAGGGGAAAACTGGAAGCCATTTTGAGCCAAAGACAATTCCACCTCCCCTAACAAACAAGGCTGACTGGGAGATTGACCCACTTGAACTGGATTTCACAAAAGCAGCTAGCATCGGAAAGGTTTCAAATTCTCGAAATATCTCTTACTCTCATAGTCTCATGCAATTCTTTGATAATGCTTATGTGATATAAAACACTCTTAGTTAAGCGTTGCCATTGTAATCTAGGAAAAGTGATTTTTTCCTCAAAATGACAAGGCAAACTGATTTTGGTATTATCCATAGTGACTAGTGACAGCTGAGAATTGCTCATATAAATATTGTAAGTTGATTACAGATGGTCCTAAGCTTTTCACCTGTAGTGCGAACAGAGACAGTTGGGTATTTGAAACTTGCCCTTATGTTGGCTGTTGTCAACTGATGGACTTTTCATTTTCATGGTTAGATAATGTTCATCACTAGCATCTTAAAGTTAATTCAGCTGGTGTAGCATTTGGCTTGTTCTTACTGCAATGAGCAGGGTGGAACTATACTGTATCTTAGCCTCTTGATCTTGCCTACTGAGGGACATATTTCCTTGCATGCAATACATGAGCAGAGACTAATAAATGTTAATCATGATTCGAAGCCACAAAAGATCGTTTTATCTGTTTGACTAACAAACAATTCATAATACTAGGCAGTTCATGGACATATCTATTGCATAGTAATCATGTGCTGTACTGCACTTTTAGTTCCTTCCATATTGGGTTACCTTAAGTCCATCAAACCTGCTAACTATGCAGGGTTCTTTTGGTGAAATTCTTAAAGCAAATTGGAGAGGAACACCTATTGCTGTCAAGCGCATTCTTCCATCCCTATCTGATGACAGGCTAGTGATGTAAGTAAACTTTATTCACATAGTCACTAAGACTCCAATGATTTCAAAATAATTATCAGTCTTCTCAAATACTCCAGCTGATTGACTGGGGCCAGAATTTTGCATTCATTGTGGTTAACTAATTTTTGTTCAAGGTGTGAACTGGAGTAGTTATAGTTTTTGTCGCATGTTTGTCTCATTGTTCCCTTATTGGTTGTTTTTTCTTTGTTTGCAGCCAAGATTTTAAGCATGAAGTCAACTTGCTAATAAAGCTAAGACATCCAAATATTGTGCAGTTCCTTGGAGCAGTCACAGAAACCAAACCTTTAATGCTAGTGACTGAGTTTCTACGAGGAGTACGTATTTTCTTTTGGAAGTCATCTATCTTGTGATGTGGACTATTTGGAATGCTTGCTATTGTTAAGCTAAATGCATTTTCCAGGGCGATCTCCATCAATATCTGAAGGAGAAAGGCTCACTTGCCCCACGTACTGCTGTTAATTTTGCATTAGACATTGCAAGGTATTCTCAGGTTCATGTGCTTTGAGACTCAGTATATAATACTTGATCCGGATGAATATGATTGACACTGAGCAAGAATTCTCCTGATATACTTTGCTTCAAACTGTATCCTTTTGATGGCAAAAATGTTTTCTATTACACTATAGGTATGGCCTTAAATCTTATATATGGTCTGCTGTTAGATCATTTTAATATATTTAATGCATTTAAAATACCCCTGATAATCCTCTTGCTTGCATTCATCTTTAGGGATACTGGCTAATCAGAGTAACACTAATTTTGCTTTGAACAAAGTTTCTTGGCATCCAAATGATCAATAAGAGTACAATGTCAGTATTAGTTATAGCAATATGGTCTGTTTAAATCCATTTGAACTGCTAACACCATGTCCTTGAACCATCATGTACTGTCCTTATTAGGTTCTAACTTCCACATCAGTAATCACTTGATCTAATGATTTGTTTTCTACTTCGTAGACATGAAACCGATTCATGTGTTAATCCCTTAATTAATTCTCTTTTGCAGGGGCATGGCATATCTTCATAATGAGCCTAATGTTGTAATTCACCGGGACTTGAAACCAAGGTCTGTTGAATTACTTGTTTTTGCTAATGCAAGCGGCTTTCTAGGCTGGTCTAACCTATTATGTCAACCTCCAGAAACATTCTTCTAGTGAATTCCGCTGCCAACCACTTGAAAGTTGGAGATTTTGGTCTAAGCAAGATTATCAAAGCTCAGCATGCCAATGATGTATACAAGATGACCGGAGAGACCGGAAGCTGTAAGTGTTCAGGAGCTACATTTGTCTTTGAATCTCTCTCTTGAATTTATCTTAACTAGTTGTTTTGATTTTTGTACAAATATAGACCGGTACATGGCGCCTGAAGTTTTCAAGCACCGGAAATACGACAAGAAAGTTGATATCTTCTCGTTTGCCATGATACTGTATGAGGTATTTTTGCCACCTATGCTTACAAGCCAGCAGCTGGTATATCATGTGATCATGTCTGTTCTGAATGACAAGAAATGCTTCCTCTGCTTGTAGATGCTGGAAGGGGATCCACCTTTCTCCAACTATGAACCTTATGAGGCTGCTAAGTATGTGGCAGACGGGCATCGCCCAGCTTTCCGTTCAAAAGGATATATTTCTGAGTTGAAGAAGTGCGTACAAGCTAAACAAAATCCTTTTAACATTCTACCATTGCCATGTTTACGTAAGCTAGTCTCTTGTGACTTCAGTATTCTAACATGGCTTTCTTAATTGCAGATTAACCGAGCTATGTTGGTCTGGGGATATCAATCTGAGACCATCTTTCTTAGAGATCCTCAAGAGGCTTGAGAAGATCAAGGAAAACTTATCACACGATCACCACTGGCATTTATTCTCCCAGTAACAGTGCATATATTCGTCACGAGCAATTTTTACTACAGGTAGTATCATGAATGGTTTGATCGTGTACAGAATTAGATGGGTCAAAAGAGGTCCACTGAAACAGCGAAATTTCCTGCTGTTTTTAGTCTGCTAACATTTCTGCTAAAAGCAGATACCTTGCTTGTTTTTCTCGCATCGTTCTTGCTTTTAGGTTCTCTTGTTGCTTCTCTGCTTAGATTCTCGAAGTCTGGGGAGTCATTAGACCAAAGTTCTGCTGTTCTGCAACATATAGGTGGTCGGCGACTTGGGGTTCTGAAGATCAAATGGATGCCTGCTCTTTTCCATTTCTGAGAGCTTCATACGTTTCTTGAGAATTGCTTCAGAGTTATGGAAAGTAAATTTGTTGTGCACTCTGTAAAAGCTCTTGTTAAAAAAAAAAGAGAGCTACTACGCCATGCTATGTTGTTCGGATCCATCCAAATGGTATAGCATCCAACTAGCGCCTTCTTCTCCGTCGCTTCCCTCACATTCCTCTCTCTTCTTAACGCCACCCTCACCTTCTTCTCCGGCGTTGGCCCAGCTCCGCGCACCTCCTTCGTTGCCCCTCGCCCCTTCCACCCGCGGTCGGTGGCGCTGTCACCGTCTCGCCGTACAGCCCCCTGAGCCTTCGCCGTTGCTCCGTCCCGTCCAACCTAATTGTCACATCGTCATTGCCCCTGCCTCCTACCCTGCCCATCGCCTCCGCCCAGTGGCGGATCTAGGAAAATTTTTTAGAGGGGCTGAAGTACCTTCAGCTCGACCTCAGCCCATTCTACATTATACATCAATGGCTAAAAATTTAGGGGGGGCTCCAAGGGTCCGGTAGCGGTAGGGGGGCTCGAGCCCCCCCCCCTCCCGCCCCACCGCTAGATCCGCCCCTGCCTCCGCCACTGCCTCCCAACCTCCTTCTATGCCCGGGGCTCGGGGGAAGGGTGAATCTGTAGTGGGGGAGCTGGATTTCCCTCCAACGGCGGAGGAGAGTGAGAAGATGATTGTAACACCCCGCCCACCCTCTGGGCCAGAATGTTACCACCCCCGCATACTCTTACCATTTCGACAACACTAGGAGAATTTAAGCCAACACTAAGATTGTTCATATTGCTGCGTTCGGATACAACTTTGTATTTTTAGCGATTACTCTAGCCTAGTAAAGGCTAGATAAACTGACAAAAGGTGATACAAAGAGTGCTGCTGGTTCGTACCAATTATTCACGTGCTATTCCCGCCCATACATGTCGTCCTCAACGGCCACCTAAAAACATCAATGAAGCAAGGGTGAGTCCACCGACTCAGCAAGTACATAACAAAACAATAGGCACTACCAACATAAGTAAGCATTTAAACATAATCCACATATATCATCATGTTCGTGTCATCATTCTCATAGCCAACCATTGCTATGCCATCAATGCAATGCTTCATTACTCTACATGCTCATATGCTCACCACTTTGCAAGTACCGGTACTGCCGAGTGAACACCCGTCGATGTTCACCCATCGTGGGCCCGCCCTCTTAGGCACGGGACCCCTCCACTCCCATGGAGGCCTACCGAAGCAGGTCTTACTCAAGAGCACTCCGGATTAGTCCGCTAGCTTTACTCATAGCTAGGGACTTTCTCACCGCCCTCACTCTTGAGTGCTCCTCATGCAAATGCATATGCCCATGATCATAATCATGCTCATTATTAACATTATTAGCAGATAAGCATCATTGCCTACCCCACTCCATCATCTTTGCCATCATTTACCGTGCAACCTTGTGTCATGTAAACATCCCATTTCCACATAGATATCATGTAATCAACGCATTTCCACATAAATACCATATCAGGTAAACATCGCATATTCATAAACCTTGGTCTACCGCTCTACCATGTACTTGCCTGTTAGCCAAACGGAGCGGAACGACGTGCGGACGACGTCGACTCAGGACCTCCACCTGTGCAAGCGATTAATTCGACTTAACATATTGAAACGAAACCAGAGATTAAATAGGCGACGACTGCCTACACGTAAATCCTGAGCTTGGCGTAAAAACGCACGGGTTTTCAGGGATCTGTCGCGCAGGCCCCAGAAACCCCTCTTTTTTTCCTTTCCTTCTTTCCCTATTCTTTTTTCTTGCTCGGCCGGCCCTTCCTCTTCTCTTTTTTTTGCCTCCCTTCTTCTTCTCCCCATTCGGCCGCACCCCACCTTTTCTTCTCTGGCTCCCCCTCTCCCTTCCTCCTACCTGGCCGAAGCCACTCGCCTCCTCCTCTCTTCCTCCTCCCGGCCGAAAGCCTCCCCCTCTAGCGCCGCTCCTCTCTCGGGTCCGGCCGGCCACAGCCCAGCCCGGCCCCTCCCGCCACCATCCGCCTCCCATACTCCCTCTCCCCTCTCAAAACCGGCCGGTTGTGGGCAGATCCGACCGGGCAAGGGCGGATCCGCCGCCGCTATGCCGCCGACCGCCGCCTACTCCCCTCCTTCCCACTCGGTTCCGGTCGGCCATGGACGGATTCGGCCGCCTCCGCCGTCCCTTGGTCTCACCATCGCCGTCGCCCTGCTCACCTCCCCTGCTCCGCCTCGGATCTGGTCGGCCGGGACCGGATCCGCCTCCCCTGGCGTGCGCGCGGCGGTGGGGCGCTAGGCGCCGCCGCTTGGTTGTTACGGCCCGTGGCCGCCCCCCTGGTCGCCTGATGGATCGAGCTTGCCGACCACGACTCCTTCGCCGGCCGGCCACTCCTACCAGGGAAGTCTCTCCTCTCCCTGCTACTCTACTTGCTTTAGCTACTACTTTTACCTAGCACGGTTCTTGGGCTCATGGTTGGGAGGGATCGAGGTGGTCGCCGACTTCTTGCTCCTCCGCCGGCTTCTGCTCCCTCCCCGGGCTCCCCTCCAACCTTCTTCTCTCTGGTGGTGCTGATCCTTGGGGCTTGGCTACGGTGGTGGTGGTGCCTAGGGCTCCTTGGCTCTGCTTTCTCCCTACCTTTCGGCTGAGGGATGAAAATGAAGGGGTGCTTGGCTTGGTTCTTGAGGCTAAGGAAGAAAAGTGGGGTGGGTGCAGTGGCTGTGTGTTGTCTTGTCTACTTAAGAGGCATGACTATCCCTCTCACTGCGAAATGTCACTTCTACCCCTCCCCTTTTGGCCTTGGCTGGCTATGACCCTAAGGGCTTTTTTTTGGTCCAGCAGTAGCCCTAAGCTAATTGGTGCTCTTCTACTACGGCAGGTAAATCGGTGACAGGTGAGAATAGAATTTTTCACCGAATGATGAAAACCCACAAACGCGAGACGGTGCCGACCGGCCCTGGACGGTCAGGGAACCTCTGAGAGCTACCTTTATGCGGCTTTCTAGACGGTGCCGACCATTCCGGGGCGGTATGGAAACCTCTGCGAGCGTTGCTTATTCGGCGTTCTATAAGCCGATGGGTCTGACGGCACAAACTGCCCATTTCTTCCCTTAATTCTCTCTTTTGAAATTTAGTGGTATTACAATGATGGCGGCGAGGAGGGAGGGAGTGGCGGACGGGAGCGAGATGGAGCACAAGAGGGAGGGAGCGGCGGTCGGGAGCGAGAAAGAGCATGAGAGAGAGAGGGGAGGGATGGTATATAGTTAGAATGGTGTACCATTCGCTAGATTTTCTCTAAGAAGAAAAGCAGCGAACTCTGAATAGAAATATTGAAATTACATTTTCGTTGCGTGATCTAATTATACATCTTAAGAATCTCGAGACTTGAAAAAGAGAAAGGTAGCTCGTGCTTTCATGCTTCTGAAGCTTAATTTTGTGGAGCCGTCTCTGTCTTTTGGGCTCTTTTAGACTGTAGCTTATGCTTTTTGAATTCTGTCTGTTCATGCAAGAGAGTACGAAGAGAGAGACAGTCGCATGTGATTTTGGCAGATATAGTTGAAGTCAGTACAGTGTCTACTACAATCGACTTATAGACCCTGCTTTGAAAAGACGCACGGTTTGAAAGCTAGTTAGTGTAACAAAAAGCCAAAAGCAGCAAGCCCAAAAGAACCCGGCCGAATCAGTGCTGTTTGCCCAACTACCGCTATTGTCCAATGGCTAGGCATGGAAACAGATTGGATACGATCGAATAGTCTTAAATACGAATACAAATCTATATTTTTAAAATGAATACAAATACGAATTGAAACATTCTCGAATACGAATTCGAAACGGATATGTACTTAATTCGGTCGAATATGAATATCCTCTGAATGTCATAACCGACCGGTTTTTCTGGTTACTGGTTTCAAATTCAAATTTTGACACTAGAAATTTGGCCCCTTTTTCCGATTTTTCTGGTTATCGGTCAATAACCGGTACTGACCCTTGGCTGGAATTTAGGCCGGTACCGATATAACCTCCAATATAGAGGGCCAACCAAAAGTCCAAAACTTAAGAGCACTACTAGAGAAAGTAATATTTGAATGCATTCAGATTTCACATGTGGATTTTAGATTTCTCACCTGATGGTTGCACTGATAGCAGTACCAAAAACTCCCGCAAGCACGCGGGTGGTGGCTTGGCGTTGCCCTCGGCGGCGGGGACCGGCCGGATGGGAGGGTCACAGTGTGCTTCCCGGACATGAGGGAGGTGAGGGAGTTCGACCCCACCGACGTCCAACCCCACCTCGAGTGGGTCGATGGTTTCGGCCACCACACATGGAAATGGAGAGGAAAATGGCGTTGCTGTGTTGGGCAGCCGAGTGGCCCAAGCGAGAGTGACTGAATAGAGATTCAATTTTTGCCACTCTTAAGATTGACCAATTCACTCTGTTACTTACATGTGGGGTCACCTGAATCACTGACAATAGACCAGGGTGGCAAATCTGTTGCCACTGGACTCATAAGAGTGGCAAATGATTAAATTTTCCTATTATATGAGTCGCGCCAGGCAGCCAAGTCCGAGTCGCCGAGAGCCCAAGACGCTGGGCTGACCGGCTGATGTGCATAAAAAACGGATTGAATAAGAATCGAATAGTCTCAAATACAAATACGAATGTTCTTGAATACGAATACGGATATGAATATTCTCAAATATGGATACGAATATTGTAGAATATGAACATTTTTAAATACGAATTTTGCTTACCACATTAACGCTTTCTCAAATATAAATATCGAATAAAAAGAACTATCCGTTTCCCACCCTACCAGCGGCCAGCGCCATCCGTACCCGCCCGGCGTGTGCCCACTCCCACTGACGGTGGTATCGCTGGCAATGGCACGTGCGGAAGCAAGCAAATCTTCTCCGCGCGGGCGTGGGAGAGTGCATTGCATTTCCTTTCCTTCTCTGGCGCGGCACCAGTGCGCTAGCGCGTGGCGGAGGCCGGCGTACACCTGCTGATGAGTCATGGCACAACGGTCCGGCCGAGCGGAAGCGTCCCAGATCATGGCGAGAGCCACTGCTCATCCCCGACCCCCAAACCGTCACCCGGAGCGCGCAAAGCAGCCAAGGACGAGGGTTCCAGGAGCGGCGGCGAGGTCTCGTCGACTCGCCCAGCGGA
This sequence comes from Dendrocalamus latiflorus, assembly GCA_017311315.1. NCBI lineage: Eukaryota > Viridiplantae > Streptophyta > Magnoliopsida > Poales > Poaceae > Dendrocalamus > Dendrocalamus latiflorus. The sequence continues at coordinate 25,352,200 of CM029671.1, read as the reverse complement.
CGCGGCCGGTCGGTTTGGCCGTGGTTGACCTGGCAGCCGCCGGCTAGCGCACCGTATGACCATGAGATCTACGGACGCGGGCTGCCTGGCCTCCTGTTGCTACTCCGCTGGGCAACGCTATTACGCGGATAGAGAACTACCGATTCGAATCTGCCACCACCCCGAATCCACAATACATATGACGTATTAAGAAGCAGATAAAATGAGTGACAGCAAGATAGAAAAGTATGTATGTATGATCAGCAGCTGTACCTTTGCCCAGTCCATGAATTGATCTTGAGCCAAAAAAGAAAAGTTTTTTTTCTTACGCAACACGAGATGCTCACTACAAGAAACATGGTAATGGATTTTTTCCCCAGGAGGGTAGTCGTGCATACCATCATAACCATTCGGAGAGGTTCGATCATATCGTATATCCATTCTTACCGCTGCTATGCATATGAACACAACGACTTTTGACCCAAAAAAATGAATTATACTTCTCTTTGGGGAGGGGCAAGGAGCATAAGAGGGTGTGTGCATTGCATGGCTAGGGAATATCTTCCCGTAATCTCTCATTAACCGCATCTTTTTTAGCCATATAGAGACAAGAGTAAAACTAGAAACTAACACTTGACGAAACACATAATTATTAACCTCTAAATCATCGCAAGGAAAATTCAAAATTGACGCTTTGGCTTTGATTCTGCAACTGTAACTCGGATCTGTCTGCCATCCAGGTCCTACATACCAACAACACCATACACTCAGTTAGCATACCTATTCAAAACAACAATATGAAGAACACTCAGTCAGCATACCTATTCAAAACAACAATGTGAAGAACTATACAGGTCACATCAAGCAACTAGCAAGAGAATATGTTAGAACTTGACATGGTAAAAACAATATGCAAGACTTACAATGCCATCAAGGTTTGATATCGCGTTGGTGACTTCTTCGGCAGAGCCATAGGTGACGAAACCAAAACCCCTTGACCTGCCGCTTTCCCTGTCATAGATGACCTTAGCATCAAGCACCTTTCCTTGCTCGCTGAACAGGTTCTCGAGCGTTGAGTTGTCTACTCCCCAAGAAAGGTTCCCCACGTAGACCTTGTTGGATGAATCAAAGCTGCCACCACCCCTTGGTCCTCTTGGTGCGAATTCGTCGCGAGGTGGTGGTGGCCCTGAGTTTACCCTCAGAGCTCTTCCTTGAAATGTCTATTTTGAGATTCAATCAGTCAATAGTCCAACGTAATGTACAATACATGAATACATGACAAGCAATTCAGTATCAAACAATTTAGCCAATAAAAATAAGTAGCACGTCTGGTTATACTTGGAATCAGATTTCAGGGCTTTACCAATTGAATCTTAAGTAGAAACTTTTGCTTTTGGTGCATAAACAGTCAGCAAAATGTCTATAATCTTCATATAACATCGATGTATAAACAACTTCCTGCATAGTGCTGTATATATTTTCTCTACAGCTATTTCACCTATTCCAGAAGCGTATATACCAAGGGAAGGTGACTTAAAAACATGGGAGTATACTCACATAGCCATTGAATTGCTCGACGGCCGCTCCAACTTCTTCAGTTGTAGACATTGTCACGAATCCAAATCCACGGCTTCTCCCAGTCATTCTATCATACACAACCTGAAAAAAAAATTGGAAATCTTATATCATGGAAATAAGGGCTCAAGACGTGCATGCTGCTCTGCTGTTGGACAATTGAACATCAATAGACCATTTGTGGTCATAATTTACCACGCTATTGAACCAATTCGATAGTAGTCCAAACTGGAAAAATTTTACAATATCTAATATTAGTCCTGAAGAAAAAACAATTCCATTGCAACGATTCTTCATCTATCGTATGACTTGACAATAAAACTGAAACAAAATGTCCTGACTCTCTCAAGCTAGTCCAGCCAAACCATGCAACACTGAGCAGAATTTTAGATTTTTTTTTGGAGGAGATTAGATTATTTAAATCAACGCAGGTACAATTTATGTGAAACCAGTTACGAGACGAGGCTATTAATGTATACTACCTCGACCATCTCGACGGAGCCGGCCTGCTCGAAGAGCCCAGCGAGCTGCGCACTGTCGACGCTGAACGGCAGGTTGCCGACGAACACCTTCAGGTCCTCGGAGAACTCCGCCTCCGACTCCCCTCCCTCATCCTGCTCCACATCCTCCGTCTCGATCTCCGACGACACCGCGACGGCCACGGGCGCCAGGAGCCGCTGCCTCCGCGGCGTCAGCAACGCCAACACGGTGCGCAGCCGCAGGGGCGGCCTGCAGGGGAATGAGGGAGCGGAAGGGGTGGGCCTGGCGGAGGAGAGGTGGAGAAAATTGGGGGAGAGCGAGGTGGAGAAGAGGGTGGCCGCCATGACAGGACGAGGCTTTGGAGATAAGGTTCCGGGGTCTGGAGGCCAAGTGGGAGGAGGTGGGAGTGGGAGTGGCGCTAGTATTATATAGTGTACTGTACATGGGGAATGGCTAACGGTCTGGATATTTTCTCCTGCAAAGATACTTGGTGATAGTATTAAGGGAGTGTGTGGCCCACTGTCAGTGTAAGAATGACGTTGGCCGGCTGGTTTTTTTTAGGGGCAAAGGCTCACCCGTACACAACCCATACACACAACTCACACCACAAGCACACATACATGCGCGTCAATTACATATGAAAGAAAATTAATCAGAAGCTCAAAAGACCTCCGAAGTATAGGTACATGTTGTCATACTAAACGTGTATGCGTGTATACCCGTTTTATTCAGGTAAGTGCGCACGTCAAGCCAGGCCGCGGAGCGGCATCGCGCTCCAGCCAACTGAGCCGCGGGCGGGCTCCGGAGCTCGAAGTTAGCTGTATGTTTGGATGTTTCAGTGCACTGGAAAAACTACGAGCACAAATACTAACACACGATCTTTTAATTTTTTTAGTAAGTTGCAGGTTTCATCTGTAGGAATCTTCTGTATTATTATGGTTGAGTTAATAGACAACTTCATTTAAAAAACATATACCAACAAATGTTTATAGGGTGGTAGTTGGTCCAGAGGAGCCGACCCTTCCCCTCCCCAGCGCTCGCGCCGACTCCTCTCCCCTTTGCCTTGCCGCTGCTGGAGCACGCCGCCGGTAGCTTGTGCGGGTGCTAGGAAGGCGGCGGCGGGGCTTCACCTGGATCTGGGCGGCGGCTTCGAGATCTGGGTGACGGGTTTGAGGTGGCCGGACCCCTGTGGAGGTCGCCGGCGGAGGCAGCGCGGCGCGAGCGGTGGCCGTCTTCCTCATCGCCAGATCAGGCCGCCGCCACCTGAGCCGCCTCTTCTTGCGCATCCGCCGCCGGATCCGGCGGCCCCGCGCCAGATCCGGCCACCTCCGATCCGGATCCGGCCGCTGCCGGACTGGCGCCGCGCGGATCTGGCCGCCTCTGGGCCAGATCCGGTCGTCTTCGGCCGCCTCCCGCCCGGATCCGCCCGCTCCTCCTTGGCGCCGTCCCGGGTGTGGCCCTCGCCGCTCGGATCTGGCTTCGTCGCCGGCACGACGGAGATGGCGGCGAGCGGCTTCGGTGCGCGTCGGAGGTCGGCACGAAGGCGGCAGCCTCGGTTTGGGCGATTCATTTAGTGGCACTCCATCTCCATCTTCTAGTTCCGCGCGACTGCGGTCTCGGGTTGGCGTATCGCCGGGCTCCCGACTGGATTTGGTCAGCTCAAGCAGCAAGAGTGCTCATCAGTTCGGTGCTCTGATACTGGATCAGCCATTATTGGCGGTGCAGTTCCATTTTGGTGCTACTGCACTTAGGGACCCATTCCAGCAGGAGCAGAAGTTGCAGGTTGAGATGTTTAGAAGGAGCAACAGTGGGTTCAACCTGAAGGTTGATAGTCCAAGCGGCACTGGGACGATGTCGTCGGCGAGGTCTTTCATGTCATCCCTGAGCATGGATGGTAGTGTGGCTAGCTTGGACGGGAAACCGCCGTTCCTTTTGATCGGCGGGCCAGTGGCCAGCGACCCGGTGATTGCGCTCCTTGCGCCCTAGCGGCGGTGCACTGGCAGAGGGGAGGATGGCAGTGGCAAGTGGGCCATCACAGGCAGGTGCCATTACTCAAAGAAGAGGAAATTGTGAATTAAGAGGTCGATCAGACCCCCGGATGAATGCTCATGGCGGATGGTGGCGGTCTATTTTGTGTGTGGGTAATGCGTGTGGTGCTGTGGAGGTGCTGGCGAAAGCCTTGCCGGTGTACTTATCGGTCCCGACAACGATGACGCCTTCGGGCGCCATTTTCCTTCTTGGGGGTGTTGTCTTGGCACTCCACAGCTCTCATGTTTTCTGATCTCCAGGTGAAAACCTTGCCTCGGTGAGGCGGGCGGCGTTGGCGACCCTTGTCGTCTCCTTGGAGGCGTCGCCTAGGAGGCCCTTCTTCACGCAAAGTAGACCGAAGTTTGGGTGGCGCAGTCGTTTGAGGATAGGGTCTTGGTTGAAAGCAAGGACGGAGAAGAAGTTCTGAAGCGTAGTCTTTCTAGCTTTTTTCATAGTCCTTAAGCTCTCTTTTTCGATGTTGTATGATCCTCAGTTATGAGGCTTTGAGTCTAAGAGCTCGTGTAACTTGTGGTTGTATTGGCTGTATATATCCCTCGTGGATATAGAGGCTGGATTTTATATCCTTTATCTAAAAAAACAGCAGGTGCCCTGCTCTTGCCAGACGATGAACAAACAAATTAACCAAACGGCAACAAGAAAGTTATAGCGTATGAACCCAAAATACGGGGCACTAGAATCTCAGGCATAGTAGCTTTGTCTTGCAGTGCATAGAATAAGAAAATGCATGAGTGCATGACATTATGACATACACTACAAGTCTACAACTTTATTTGGCTTAACAGTACCACACTTAGTGCCATGGAGGAAACAATCATCGTAATCATGTAAAAAGTGTTGGACTGATCTCTCTCCCGATTAGCCCAACGGCTAATCGGGGCCTTGACCCGCGCCCTGATCGGGGGCGCCCAGCCCATCTGTTGGCTGGTGGGCCCCCGTCGCGTTGCGCTATATATAAAGGGGTGGGGGCCGGTGGCTCTAGTTACGAGGTTGGCCTGAGCCGTACATCCCCACTGACACACAAACCCTAGACCGATCTAGAGGGGGCGCAGTCAGCGACGGGAAGCTTCACCGGATCTGCGCCGCCGCCACCTCCGCCGCCAGAGAGACGTCGCCGCCAGGGAGACGCCGCTCCTTCTTCCCCGACCGTCGCTGCCCGTGCGCAGACCTCACCAGCGAACTAGCGATGGTCGGCTCTTCATCCAACGCGACGGACGGTCAGTACCCTCTCTCTCCCTTCCCTCTCAGATCTAGAACCCCAAGCGCACAGAAAAGAACGACAATGGTATCAGAGCGGGTCTTACGGGTGCGGTCGCCGCCGTCGTGTGCGCCGGGTAGCCGCGCCGCCGCTCCGCTCGGGGTTGCCCTCCGTGCGCCGCCCTGCGCGCGTGCGCCGCCGCTTCCCCGCTCGGGGCCGCCCGCCCTCCTCGCACCGGGCTCCGATGGCGCCGCCGCGCCGCCGCATCCGCTCCGCGCTGCCGCTGCTCACCGCCGCACAGCGCCTTGCGCGCGGGAGCCAGCCGCTTCCGCTGCTCCCGATGGCGCGCCGCTGCCGCGCCTCCCATGGCGCCGCCGCGCTCCGCTTGGGGCCGGCACCGAGCGCCGCCGCTTGGAGCCGCTGCCACGCCGCCGCTACCAGCCCCAACGCCTGATCCGAAATTTTCGGGTGGAGGCCCGTTTTTTGAACTAGGGTTAGGGTTTGGGGCTGTTTTGTTTCGGCTGAGGCGGATGTGAGCCGTCCGATCAGATCAGATGGTCATTATTCTTGCGGGCTGAGGTTTTTTTATGGGCCGCGCGCATGAGGCTGTTTTATGGGCCGCGTCTTTTGGGCCGCGGCTGCAGGAATGGGCCAATTTGGCCAATTGCACAGTAATTGATTTTTATTGATTTTCAGAAGCATTTTTTTAGTGAATTTGATTGAAATTTGATCCAAAATCTCTGTAATTTTTTTGCACCAACATGTTAATTTTTTCAGAGATTTAATGTGTACAGTATAATGCTTCTGTATAATGAATTATTTTAGAATAATTACAGTTTCCGCTGCAAAAGTTAATGTTGATTGATTTTCATTATTAGATTCGAACCAACGGGAGAATTTAATTTTGAAAAAATAGATATAAATCCCAGATAATTATGATATTGTTATTTTCTGACCAACGTTGATAATAACAGTATTATAATTTTTAATTGATGATTTTATGCATTATTTCTATTTCTGCCCAACGGTGATGTAGATTTAATGTATAGATAAAATTGTTTTAAATTGTATGTCGTATTTTTGACCAACGTTGGAAATAAGGCATATAATTTTGCTGTTACGTTCTCACTTTATTTGAAATATTTTTCAGGCGGATACAACTTGATGAGTTGTATCAGAGAGATCCCCACTCTTAAAGGAGATAATTATGGAGAGTGGAAGAAAAAGATAGACTTAGCGTTTATCTTGGCTGAGGTGGACTGGGTTCTCACTACAGCACGTCCCACTGAGCCTATGGCACCAGTGAGGGATCAAAATGAGGATGATACTGCTTGGCAGAAAAGACAGATGGATCATGCTCCCTTACAGATGTCTTATGATCTTGATCATAAGAAATGGACCACAGCCAACAAGAAATGTATGGCTGTGATAAAGAACACAATTGAGCCTGCAATTGTGGGCTCAATTGCAAAGTGTGACACTGTCACAGAGTACCTTGATAAGATAAAGAGTCAGTTCACTGGCTCTCCAAAGACTTATGCTACACAGCTGATTAAGCAGCTTGTGACAGAAAGGTACTCTGGCAGTGGCAGTGGCATAAGAGAGCACATACTAAGGATGAGCAACTTGGCATCTAAGCTTAAACCAATGGATTTGGCTCTCAAGGATGAGTTCCTTATTCATTTGGTTTTTGCTTCCTTGCCCAAAGAGTTTGACACATTTGTTGTCAACTACAATATGCAGCCCGAGAAATGGGACTTGGAAAAATGCATAGCTATGTGTGTGCAAGAGGAGGAAAGAATTAAATCCTCACATGGTGGTTCTATCAACTATGTGAAGGATAACAAGAAAAAGAATTTTAACAGTAACTCCTTCTCAAAGAACAAGGGAAAAGCCTCTGTCCATCAGCCTCAACAGAATAAATTTGCTGTAGACAAAGATCAATGTCTTCACTGCAAGAAGACAGGACACTACAAGAAGAACTGTCCTGATTACTTAAAGATGATAATGACAAAGAAAGGTGAGAACATTATTACCTTTATAAATGAATGTCTGTATGTGCAATATTCGAAATCCACTTGGTGGATTGACTCAGGAGCAACTGTTCATGTTGCTAATTCCTTACAGGGATTCCGTTCGACGAGGACTACGCAAAGAAACGAAAGATGCATTAAAGTTGCAAATGGAGTCCAAGCTGAAGTTGAAGCCGTTGGCGATCTTTCATTAGAGTTAGCTAATGGCTCCAATCATTTACTTAGAGATGTCCTTTTTGTTCCCTCTTTACAGAGGAATTTGATTAGTGTTTCAAATTTGAACAAAAATGGTTATGATTGTAATTTTGGAAATGACAAGTGTGAAATAATGTTTAATAAAGAATGTGTTGGTCTTGCCATCTTACAGAATGAGCTTTATTTGTTATCATTATGTGATGATGTGAATGTCGTATGCGATAATGGGAACGTCGCGTGCGAGAAAGTGATTGAATCCTCGTCTACGAATGTAAACAGAAAACGAAAGAGAACTCTAGATGAGTCGTCGAAATTATGGCACTGTCGTTTAGGCCATATTTCGAGGGGGAGAATAGAAAGACTAGTTAAGAATGATATTCTTCCTCCATTAGAGTTATCAGACTTAGAACAATGCAGAGAATGCATTAAAGGAAAATATGTAAAGAAAATTAAAAAAGACGCTAAAAGAAGCACAGGAGTTCTACAAATTATTCACACAGATATTTGTGGTCCTTTTCCTGTGAAAAGTGTGGATGGATATGACTCGTTCATAACATTCACAGATGATTACTCCCGTTATGGATATATTTATCCAATCAAAGAAAGAAATGAAGCCTTGGATAAATTCAAGATATTTAAGGCTGAAATTGAAAACCAACACGATTTAAAGATCAAGATAGTCCGATCTGACCGTGGGGGAGTACTACGGTCGACATACCCCATGTGGACAAGTTCCTGGACCTTTTGCAAGGTTTTTACAGGAAAATGGAATAGTGGCCCAGTATTCTACACCGGGCGAACCTCAGCAAAATGGAGTAGCTGAAAGACGCAACCGTACCCTGATGGATATGGTGCGAAGCATGATGAGCTATTCCACACTGCCATTGAGTTTATGGATGGAGGCGTTGAAAACCGCCATTCATATTCTCAACAGAGTGCCTAGTAAGTCGGTGCCTAAAACACCGTACGAGATGTGGACATGAAGAGTTCCCTCACTAAACCACTTACGTGTGTGGGGGAGTCCTGCTGAGGCTAAAGTATTTAACCCAAACCTTGGGAAGCTTGATCCCAAAACAGTAAATTGCCATTTCATTGGCTACCCTGAAAAGTCAAAAGGTTTTCGTTTCTACTGTCCAGATAGATATACAAAGTTTGTAGAAACGAAACACGCTGTCTTCTTAGAGGATGAAATGATGAGAGGAAGTATGGTAGCTTGTGAGATTAATCTTGAAGAGAAGCGGGTGTATGCGCCCACTCCGATGATTCAAGAGTCATTCTTCACACTACCTGCTGTCGCTGCACCGACGATGCAAGACACTGTGGTGCCAGCACCTGTTATTGTTCCTCCTTTGGCAACAATGAATGAGAATCAGGAACCTGTTCTTCAGGATCCTATAGATCCGATTGCCACAGATGAGGGGGAGCAACAGCAGCCTCAAACAGAAGATGTACCAAATGAGGAGGCCCCGAGGAGGTCTCAAAGAGTAAGAAGATCAGCTATTTCTGATGATTATCAGATTTATCATACAGAGGAATTTCAAATGGAGGAGGATCCCACCTCATTTGAAGAAGCCATGAGAAGCGAAAATTCCTCAAAATGGCTTGAGGCCATGGAAGAGGAAATGAGGTCTATGAAGAGTAATAAAGTCTGAAACTTGGAAATTATTCCTAAAGGAGCCAAAACAGTAGGCTGTAAATGGGTCTACAAGACAAAGCTTGACTCACAAGGGAATATAGAAAGATACAAAGCGCGACTTGTGGCAAAAGGCTTTACGCAAAGAGAAGGGATTGATTACAATGAGACCTTTTCTCCAGTCTCATGTAAAGATTCCTTCAGAATCATAATGGCATTAGTAGCAATTATGATTTAGAGTTACATCAGATGGATGTAAAGACGACATTTCTTAATGGGGATTTGGAGGAAAATGTTTACATGGCACAACCGAAAGGTTTTGTCGTGGAAGGAAATGAAAGAATGGGATGCCGCCTAAAGAAATCGATTTATGGGTTAAAACAAGCTTCAAGACAGTGGTACTTGAAGTTTGACAGTACAATAAGAAAATTTGGATTTAAAGAAAATGTAGAGGACAACTGTGTTTATGAAAAGTTTAAAGATGGGAAGTTTATCTTTCTAATCCTGTATGTGGATGATATCCTACTAGCTAGTAGTGATGTTAGTCTGCTACTGGAGACAAAGAAGTTTTTGTCCTCAAACTTTGATATGAAAGATCTTGGTGAAGCTTCGTTCGTTCTAGGCATCGAAATTCACCGGGATAGAAACAAAGGGACATTGTGACTATCGCAAAAGACATACATAGAGAAAATCTTAAAGAAATTTGGTATGCATAAATGTAGTCCTTCACCTGCACCTATAGTCAAGGGCGACAGATATGGGGATTTTCAATGCCCCAGGAACCAGTATGAGATCGATCAAATGAAAGCGGTTCCATATGCTTCAGCTGTCGGAAGCTTACAATATGCTCAAGTATGCACACGCCCTGACTTAGCATTTGTTACCGGGTTACTTGGCAGATTCCAGAGCAATCCTGGAATAGAACATTGGAAATTGATAAAGAAAGTCTTGCGTTATTTGCAAGGAACAAAAGGCCTCATGATGAAATATAGAAGATCAGATTCACTCCATATAGTGGGGTATACAGATTCTGATTTTGCGGGAGATGATAGAAAGTCTACATCCGGATATGTATTCACTCTCGCTGGAGGAGCTATATCGTGGAAAAGCTCAAAGCAAACCGTCACTACATCGTCCACAATGTATGCCGAGTTTGTAGCATGTTATGAGGCTACGGGGCAGGTGAACTGGCTAAAGAAGTTCATACCCGGTTTAAAAGTGGTTGACGACATCAATAGACCACTTAAGTTGTACTGCGATAATGAACCCGCAGTAATGTATGCCCACAACAATAAGTCAAGTGGTGCTGCCAAACACATTGACATAAAGTACTATGTTGTGAAAGATAAAGTTCGGGATCAAATTATAAGTCTTGAGCATATAAGTACCGCAAAGATGTTAGCGGATCCGCTTACTAAAGGCTTACCACCCAACGTGTTCAGAGAACATGTAGCCGGCATGGGTTTAAGGGAAAGCCTATGATTCCTGGACTAAAAGATGGTCCAAAAGATTAAAATAACTATTTCAGAACAGAGAGGTGTATTGTAGCTGTTAAATCTATCGGCGATTGACCGTGACGACGAGACATGTTCTTTGCACTAATCTGTGATGGAGTGAGTGAAAGTCAAAAGTAATTAAAGATAAAGCATAAATGAGATCAAGGGGGAGAATGTTGGATTGATCTCTCTCCCGATTAGCCCAACGGCTAATCGGGGCCTTGACCCGCGCCCTGATCGGGGGCGCCCAGCCCATCTGTTGGCTGGTGGGCTGTAACACCCCGCCCACTCTCTGGGCCAAGATGCTACCACCTCTACAAACTCTTACCGATTCATCAATACTAGAAGAATTTAAACCAACACTAAATTTATTCATACTACTGCGTTCAGAAACAACATAGTTTTTTTTTGAGATTACTCTAGCCTAACAAAGCTAAAGTACACTGACAAAAGTGATACATGAGTGCTGCTGGTTCGTGCCAGTTATCCATGTGCTACTCCCGCCCGCATGTCGTCCTCGACGATCACCTAAAAAAACATCAACAAAGCAAGGCTGAGCCTACCGACTCAGCAAGTACGAAGCAAAATAGCAAATAACAGGTTCATTCATTAGACCATTATCATTCCATTTTCATTAACCACTTTTCCAGTTAACCTCTTTCCCCTTTAACCACTTTACGATTCGATGATCTGATCATCACGCTTACGCACGTGCACTCTTTCTTAACTCTTTAGCCTACACTACTATACGGTTAACACTTCCCATCTCTGTGGACTGCACCTCACTATTTCTGTAACTATTCTACCGCCATCACTTCCCATTTCTGTGCGCTGCTCCTCACTATCCCTGTAATATTCTACAATCCTCACTTCCCAACTCTGTGAGCTATTCCTCACTATCTCTATATTGTTCTACTAACACAACCTGAAAACAATTTAACCCAGCCAACATACTCCGCATACATAACCATGCTTGTACCACCATTCTCAAGGCTCCACGTTGAGCGTACATATTTCACATACATTTCATATTCCACATTGCCAAATCATGTATGCAATGCAATGCATCTCTGCTCTACATGCACCTTTGCTCATCATAATGCGAAAATATCATCATATTCATAACATCATTCTCATAGCCAAGCAATGCAATGCCATCAATGCCATGCCTCATTACTCTACATGCTCATATGCTCTTCACTTTGCAAGTACCGGTACTGCCGAGTGAACATCCGTCGATGTACACCCATCGTGGGCCCGCCCTCATAGGCACGGGACCCCTCCACTCCCGTGGAGGCCTACCGAAGTAGGTCTTACTCAAGAGCACTCCGGATTAGTCCACTAGCTTTACTCATAGCTAGGGACTTTCTCACCGCCCTCACTCTTGAGTGCTCCTCATGCCAATGCACATGCTCATGATCATATCCACGCTCATCACTAGCATTACTAGTAGACAAGCATCTTTGCCTACCTCACTCCTTCATCATTATCATCGTTTACCATGCAACCTTATGTCAGGTAAACATCACATTTCCACATAGATATCATGTAATCAACGCATTTCTACATAAATATCATGTAAACATCACAGTTCCATATAAGCATCACCATATCAGGTAAACATCACCTATTTTATAAACCCCACGGTCTGCCGCCCTACCATGCACTTGTGTGTTCATTTATGCATGTCAACTTGCCATGTATTAACGTTCATCATTCATCTTTTCTCAATATGCACCCGGAAAAGGTAAACTTACCCCAAATCATTCAATTTAACCGAAATCACTACCCGAATTCACCGCTTTACAATGCAGTTGCCTGGAATTGACGCGTGGACGGCTCCGACCCGGGACCTCCACCTGCGTACAAGATAACCCGACTCAACGGCAAATAAAAATCAGAGCATAAACGGAGAACAACGACTCTAAGCGCAAATCCCGATCGCTGGCGTAAACGCCCGGATTTTGAGGGACCTGTCGCGTAGGTGCCGAACCCATTTTTTTCTCTTTCTTTTTCTCCTCTTTTCTTTTCTTTCTCTTTTCTTTTCCTTCTCTCTCCCTTCTTCCTTTTCTTTTCTTTCTCTTTTCTTTTCTCCCCTCCTCACCTGGCTCCTTCTCTTTCCCCTACTCCCATCGGCCGAATGGCCTTCCCAGGGGCGCGCGCGGCGGCACGCAAGGCCGGCCGGCGACCCCCTCACCGCCGGCGGCTCCTCCTGCCGCCCCCCTCTACCTTCCTCCTCCACTCTCTCCCTTTCTTTCTCTCTCCGCCGGCCGGGCCTGGGGCGGCGTGGCGGCGCATGGCCGGCTCGGCCTCGCCGGCCCCCATCCCGCCGCCGGCCTCCGCCTCCGATTGCCTCCCCTCTCCTGCTAGCGGCGCGGAGGGCCTCGTCCCGTGGATCTAGGGCGCCGCCGGCGGCTCCTCCCCAAACCGGCCGCCTCCACGGCGTCGGCGTCTCCCCCACCGGCCCCCCTACTCCTCCCCGCCGTTCCCCCTCTACTGCGCCTCGGGTCCGGGCCGGACCCGTGCCCTCCCCTTGCGCGCGCGGTGGCGGCAGGGCGCTGCCCGGCCGGCACGGCCAACGGCCGCTTCCTCCGCCCTCGGATGTACCAGCCACGGCATCAATGCCGGTCGGTGCCCTGCGCCACTAATCGTCACCGCCATCCGTCGCCTCGGCTTCGGCTCAACGGCACTCGGCCTTGTCCCCTACTATTACTCGTTGATTTGCTCCTACGGATGGAAGGTGAGGCTTACCCGATTGCCGAGCTAGAGAAAGGATGGGCGTGGACGAGGTTGGGAAGTTCGGGTGGTCCTTCCCCTGGCCGCCATGGCCGGCCGCTCCCTTGCCCTTCCTCCTCTGGGCTTCGTCTCCCTCGCCTCCTTCCTGCGGTGGTCTTCGGCTTGGGACTTGGGGCTATGGCAGAAAAGTGGAGTGGGTGCAGTGGCTTTGTGATGTCTTGTCTACTTAAGAAGCATGGCTATCACACTCACTGCGAAATGTCGCTTCTACCTCTCCCCTTTTTGCCTTGGCTGACTATGGCCCTAAGGGCTTTTTGGTCCAGGGGTTTTTGGGGTTTCTACTGCAGTGATAAGTCGGTAAAAGGTAAGGTAAGAAACTGTCGGATGATGAAAACCCTGAAACGCGAGATGGTGCCGATTGTCCCTAGGCGATCCGGGAACCTCTGAGAGCGCTAAATATTCGGCTCTCTAGACGGTGCCGATCGTCCTGGGATGGTCTGGGAACCTCTGCGCGCGACACTAAGTCGACACTCTAAAAGTCGATGGGTCTGACGGCAAAATTCGCCCTTTATCCCTAATGTTTCCCTTTATGCAAATTTGGGGTTTTACATGGGCCCCCGTCGCGCTGCGCTATATATAAAGGGGTGGGGCCGGTGGCTCTAGTTACGAGGTTGGCCTGAGCCATACATCCCCACTGACACACAAACCCTAGACCGATCTAGAGGGGGCGCAGTCAGCGACGGGAAGCTTCACCGGATCTGCGCCGCCGCCACCTCCGCCGCCAGAGAGACGTCGCCGCCAGGGAGACGCCGCTCCTTCTTCCCCGACCGTCGTTGCCCGTGCGCAGACCTCACCAGTGAACCAGCGATGACCGGCTCTTCATCCAACGCGACGGACGGTCAGTACCCTCTCTCTCTCCCTTCCCTCTCAGATCTAGAACCCCAAGCGCACAGAAAAGAACGACAAAAAGTGCTCCCGCATACAACAGGACTAGCCTCCCTTGCCTACAAAATTTGTACAGCTAAGGATATCTGGTGTAAGTCTGCAACATGGCACTGCTACAATGTTATTCACTCGCCACGCTGGCAGGATCTTTCAAGCGCTCCCGCAGTATGTCACAGAGCTTACCGCAAGCATCCATACAGAGCTCTACTGCCTGTTGTTGAAGCAAGCAAAATGTTAGTAATTGCTACTGCTTTGATATGATCTCTTAATGTAGTAGATAAGACATACATTGGTGATTTTGCCGTCAGACCACTCTCCAGTAAGCGTAAGTTGTGTGATCTCCTTGAGGGCCGGCATGAAAGCTATCATAAGGCTTCCGTCTTGCCATGCTTCCTCATCTGAGGTTGGATCGATGATAATGTTCTTCCCAAAACAGGACTGGCACAAGTAGAAGTTAATTAGCTTCAAGTTCAAATATCTCTCGATTAAAGTACAGGCGTCATAAAGCAGAAAGAATGTGGAGGCATACCACAGATACAGATGTAACAAGGTCATACATCATGATCCCAGCATCAGCCAATGCAAGACTAGCGCAAGATATGATGATTGGAAGATCAACTGAAATCACAGAAACTCTAGTAAGGATGACAGTAGTTCAGATTTTTTTTAAGAAAAAAGTGCTGAAGAAAGAAATGGTGAGCAATAAAGGCTTCTATCAAACAACATGTGGGAAAGAGACACACAAGGATGTACCATCATATTGTACCTTCACGCTGGCAAACTGTGATAAAACACAGACTTAGAGTATTATCAATTTATCATGCCAAAATCTGTTCTTTTCATAAAATAAGTAAATACTACAATAAAACAGCATGTTCATGCCATGAACTTGTTAGGTATAACTTAGCCTTAATTTTATCTTACAATACCAAGAACAATAAGATTCCAGTGTGTTACTAAGATAAGCAACACTAGACATGACCACAATTTCCCAATTAGACTAAGATGAGCAACACTAGACATGAACACAATTTTCAAATAAGCACTGGAGCAGTAAACTAAAAAAACATTCCCAAAAAATGCAAAAGGTAATATATTGTAATATACTAACGACAACAAGCAAAGTCAAGAAACTTCTGTTCTATGGGCCTTTTGACATCACGAAGAGCTTTGCAACAACATTGCCACCACCGCAGACTGCACAGACCATAGACCAGAACGGCGACATCACGGGCGCCTTCAACATAAGAACTGCGGGGTTCAGCCTTGTGATCCCCACCCTGCATGGGGCGCGGATTCTCTGACGTAACGTCAGGTGACGTTGGGTCATTGACGTGTGGGCCCGCGAGCCGTGGGGCCCACGCGTCAGTGACCCAACGTCACCTGACTTACGTCAGAGAATCCCGCTCGCCCTGCATGAGCAAGCAGTCAGTGTGAGTTAGTGAAAGTGCAACAAAATCCTACAATACTTTTAAAACATTGAATGGAATTCGAAGAAAATATACACTGATGAATGAAAATGTTTTTGGGTTATGAGCTAACCAGATGTTCTACATCTACATCAATATAATGTTGAGCTAAGCTATTTTGAAGATGCTAAACAGCGTTTTCTCATAAGTTAATATGTGTGTGTGCATGCGTGTCCTCTAGAATCATTCATGACTGGTGATGAGTATTATTTTTTTTCCTAAAAGCAAGACATCACTAAAACCTTTCTGATACATGAATTCTAAATGGAACAATCTGACATGGCAAATCAATTATCTTATAATAGACGTTTCTTCTTCCGAAAGGAAATTCTGAAATATCTCTTTCAATGGTCCATGATGTATTGAAACATAAACTGAAATTGATGGATGCTAATAACAATACTTTGCTAGCCTGCGCGATGTCATGGGCAAACGCCTTTAATTCTTCATTAACACCGCAGAATGGATAAAATGTCTTCTGGCACTGCCCATTTTCATTGGAGAGTAGCACCTGCAAATGCATAACATGATTCGTCAGGGACATTTACACTGCTTCAGTAGCACCCTGCTTTAGCAAAAATAGGTATGTAACAATGTGCTATGCTCATAATGGTGCAGAAGCAAGCAGGCATTTCATTTGACACTTATAGAGAGTGGGTTTTACGTGAAGCCATGCTTCCCAGAGAGAGAGAGAGAGAGTCGCCTGGAGAATGGCCGCTGATCGCCGGAAGAAGGGATTTTTGCCGATGGTGGTTGCTGTCGTTAGGACTCGGGAGGAAGGAGATCAAGGAATGGACTCAAAACTCAAATCACTCAATGGACAATGAAGGCATGGTTGGTCGCATCTCGCATGGAGATGGAGCAGGCGAGCAAGAGCAGGAGCAGCCGTCGATCACTCGATGGAGAGAGAATGGAAGGGGATTGCTGGTATTGTAGTGGCCGATTGCTAGGGTTAGTGCTTCTTCACTTAGGGTATCTGTAGTGTATGAAAATAGAGGGTCTTAAGCCATCTTAAGGTCAACCTTATACATTACAGGGGTGACCTTAAGCACACTATAAGTAAAAAACTTAAGGCTGGTCCTCAAGTTAAAGACCTGGCCACAAGCATTAAAATACAATTTTTCTTTATATGCCAAGTGGGACCGTCTTAAAGCCCCTTGGGTTATATACACTATGGAGTCAGCCTTAAGTCTTAGATAGGACCCACCTTAAGGCCCCTTGGGTTATATACACTACAGATGCCCTTAGAGCAAGGCTAATAATATAGCCTTCAGCTGGCTGTATAGACACTTACAGCTCACTTATCAGCCCATTCATATAGTAGTTTACAGCCAGCTGAAGGCTGTATGACCCACTCCTTTCTCTCACAAAGTTTCTTGGTTCTTGTGCTTCAGCTGGCTGTAAACTTACAGCCCACCTCTCTTCTCTCTCCTCCACATCAACTTACAGCCTACTAATAGCCTCTTATTATACTTGCTCTTAGGAGTTGGGGTCTTGGCCGCCTCTTGCTCTTGGTCTTAAGGCCTGCTGCGGTCTCTGCCTGGGTCTAGGCCGTCTAGCTGACTGGCCGTTGGGGACCTTGGGCCCTTGGGGGGTTGGGTGTCTTGCCGTCTTGGGGAGTTGGGTCCTTTGGGGACGCCGAGCGGCTTGCGAGGTCGGTTTCCTTTGGTTTTATCGGTTTTTTCTAGTTTTTTTACAAAAACCGAATACCAAAAAAACTAATTTCTACAAAATATACTGAATACTGAATACTAGTCAAACCGACTTGAATGATATGGTGCAGTTTACACGGTGCAGTTTATTCAGTTTGGTTTTAAAATGGACAATCCTAGCAATGATACACGAGAGGATGAGGCCCTCAGGCAAGCGGTGGAGGTCCACGTTTTCATGGCCTTGACACAGGCGAGGAGAAATGTGCCTCGTCTCGCTAGTCCACCCGCACTGCTGTTGCGCCGCCTTGCATGGGCCTGTCGTGCGGCGCGGGCCTATAACGAAAACTGCAACTCTACAAGGGCCTCGTAAACCGTCAGTCATTAAGGTGTATCCGGTGATTGAAAATCCTTCACTCTATCGTCTACAGATGGACACCGGCGTATCGCACCAAAATATAGGCTATAGCTAGCTACAAGTTAACTCCGTGATCAGATTCTCAAAAGGAAAGCATGCCGGCAACGATGTCTCCATTTTTTTTTGAAATAACCCATTATCTTATTAATATGATAAAAAAATAAATGCCCTTTAAAAATTACAATAATAAAGGTATGTTTGTATTGGCATTTGTTGATAGTTTTTTGCTGTGGCTGATGAATAGTAGTGTATGATAAATAGTGGTGACTGATAGAAGCGGCGTATATAAGCTGTGCCATTCATATTGGCTTATGGTTTTTAGTTTTGGGCTTTTTGCTAAGTGCATTATGTAAAGAAAGAGAGCAAACGACGGTGCAACGCAAG
Organism: Dendrocalamus latiflorus; assembly: GCA_017311315.1. NCBI lineage: Eukaryota > Viridiplantae > Streptophyta > Magnoliopsida > Poales > Poaceae > Dendrocalamus > Dendrocalamus latiflorus. The sequence continues at coordinate 25,333,964 of CM029671.1, read as the reverse complement.
CCACTACAATATTTGGATCGTCATACGACTTACAGAACAGTAACATAGTAAAATATATAGTCTGTTACAACATAAAGTGGTGACAAATAGTAGTGGTTGATAGAAACACTTATAGAAATTGGGATGTTCATATTGGCTTTGACTTTTGAAAATAAAAGGCAGAATAGAAACAACTTATAGAAACTGGGTTATTCGTATTGGCTTTGGCTTTTGAAAGTAGAAGGCAGAAGTCAAAGCCAATACGAACATACCTTAATATTCTATCGCTAATTCATTTGGCGTGCATGTCACTAATTCATTTGGTTACAGAAGCCTTATCGCCATACTATTTGACGACATAACATATTGTTATTTAATTGACAAACTTATGTCGTTGATTGATTTCACTGATAGGTTAGTTTGGCCGATAGACCTCTGCTGCCAAATAATTTAGCGATAGTTTTTGTCGCCAATTGAAAAGGCATTGGAAGGTTAGTCTCCAATTGAAAAGGCGATGGAAGGATAGTCTGCCGGCATTTTATTTGATGATAGAGCTCTTGATGCTAATTCATTGATGATATAACTTCTATCGTCAAATTATTTAACGAGTGTTATTTTTGTAAGTTTTTTCAAGGTATTTCTTTGTCATATGAATAAAAAGGTGAGTTATTTTTAAAAAATAAATAGCTAGTTCTCTTCCTCTCCTCTCCTTTTTGATAGCGAGAATATAGATATTTTAAAATAAATCGCTAGTTCTCCACTTCTCTTTCTCTTCCTCTCCTTCTGACAGCGAGAATATATCCAAAGGAGAGTCAGCCTGTGAGTGGTCGTGATTGGTGAAAGGTGCCGTCACGGTCACAGACACCAGATCAGATCAACAATCTGTATACCAGCCTGCAAATCGATATTTCCTATCAGCTTCCAAGCCCGTACGAAGTCTTATCATGCACTTGAATCAGAGGCTGCGTAGCTTGGACCGTTCTGTACATGTCAACATCAACAATTTTCGAGTACGTACTACAGATCCTCGGAAGCTTCCTGGGAGGAAGAAGCAGCCTCTGATTCGATGGATGTACGCAAGACGAGCAGAAAAACACATCGAAGCAGGAAGAGTCAGTGACCATTGGGGCCGCTCCAACCGACTGCTAACTTCTATTTAAAATCATATTATAATGACTGTAATTTTTTAAAAAATATTTAATTAAAAAATAAAAGATAAAAACATTGTTATATCGTTAGAGACAACACAAAAGGAATAATAAAAAATTAAAACATAAAATAAAATTAAAAAGTATTTGAAATAACTTTTGAAAACTAAAAGTTAACTGTTTTTAAGCCGGTTGGAGCATAACCTAAATTTGACTGGATCGGCTTGACGGATACGTACGATAAGGACCCAAATGATGCTTGGAAGTTGGAATTGTTGTGCTTGATTTTGACGTGATTTAGCAATTATGCGTTGATGGTAGACTAGGCACAGCGAATTCTAATCCATGGATTGACCATTGAACATTACCACAAAAAAAATGGAGCAAAGGACCATAACATTCGAGGAGAGGATAGCTAACTAAGAGCACCAAAATTTTATGAGCAATTGGCAAATTAGTTCCATTAATAACTTGAGAATTAGTTCGTTAATTGTTGCACAATCCATCCACCCCCGACTCGTGGCAGAAGGGTGAAAAACACAAGGACAAACACCATCACCACCGACAACCATCTCTGCCACAAGCTGAGCCGCGCACCATGCGCCGTGCAACGAAGGGAGAAAAAAAAACAGGAAGATTTAGCTAGCAGAGGCCGGACTCGAGGAACCTGACGAACTGGAACAGGTTCATCCTGCCGTCCGTGCTCCCGCAGCTCGCCGCGATCATGGCCCCGCACGCGGCGGCGTCCTCCCGGAACCCCAGCCTCGCCAGGGCGCCCTGCAGGTCCGCCGCGTCGATGAACCCGTCCGTGTTGCCGTCGAACACGGCGAAGGCGCGCCGCACCTCGGCGAAGCTCGGCTCGTCGGCATCGAACAGCCTCGACACCTCGTCGTGGCCCACGCAGGGCTTGAGCCCCTCGCCGCCGCCGCTCACCCCCAGCCCTATCCTCTCCATGATCTCCTCCACCTCTTCCCTGCTCAGCACTAGAGCTGCCTCCTCCTCCTCATCTTCCTCCTCGACGCCGTCGCCGCGGCACGGCTCGGAGGGCGACGCCGCGTACGCGCACCTGGCGGCGGCCGCCGACGGGAGGAGCGACCTCGCGAACGACTGCAGGAAGGAGGAGTAGCTGTGGAAGAAGGCCGAGGCGGCAGCGCCGAGGAAGCCGAGGATGTAGGGGATGAGCAGGAGCGGCTCCCGGAACGAGAGCACGCGGCGGAGGAGCGGCGGCGACGTCGCCCTCATCTCGGCCATCGCAACCTGGAGATCGAGTCTGCTCAAAAACGTTGTGATCGATGTGTGTACAGGCTGAGGAGACGACTCGATTGTGTGCGTGGTTGGGGCTTTATATATTGAGCCGGCGGGGCTTGGAATATTAATCGCGGAGCTAGCGATCAGGTTTGGTCGAGAGCAAGCTCCCTGCATGCCCTCGGCATGGCGTGTGGGAAGCTGCCTGCGTGCTTCGCTCGGTGAGAGGGAGAGATGATTAGCTTTGTTATTTTCGACTTGCGTCAGATAACTTTTGCTGTTACTTAATAGTTTTGGGGAGTGTTTATCTAATTTTTTTGAGACATTAGACACATCGACACACGAATAACATATATAGTTTTTAGCTTGAAACGCTGTTTAAAGGATCAGTTTTGAGAAATTACTCTATTTGTTTCTATTTTTGAAAAAGTCAAAACTGAAAAATATATAACCTTAACCGCTTAGGCTGAAACATTAATAAGAAAATAAGAGCGGGAGAGTCGGAGTGGATGGACAAGAGAAATTGGTAGTCAATTTTAGGAGTAGTTGGGTACGGGTTCAATTTGCGCATCAGTTGACGCATGACAATCGATGCATGATTCATCAAGGGAAACTTCCGGGAAAGTGTGTTGAGGCTGCCTCGTCGTCTAGTTGTGTGCCTGGCTAGCCGGCAATAGTAACCGACTGGCCTACATGCATCCGGCTATCCGAGTTCATTTCTGGTGTATTTTCAAGGGGCTATCATTTTGATTTTGACGCACTCAGAGTGAACACAAGGAAAATTCGGATATGTTATTCGCAGAGCTTCCTAGCTGGAGGCATAAATTGTGAAAATCGTAGAGAATAAAAGACTATCTGAGTCGCACTTGCGTGTGTGATGGTGTGTGCGTCTCACTCCCTTGTGATCGTAGAAAAAAAAAATAGAAAAGCTATCTGAGTTGTGCAAATGTGATATGGACATGTTCAGATCCGATCAAGCATGTTGATGGCCTGTGTTCAAATCGCACCGTTTACTGTAAGAACCCTAATTTCGGAAAAGTCCCTCGTTGTGCGCATATAATTTCTCACGTAAGCAACACAAACCTGTTAATTGAATCAAACTTTATCTGGTACATGTTATGTTTACAGTACAGACAAGACATGTGCCACTGCTACAAAACTCATAGTACTTGTAAAATATGCAAGCATTTCAGCTGTTAAGCGAGAGCAGTGTAGTACGGGGTTCCAATAAAGCATGCATAAGTAGAAACGACCATTAGCTGTCACACCAGTACACCACGGTACGGCAAGGGAATCCCCTCGACATTACGATCTGGACCGGTTCCCAGACGACCTAGCCGCTCTCGCTCGCTGGCACGTGTGGATCGCAGCACGTCCAGGTGTCCAAACCAATAATTAGCCCTAAAATAATGGCTCTCGTGATCCTCTCGGCCATTTTCAATAGACGCACGTACGCTGATCCGGATCTAATGTCGGGCTAATCAAGCTTAGCGTTAAGGGCATCTCCAACAGTATAAGTTAGTTACTAGCTCTAAGATAACTTCTCCAATAATACTAACTTTAGCACATAGCTCATAACATAAATAGCCTCACATGACTTTCTCACATAATCTTGGAATGTGTGTATGAGACTAGCTCTTGATCAAGAGATAGCTTTTCTCTCTCTTCTATTAAAATATGAAATAATATACTTAGAGCTAGCTCATAAGTCACTGTTGGAGATGCTCTAAGCAAGTGGCTTCTCGCTGCCTGTAGGAGTGTCGGGGCAGTGTCGCTGCGGGTCAGGATGATACAATACTTCACAGCTCACAAGCATGTAGTAAAATCCAAGATGGCTCGATCGGTGAGCTTTAAAAGACGAGCCCTCGTGGGCGTGTGCGCGCACGTGTTCTTTTTGGCTTTAGCCCATAATTTTTTGTTTTAACATAAATATTTATGTAGATGTATTAAATATGTATAAATTGATAAGTTATTTAAAAAATAGTGTTCCACCATCCGTTTGTTTGTTTAGAAAAATAATAAGTTATAAACCATAATTTGAAAAGAAAAAGGCTACAATCTGATAGCTTAGCTTCATGTTGTGTTCGTTCGTCAGTACGGTTTGTGTGGTTTATTATTAGCTCGTTACGGGCTTGATCGACCGATTTAGCTGGCATCACATTCAGTACGTCCATCAGATCTGATCGGGCTGTAATATGACAGCTAAGTAAGACTTGGGAGCACTGGTAAGGAAGAGCATATTATGAACTTATAAACTAGTACGAACCAGCATATAGCAGTTGAGTATCAGTGTCGGCTGTCGCATACGGGACATTGTTTTATCCATATCTTGTTGTTTGGAGTGGTAAAACAATTAGCCTCTGTATTTATTTTTGAAGTTGCTGTGGTCCACGCAACGCCAAACTGAGCTTCAATAGCGCAAATTGTTCATGTACAAATGAAAAAAAAAATGATGTCCGGCCGGTAGCAAATGGTGCTTAATTGGGAGATTTTTGAGTTTGAACAAGGACGTTGCGTTGCGTGGATGCTAGACTCCGTCGGCAGAACCAAATGTGCAACAGGTATCGGCACATACGACAGATTTAGGCCCCATTTGGATTGTACGACCGTGCCTGACAACTAGAGGAGTGATAAATAAGAGCCACTTCAAAAGTTTACCATCAAGTGAAATGCAAAACAATTTCCTCAGTTAGCTAGGAAGAGCTAATAAGGTCAAAACATTGAAGATCAAAGCCTAAATAACCACAACAAAAACCACCACAAAAGACTGACAAATCAAGCCTTCACATGCCCGAGCAGAAAACTGAGAAAATCAGGTCTTCACATGCCTAGGCGGTCTGACCACTGTTACAATGTGGTCTGACCTCCAACTAGGGCCCGGTCTGACCTATGCTACATTAGCATTATGACCATTTGACTCCAAAACAGTAAAATCAACACAATGATCAAACCAAAAATTGCTCCAACTCTTAATCTACAGCTCCAAATCACTTAAAAATTGATACACACCTCTCAATGATGCTAGAAAACCTATTCAAATCAAAAATCTCGAAGATCATGGCTAAAATTCCAACCTTTTTTTAGTTCGAATGCAAAGTGCGCCAAAACCGGGCAAAACCAAAAAATAATGATTGAGAGGAGTTTATGGGAGGAATCAAACCAAGATGGCTAGTGATGGTTTCCCACATGTCCTAGAATACTCAAACTATTGCAAGAACCAAGCCAAAAGCCCTCAAGAGCAAACCTCCAAGATCACCCTTTATTCCATCTAAACCAGGCAAACTCAAGAACTTGCAATAGAAAGTGACTAGTTGGATGGTATCTGATCTTCAAATGATATCTCTATCACTTACACATACTTAGCACTAAGTAAGATCAAGAGGAGAGGAAAAAGAGGCAAAAACCCAAGCAAATCAAGAAAGTGACATCTCAAACTTGAGCACAAACACTTGGACAAATTTGAGATTCTATTGGTACTTAGAGATGAATATTTACAACTACTCCATTGAAAAGGATAAGAACCATAAGGGCAGCACACCCATAAGTGCTTATAACCTCCCACTAAAGCACTCCCCAAGTGCATCTACCTCTCCTCTGCTTGCTCGAACTTCTAAGCTACCTTTTCTCCTTTTTACTGTGGAGGCTTACCTACCACTCTCAATATAATCCTACAACCTGATACAAAGTGGATTCTATCCACCAACACATGGGCAAACCCAATAACCCAACATATAATAGGGTTTCACTCACACATGCACACTTATCAAAGCGTCATTTACACTTGACTCCAATAACCTAAATCCATTGTGCTTCATCCTCCTTTTCATGACATAAAACACTTTTTCGTATGAGACAATTTATCAAAATGTCTATCTACCGACATTTTCCCATTCCTTTATTCTAAAGCATCTCCGCATGCTTTGACATATAGCTTGTGGTGCTCAATGACTTGCCGTCAAGTCTTCACACATTCGGATTCCACCGAATCGCCTCTACTTGTATCGGCCCCAAATCACTTGGCACACCATATACACCATCTTATTTTTTTTACGATCTTTGTCTTTTCTATACCTCCCGATTGAGACATGTAGCCATTGCCGCCACCGCTGACCCGCATGGTGCCTGGCCACCACTCGGCATGGCCGCCGCTCGGTGCTCGCCTGCGCCGACCACGCTGGCCACACCGCCTCCTCGGCTCGATGTAGCCATTGGCGCTCGGCTTGCATTGGGCCAACTTGGTCGCACCGCCGTGGGTCGTGGCGCCACCAATCGTGTTGCCACCCGACCACGCCGCCCCCCAGCCGTGCCTCGGCCACTCGGCCAGTGCCGCCATCAGCCAAGCCCCACCCAGGGCCAGCCGTCGCTCAGCCAGCACGCTACCCTGGCCCACCGCGTCGGCTCTCCATTGTGCGCCGCCTCCGGCCAGCCGCGCTGATGCCGGCCTTAGCCCCTACGTTGGCCGGAATGAGAGAGAGGGAGAGAGATAGGATATATGGGAGAGAGAGGGACAGGAGAAATACACGAAAGAGAGATATATTAGAGATAGGAGAGGGAGATTAGGGATAAGAAAGGTAATTTGAATGAGTCAAGTGCTAATGGAAACATTTAGCAATTTTTAAAATAATATGATTGCTTTCCGTTTTCAGGGTGGTACACGAAGTGAAATCGATCCGTGGCCGGATGATGAGCAGACGGAGCTGGTGGCTGATCGACTTGCGCACGTAGGCCGGGAATCTGGTGCATACGCACGGCATGAAGTGGAATGTGGAAATTTAGCTATTTAGCTTTAGCCAAACTCCAACTGCCGCAAACACTTCAGAGAGGACCCGTCTTGGTTGACCAGTTTACCAACGAATTAAACATGCGTTCTAGCTTTTTCTACCGTTAGTCTTCTTGGAAGAATCAGGCGGCGACTCTGCACGAGACTTCGCTATTGGAGTGAAGCTTCATCCAGTTATATAGGGCCTGTTATCTCAGTTTGATTTTTTGGTTTCTGATTTTTTTCTTCACTATTTTAAATTTTATTTTTTTCTAGCTTTTTGGCTGGTTTTTTTTTCCGTATTCATTTGTATTATTTGTGATGGGTAACATATTTTTCTATTTTTTAAATTTAGTTACGTCAAATAATCAACTATTAGTTATAATATAATTACAGTTAATTATAGTATAATTTCAATTATAAATCAATTTATTTCAACCTAAGCCTAGCGGCACGCAGGCTAACAGGCAGTGCACAGCATCGGAAATATCCATTCATCAATCATCAGTGATCAGATATCGCATGCCATGCGATGCTCACAAGGGACGGTGGCGTTGAGATTGCGATCCGAATCATTAGTATTTATGATTCAATTCTACGATCGATCCTAACATACTGTTTCGATTCTAATCCTATGTCTGACCTTAAAATTGCAAAATAATGGTCATGATGTTCGGAATAACGATTTTTGAGATAACATGCTGCCACGATCCTACGATCCGAACTTCGATATACGTGCGGCACAGGCACACCACAGCGTGTACCCACTTGCACTTTTATGGGCCGTAGTTCTTCACATCTCGTGGGCCTGGGCTCGTTTGTGCTGCTTGCCCTGCTTCGTGGGCGTTTTTAGAGGCAGTATTGGGAGTCCTTTTCTTTTTCTTTGGCCTGCTGCTTCTTTTCTGCCATGATGCCTGTAGCAGCCGAGGACGCGCTCTGCTTGCCAGCACTGCACTTCTACTCGTATGTGATAAGAGTAATCTACAGCTGGTGGATGTTATCCTCAGTTTCATAGGCCATCGATCCACTTTGAAAACCTCAATGGCATAAATGCACCTAGTGTTAGATGGAAACAAAAGTAGCCATGTAGGATCACACAGCTTAGCCCTCGGTTGCCGGCTTGCTGTGCTGAACTGGAGAAGCTACTAGAGTCCGTGAATCGATCATGGTCCACCTCCCAAACCCCAATGTCCCGTTTGCTCTCATCATGGTCATTTTTTTTGATAAAGTTGCACCAAGTTTTGTTACAGAGTTCAACTACTGGAAGGGCTCTCATCATGGTCATATCTGCGCGAAATCTCGTCAGAAGTTCAGAACACTATCCGGCACTATCGCTTTTGTGAAAATTCTGGTTCTTCTGCACTTGAGTCGTTTGAAAGTGATTAAGGTTCAGATGATCAATCATAGATTATCTCTATGTCGACTGTGAAGAGGTCCTGCTGACGTCTGGGAATGAATTATCTTTTATCCTCTCAGAAATTGCGCACTGATTTGGTAAAAAAAATGCACACTGAAAGTTATCTGCGCAGACTCCACATTAGGGTCTCAAAGGTCAGAAGCAATCAGTAGCTTGCATCAACTTGACCACTTTTGGAATCGCATGATGAACACAGTTGACCTTGTTGGCGTAGTTGGCCCATCCTAGTGTCCACCAGCCTGGTTTCAGTTATCATCTCCGAATTCTATTTAGTCGTGTCACGCACAAAGACAATGACAATTTAGCTCAGACCTCAGGGAACAGGTAGTAATAGCACTCAACGAGTGGCAGCTGACCCAAATTTGTTCAACACTCTGACCTATTCAACACACATTGGCTCATCTATTTTGTCCAGAAACTGAAAGTCTGGTACTCAGAGACAGAAGGAAGTAAGCAAAACATGTCAGCCATTCTAACACACACAAAAAAAAAGCAGGAGCAAGAAGCAAAAGAGTCAATAAATCAACTTCAGATATCTCCCTCCAAAAGCACACACTATATTACCAGTACAATATAATTCCGTTGCTCCTTATCTTCACATTAGCTTATCAGTAAGGATGCGAGTGCGACAAGAATTGTGGCGAACATGGAGATCTTGGGAAGCTAACCTTTTGGGCCGTGCAGCCAGCAATATCTTTTTCCGTGTACGATAAAGTTAGTCTGGGAGGCTGGGACTTCTTGCCCCTTATCTTTTGTAAGATAAAGTTATGTTAGGTAGGTAGCCAATTGCATTAAGGTGGGCTTTAGGAAAGAGTTCTTTTCCGTGTGATTTCCAGTGCTCCATGATTAGGTGCCTACCGTCGAAGAAACAAGAAGGCGGGCGGCTCATGACCTCGCAGCCGCAGCTATTTAATCTCGGCGTATCATCGAGCCAAGACTAGGAGACTGCTGCTAGGAGTCGGAAGGCATGGGAAGATCGGCGGGCGGCCGTTTGCTGCTGATCCTGCTCTCTCTCCATCTCATCGTCGCCTCCTCTCACGCAGCTCGTTTCACAAGTAATCCAATCACCTCGAGATTTCATCATCCTTTAGCCATTGAGGATCTGAGTTAATTGTTGATGTGGATGCAGGGAGCTACAGGATGATGATGGTGGAGGCTCCGGCGCTTCAGGGTGTTGGTGATTCAACAGAGGTACTTTACTTCAGCATGCGCACGGCTGTTAACTGATTAAGATTTCGCTGTTTGCCTATTCTGTTGTTTACAGTCTGAATTGAATAGTTGTCTTGACGTCGGCTAAGCTCGACAACTACACATAGCTCCTGTTCTCACCTCACGACGACCTGACAATTAAGGCTCTAGTTTCAGAATTGGAAGTCAAAACAAAGCCATGTGCAAGTGCAACTGTGCATTCTGACTTATCTCATAGTGTGATTCCTGATCATGAGGTCTTGTGCTTTGTTATATCAGTAAAAAAAAACTAGAGGTTTTCATGCTTGATTGCTCATTCTACTTCTACATGTTTCATGTAACTGGAGTATTTCAGAACATAACAGTTAGGTCAAGCAGTGACAAATAGCACCCTCAGGAATCAGGAACCAAACGATAATTCAAAGAGTAAACCATGTTCAGATAAATGTGCCTGTTTCATTCCAGGCAAGCCTGTTAGAAATAATCTTGACTTAGAGTTCATGTCATAATAAAGTCCGTATTCGTGTGTAACTTAAGTTGAAGTCGAGTCCAATTTGAAGTCCGAATAGATATGCAAGTAGGAGTTTTTTATACCTATTTATTGGGGAGGCTTGTACCCAATTTTGTAAGCAAGAAAGAAGCTAGAGGAAAAGGCAAGGAAAAAGGGGAGCTAGTAAGAGAATAAAGAAATTCAGAAATTTTTTCTGTGTTCTCTCAATTTATTTGCGATGTGTGCGTTTTCTCTGGGAGCAAAGTTGTAACAAAGCCTGTTCCAAAAGCTCTTCTTAATAGTTCCTCCAGAGCTAATCTTATTGCTTGTGTCAAAATGTTGTAGGATGTTGGGAGGAGAAGCGATGCAATCGTGGAGGAGATGTTTGGAAGGATGGCTCTGCAGACGACTGATTACCCTGGTTCAGGACCTAACGATCGTCATACTCCCAAGGCACCGGGGACATGATGCCCAAGCCAAGGCAAATCACCAGCTCGCTGAACCGTGATGATAAATATGTAGAGAGATTATTATTAGCTCATCGATCAGTTAGCACCTAGCAAAATAGTAACATTCAAGTGTAAATCCGTATACCTGTGGGGGTTCTGTATGAGTTCTTACATAACCAGAGGATACAAGACTTCACGTTTCCGTGTTTCTGAAGAGAGTTAACATGGTAGCTCGTTGGGCTATTCCTAAAACTTATCGTTTCCGTGTTTCTATCAAGACAAGTGCATGCTAAGTGTTTTGTTACTTTGTGCAACCAAATAGCTGGAATTTTCTGTGCACGGACATAAACATAAACCCCAGGAGAAGTGTAGACAAGAATTACTAACATTTAGCTCTTGGGTCAAAATTACTTGTCACTGCCTCACTGGCATCAGTTTTCAGCTCAATGCATAGATCCAGCAGATTTTTCTGTAGCTCTGCGCCTTTGTCTGCAGATAGATGACACTGGAACACTTCGTGCGCATATTGCAAAATTGCAAACTTATATGCTATACAGCACAAGCAAGCAGTTAAAATCTGCTCCACCTTCCAACTAGAAATACCACACAAAAAATTTGACAAGATCATGGCCCATTTCGAAGGAATTGCTGCACAATTGTTAAGCACACAAGTGCACAGCAGGAAAAAAAATGTTTTTTCACTCTAAAAATGCATTTCATTGACATTAGGAAGCTTGCACATCACCAATGATACCACAAAACTATCTCTTTTTATGACATGGGCATGCAATGCACATTCTTCATTTGAGCATATCAACATGTCATGTTTCAATAACCATTATTAATCACTCCTCAACATATATCTAGAAACAGTCAACTCGCTATAGTATGGTAAGTAATGCACTAACAGCAAACACTACCCGAATCTACTGTTTTACTATACACTTGTCTAATTAATTTTCGGGACAATGCGTGGACAGCTCCTCACCAGGACCTCCACCTATACAAGCGTCAATCCAACTCAGTACATCGAAGCAGTACATGCGCTTATACGCACTACATCGATCCTACGTGCAAGACTTGGCATTGGCGAGCGAGTCACTCGGTGACTCGGTGTTAAGGGCTCGACGCGTAAGTCGCAAAACCCCCCTCTATTTTCTCTTTCCTTTATTTTCCATTTCTTTTTCTTCTCTTTTTTTTCTTTTCTCTCTTTTTTTCTTCTTCTTCTCTTTTCCTTTTATCCTGGCCTTATCTCTTCTCCGTTTTCTTTCTAACTCTCTCTCTCTAGGCGTGGGGTTGGGCTCACGGCGTACTCGGCGCGCTGGCCACCAAGGTGCCACCGTCTACCAAGTCACCGCTAGCCAGCTCCTTCACCCTTCCCTACCGCACCGCCTTCCACCCCCCCTCTCTCTTGGCTCCACTGTCACTCGCGGCTCGAGCGCTGCCCTTACACCGTCACCAACTTGGGAGCTCGGGTTGCCAGCCTAAAGCGCATCACTACCGCCAGCCAGCAGCCGGCAACACCTCCATCTCCCCTTCCCCTCCCGACGCTGCACTCGGACAGCCCCAAGCTGACACCAGAATCGGCGCTGACTACTCTCCCCATGCATTGCTCTGCACGCCTCCCCTCTAATTCATCGCCACCGGTGCGCTGGTCAGAGGCTTGCCGCCGGGGACACCCTTCCTTAGATCCGGCCGAACGACGCCAGACCCGGTCGCCTCCTCTTCTTCTACTCCTCCCCGGTCTACAAGCCATTACATGCTCAATGCCGGCCAAAAGCTTGGTGTCATGGCCTTCTTCTCCGGCTTCTCCTGCGTCGCCCTTATGCCTCAAGCCGCTCGGCTCTGGCTCCCACGCTGCTTGGCCAAAATCGTATCGTGGGTTCAGCCCCCAAGCCACCGTCGGCTTCCTCTCACTACCCACATGGCTCCCCAACCACCAGTGCCGACCCTTGGCACGGTTTCATCTAGGTACACTCTGCCCTACTCCCCTCTCTTCTTTACGCATGCTAGTGTGGTGCCATGACTGCTCAAGTGTTGTGCTTGTGTGACCGTGTTGGATAAACATGGGGGATGGGGCAACCTACTTGTTTTGTTGGTTTAGGAATGGGAGGTGGCGATGACGATACTCGAGATGGCTGTGACAGTAGGCCACATGTAGTCGTCCGGGGTCTTCACCTCCTCTTCTTTCCCTTCCTAAATCCTCGTGCTCCTCTCCTCCAAGCTCTTTACCTTGTTCTTCCTATGGTGGTTAGAGGGCTTAGCTCTGTTGGTGATTAAGCAAGGCTCTAGTTTTGCTTTTAGGGTGCTCTCGGTTTACTCTATTGTTGGCTGAAGGAAAGTGAGAAGGAGAGAATAGAATAGCATGGCTTCTTGCCTTAGCTCTTATAGGGGAAGGAAGTGAAGGAGATAAACACGTGGGTGCTAGGCTAGCTTGCTACTTATGGAGGGAGGGAGATATACATTCTCTTGGCTGCTGTGTATGTGCTGGTAGTGCTTGGTCATATCCCCTCTACTCTCCTGGCTTTGTAAAATGCCAAAATTACCCTTACCTATCCCTTGCCAGGTGGCTATTAGCCTCAAGGGCATTCTGGTCCAAAGATAGGTTTTATACTGTTTGGTGTGATTTCTACTGGTATTACACTCCTCGCCACCACGGCTCCCCTCGGCCTCCGCCTCTCCCCGCCCGCCGCCGTTTTGCTCCTCCGCCGGCGGCAAATGGCGCAGCTCCCGTGCATGCCGAACCACCGCTCTAGGCACTTCCCATGGAATTGGTGCCCGCACGACATCTCCATCCCGGCCTTGAACCTGTCCAGGCATATCGCGCAGTCGCCCAGTATCTTTCTTGAACTCTCTTGTCAGGCCCAAATTGCACAGCCTTTTGTCTTTCTCAGCCCAATGCAAGAATTTTCTTTTTTTCTTTTACCTCAATTTCGAGGCCGACGAGTGGGACCCAAGATCGCATTGCAAGATACTAGTAGAATCCCAACCGTGCGCGCAAATGTGGACGGCTCGGATTAATTCACCGGCTACTTCCACACACCGCCACGGCATATACCATTCCTTCGCCCGCTCCCGCAACAACGCCTCTGACCTTTCTCTCCCCTCGCCTTTCGCAGTTCGCTTTATCGCGTCGTGCCGTACGTGAGGTCGAGGAGGCGGTGGTCGACTCGTCGGCGGCGAGGCGGGGCTTAGGGTTTCCGTGCTCGGATCCATGGCTTGGCCCACGGGACCCCGCGGCTTCGAGGCCGCCATGGCCGCGTGCCCCGCCGCCGCGCAGGCCTACTGCAAGTACTGCGGTGAGCTCCCCCGCCTTCGGATTCTCTTCGTCGTTTCTTTAGGGAGTCTGGATCGATCCGGTAGTTTTAGGGTTTGGTTCGCCCGTATCCGTGCCGTCTTTGTGGTTTAGAGAGGGAATTTTGCGAACTTGTGGTTTTAATGGTTAGCTGTATGGATTTTGGGTACCTTTTCTGCGAATTTTAAGGAATTTGAGCTATTTAAGTTGCGAATTGTGCGGGACGGGTGACTTTGAGGAGTAAAGAAGTGACCTTGGGTTATTCGTTGGTCAATTATCTGATTTCTTGTGAGCAATTTTAGTAATTCTTGATGAAAAGTTTTAGTTAAGCGTGTGTCAGCAGCAAGACAAATGCTCGAGGCTAAAATCACAATTCAAGGCTGTATTAGATAATTCTTGTCACAGTTCAATTACGTGGTCCTTCCGTAACTCCCCAAAGCACAATCTTTTGTCAGAATTAAAGCTAGCAAACCATCATGTGCAGTGAACAGTTCTTGCGCTAGAAGATTACCTAGATTATGTTTGTTTAGATGCTGTCTCAGTCTATTGGTTGTTCTGTTCATTGTTTTGCTAGATATTGTATCAGGATGCACAAATACGAACACAAGGGAAGGATTGGTTGGGCTTTCAAAAGCTATAGATAGCATGGAAGGAATGAGGTAAGCTGTCTTGAGTATGGTATTGTAGGATTTGACGGTTGTTTACTGTAGAAAACGACGTGAGTTGTTTTTTTTTATCATGAGGTAGTTCACACCTTTATTGCGTTTTTTATGCTACTCAGTGACGAAATTTTACATGAGATATGCATGCGTTTTTCTTAACTTCTTGCCTAGATACATATAGTTGAAACATTGTTGAAACTAAAGAAACCCACCAACTCTCCAAATGTGCAGAACTTGGTAGATGTATGATTCGACCGATATTGGATGATGTAGTTGTTTGTACCTGTCTCTTGTTGCTGTAAATTTATAGTTGGAGCTTATCTTCCTGTGTTAATATGAGTAGCATGTTAAGGTTTAACTGCTTTTACTGCAAACATCAGAAATATCTTGGTACGTTTTCCATCGCTTGTGGTTTATATTTCCTGGTCGGGAGACTCACGCACATCCATAACTTGCACAGGACAAACACACTCGCATAACTCCCATATCATGAGAACAGTCTGCTTCCTTTTTGCTTAGTTTTATGTTTGGCTCTATTTTTATTTTCTTATTATTCTTTTTACCTTTTGGCTGATTAGTGATTACATTCTCTAATACTCATCCAGGGATGCAATATTTGGTGATATTCACAAGCTTATGTCAGTTCTTGAGTTAGTAAGCGACGCTCACACTCCCCAAGCAGATTATGCATTTTTCATATGCTTCTCTATACCTTATGCTGATCGAGAACTCTCTTTTAGGATGATGTGCACCGATTCAATACCTTCTATGATTTTGTCTTCTTCATTTCTCGTGAAAATGGCCAAAAGAATATCAGTAAGACCTATTGTCCTTGAGCATGTCCATGCATGCTGCTGTTATAGTTTTTATACCCCCAGAAGACTAATGAGAATGCCACTTTTTATGATTTTAGCCATTCAGAGAGCTGTGGCAGCATGGAGGATAGTTCTTAATGGGAGGTTTCGGTTGCTTGACCGATGGTGTAACTTTGTTGAGGTATGAAAATTTCACCGCTTAACAACTATATGGAAATTCCCATAATTTCACCTCAGACAACTGTTATTTGCATTTGATGATTGCTCCTTTATTACTAGTAGTGTTTTCGTTCTTTATCCAAGTATCTTGGGAGTAGTAAAAGCATTGGTTAAAATATAAATTTTATTATTCCTTAAAAAAATAATAAATTTTATTAGCTCTCTTCTCATTATATCAACTAACAAGTTCTTTAATAGGAATATGTTAGATACATGAAGGGGCAACCACTTGACATCAGTCCATTGAACTTCATTAGTTTCATTAAGTGGGGACTGGTGTACACTTTGATGGTTTAATACATGATGTGTAAATAGATCTGTTAAGATGTTGTTGACCATGGCAAATATCAGTTTGTTTTGTTTGCAGTTGTACTAGTATGTCTGATACTTCTTTCTTCCAGAAACTAAAGCTGTATTTGATATGGTGAAGAAAACTCATAATTGGTTTGGTCAGCATTTGTTATCTTATATTGGGAATAACAAATTGAAAGGTGAAGCTACTAGTTTTCAGCAGCTAATGCTTAGTTTAGATGGTACCGTTTTGCAACAGTTCAATTCAGCTGTGCATGTAAAGCAATCTTGAATCCTTGGTAAGCTGTTATCTCCCAGTTTCCATAATGTGTTGATATAAACTTTACAAAATGTTCCAGTTTTGGACTCTAAATTTTGACCTGAGACCAGTGTTTGCCTTCGGCTATAACTCAATAGTTTTTCCTTTTAAAAATCCTACAATCCTCAAGTTGTTTTTACTGTCCATTAAGGGGGACTACCTTTAGCTTTTGTGCTCCCATTCTCATTATAAACTGAATGTAGTAGACTTTACCATATATTTTTAGCTAAACTGTATCTTTTCCTTTCTCAGAAGTACCAACGTTACAACATATCTGAGGATGCCTGGCAGCAGCTGCTAGCTTTCAGCAGGTGTGTAAATGAGGACCTGGAAGGTTATGATCCGAAAGGTACAATTCCTTTTCTTCCATATGGCTCCATTTGGATTTTCGCTCCTATATCTGCAGCTTCCTTCATAGATTTAGCTCTGTAAGAATCAAGACAAAATTTACCCTTTACTATTTGTTTGTGTATATTTTCCTCAGGTGCTTGGCCTGTTATTATTGATGATTTTGTGGAGCATATGCACAGGTGTGTCGTTCTTGCCCACAATATATTATTGGAATGCTTTGCAATTTAGTTTATTGATTTTATTCCCATTGTCTGAACCTAAAGCATGATCATTCAATTTGCTGCTGTGAACTTTACTAGAATTGAAAATGCAGCATAGAGTTTACTATCAGTATTTATCTAAATGCACAAGTACCTTAGTGGATTTTGGCTTTCCCCAGATTGACTATCGCTGCTGCCCGCATGTCTCTTATGCCCTAACGTTTAAAACCGTGGTCAAGAAATACTTCTGGCAGAAGAAAGCGCAAAGAATTTCCTTCCTGAAATGTTTCTTTAAACACTATGGCATATCTTTCACTTTCACTAGTGTAGCCTTCATTCTTCCCAAGTAAAGGCGACTAAACAAACTTAAATTAATGTGTGCACAAAGGCTCCACATTTTTGTCCAACTATTTTGCTTGGCGAAGGGTTTTTAGGAATAGCCCAAGGATATCTGAGCTTTGGTACAAGCTCGACTTGGAGTTTTGTTGACATGTTAAGTAACTTTTGGGATTTAGGATTCAGCGTTGCTTGCTTTGGATAATTAGTAGCTTTGTATCATACTATGTGGTTATTCCTAGTACTTCTGCAAACACAAGCACATATTGAATTGGTGACACTACTGTTCTGCCATATTAATAGTAAAAAAATAGTTAATTTTGTCCGATTAGTGCATATTATAAATTGTCATATTTGCAGATGCCGTAATGGCAATTTATACCTAATAGTGGGTTCAAGAAGAAAATAATGTAGAGATCAGATTGGTCACCATCTGCATATGAATATCAATTCCAGACAAACTAGAATATATACATGCTAATGAATATATCCTACGTGATAACAGGCTTGAGAAAGTCTTCTGCTTCTATGTTCACAGGTTGCTTGTATTCCACAAGACTATGATATTTATAACATGCTCCAGGTTGTTAGTCTTGTGTTTTTTCCTAGTTGTACTGTTTCTTATGGGTTTCCCTTGTAAAATGTAGAATTTATCACTCCAGTGACTGCTCCAGTGCAATGGAATCACAATGCACCATATCCAATACATTTAGAGGTATTGTTTTAAGGTTTTACTGTTCATAATGGTTATTTAGTCAGCTTTATAGTTGATTAGTTATGTAGATTTTTGTGTGACAGGACTAAATCTTCCTGGATTAAAGAGGAAATGCCCTACTCAATCTAACTCCAATGAGGATGGAAAACTTTCAGATGATTTTACACGCTCTGTCCATCTTACACCGTTGAAGCGAGTGAAGGAAAGTTCTGTCCCCACTAAATATGGAGTTTTTGAGCGCAATACAGGTACCCCTTTCTTTAACAGTTCATCAGATTGTCGTGAGGATACGAATTTACACAACTCAAGAGGTTGTCTTCAGAACTCGCCTTGTATTGTTGAGGATAGTTTGTCGAAAGGGATTGAAGGTTGCATTTCAATGAAATGCTCCTTTTAATATACTCAGGAATGCATGGCTTAGTCATTTATAACAGTCCATAAACTCTATATATTTCCATTTGTGCCACCACCATTCTGTATTTGTATTTAGTCAATTTTCCAGTGGTGATATTATTTTGTACCCAAATTATGCTATTATGTATTTTTGAGATTAGGTATATGCGACTGAGTTCTCCCGCTGTTATTAAAGGCATTTGTGTTAATTCTTTTGTTATATATTTTGAGATGCAACTGAATTCTCCCACTGTTACTGAAGATATTTGTGTTTGTTCTTTTTTGCCCCCCTTTGTTCTTGATATTTTCCAACTACCGTCTTAATCTTGCCTGTCTATTTGGATATTAGCATCGAGCACATTGTATTAAGATATTTGCAAGTGCGATTAGGAACGAGGAAATTGCCTAATTATGCATAGAAGAATTTTCATCGCTTGAGTTTGCACCCTTAACAATACCACCAGTATACTCTAAACATCAATACCGGCTAGATATGTACATCTCTGATATCTCTTTTTACTTCTTGATACCAATGAAAGTTTGCCTCAAGAAGTCAATAGTCATCTGGTGAAAAAGATACCGGCCCCCAGCGATGGACACGTGCCTTCTCTTTACAGAAACCTAGGTTAAACTGTGTGTGGATGCACATTCCCAATTCTACAACTATTTACTGGCATTAGTATCTTAGTTGTGAATCTAGGATTTTATCGCACCTAGGCCTAAATTCTAATAGGCTAACATCTTAAAACTAACGTCAATTTATATGGCAATACGGCACAACAAAAGTAAGCCACAAATATATTATTGATATGAAACTTTAGCTCAATACTTTAACATAAAACATAATGACGAAAATATGGTAAAACATAAGCAATATAGCACGGTAGATATACAATTTGAGTATTAAAGAAGATCCGTTCTATGTCATTTTGTATCCCAAAATCCTAAATAAAAAATGCAAAACGCATGGCATTCAATATTTCAATTGATTTTCTCATTCAAAATTCAGATCAAGATGGCATTCAATATTTCAAGTCATTTTCTCATTCACAATTCAGATCAGGATGGCATTCGATATTTCAATTCATTTTATCAATTCACAATTTAGATCGAGATGGCACTCGATATTTCAATTCATTTTTTCATTCATAATTCAGATCGGGATAGCATTCAATATTTTAATTTATTTCTCATTCAAAATTAAGATCAAGAAGGGAGGAGACAAGGGGGTACTAGAGGGGGCTGTGGTTGTGCCCTTGCCCTCGTCTGGGGCGCCCTGTGGCCTTGCCGGCTTGCCCGGTTGCCCCTGGACGGCTGGACTGGAGGGACCAAGGCACGGCCAGTAACCACCGAGAGAGGAGGCGCATAAGGCCAGAGGTGGGACAGGAGGCACTGGAGCGAGGAAGGCAGCGGCATTGGCTCTAGAGGGAGGCGGCAGCGCCGGTGCTGGAGGGAAGCGTTGGAGGGCATCGGGTCGGGCAAAGGGTTCACCGAGGGGGGGGGGGGTTGACCTGGTGATTAACTTGGCTATGCCGATGGCGCTGTGAGCTGTGGCCATCGGATATTGGGCTGTGCTGACTCGGGCTGGACCACACGACTCAGACTGGGCGACTAATGCTTGATTTTTCTTGGGCCTATATTGAAATAGTAGCATTGCTAATTTTTTTAGGTCTCAGGCTATAGCCTACTTAGCCCGATGCCTAGATCTGCCCTAGACTCTTTGTCAAGGTATCTTTGGTTCAGGGCCTTCAGGCCCAAGTGCCATGCTAAAATTTGCTTGCAGCCAGAATTTCACCCAACAAACACTGTTCTTCTTTCCTTTCCTTTTTTTTTCTTTTGTGTGCAACTCTGAAAATAAAATTTTGCATGGCGTACGTCTACCATTTATTCAAGCATGCATTAAAAACAGAGGCACGTGCTAGAACTTGTTAGCAGTCCACAAACAACACATTGCGTTATTTCTGTAAAGTTGAGTTTATGACGGATAATATCGGATTACGAGGCATAAAGCATGTTCTTTTTAGCTTTGACTTGTGGCTTTTGACTACAGTTTATGACTTTTGGGCTATTCGTAAGAGAGAATACGGAGTAATAAAACTCGTGTGTGGTTTTGGACGATATAAATGAAGTCGCTACAGTGTGTACTATAATCAACCTGTAGACCCTGTCTTAAAAAGACATTCCGTTTGAAATCTAGTTATTGTAGAAAATCTAAAAAGCAATTTTTAGAAACTAAAAAGAAGAGTATACCCTACTGCCCCATGGCCCCATCACATTGTAAATTAGTATTCTGAAAAAGCATCACTCAGAAGTACGATATATTGAAGCTGTTGTTAGTACACAGATCAACGCCATCTATGCATCTAAGGTTATCATCTGAATGTTTCTGAAGAATTTATACAGACAGTAATCGCAAAACAGCAGTTCATACAGTTCTGGTGTTGTCCTTGTTATTGGCAGTAAGCACTATTGCCAGTGAAGTTTAGCCCTAGAAGTACAAAAGCTAATCCTTGGAGATAGAGATTAAAATAGTAGTTAGTCTTCCAATGGAAAACAAGGTTGTATGATGCACAGAAGAAAAGAAACACCGAAAATCCAATCTCAGGAAAATTAATTCTGAAAGAACAAGACGATGTCAATTACAATATAGCGAATGGTATCTGATAGTTTAAGATGTGCATTACATTGACTAAAAGGTTTACCTGTCTCTTTAACCTTTTCCTGGTTTTCTGACGCAAGGGAACTTCATTGTCCTCCTTAAAATTGTTCCCTACCTTCTTTGTCGCAATCCACTGGTTAGACTCTCATAATTCAAGTAGACCAGCCGGTGCAGCTCTCATGCGATGCATCGTCATCACGCTCTCAAACAAAATCCAAAATGGCATGATGTGTATATTTCTGCAGGGGAGACAGATTCAAGGACATTAAATTTTAGTATGCAGGGAAGCAGATATGAGTGATTGTATTGGAACTAGAGTCAGTTCTTGAGAAACTAACTTTGGATTTCTTATGGCTGTGACCACTGTAAGTACCATAGGAATATAGGCGACGCCCCCAGATTGGTAGGAATAGCTCCGGGATCATGACTGATATGGGGACTATGACAGTGTAGAGAATACAGGCGACGGTAGGGGCCACAACTCTCCACACCAAGAAGAAGCTATAGGGCATATGGAACTTCTTGAGGAGTGATACATCCTAACGGAACAACAATGGGATGAATTTTCAGTTTTTTTCCTTTTTTTATTTGTCAGTGAGGGAGAGCTTACCTTAGCAGCCAAAATTTCCTTTGCTATCTTTCGGAATAAGTTTGCACCACCATAGGGCCACCGGAATTGATGTCTACAGCAGGCCTTGTAAGTGGACGGCAATTCACTCTTAACCTACAACATGTTTGCATAGTCAAATTATTACATAGAACTATTTTACTTTTGACAGCATTATTGTAGGATGAGGTATACTTACTCTGATGTCCCCAACATATATAAATTTACACCCCTTTTAGGATTGCTCGAACTGTCAAGTCCATGTCTTCAACTGTAGTGCGGTCCTTCCAACCTCCTGCCTCGTTGATGGCTGTTGTACGCCACATTCCAGCGGTTCCTTTAGAATAGACATGCCTTTAGAAGATTGTTTGGTTTTATAATCTAAGTTCTGGAGTCATTTTGTTTACTTCATGATCTTTAGAATCCGTAAGTTGTAAATATGCGTACCATTGAAGCTGAAGAAGGCAAAGGTTGCCGATCCTGCTTCTTGCTCAACTTTGAAGTGGTAATCCAAAAACGTCTTTTGTACCCTTGTCAACAGGCTTGTAGTGTAATTCACTGCAAAATTCTGTCAATTAAGAATTGGATTGATCAGAGTAAATAAATGTTTGCGAAGTTAATACACTAGCAGTATTTTCCATGTCAAAATTTCTTAGAACTGTTTATATACCTTGTTTCTGGCATCGTCATGAACGATAGTACATGGGATCGGTCAAAATATATTTTAGATGTTCATGAAAGTGCAAGGAGATATTTGTTTTGTGCAGACAGAACAGTGAACTGTTTTGTCCAGCGTTTCTGCAAATTTTCCAAAGAATGGAGAAAGCATTCCTCTCAGGTGATTTACTGAAATGTGGAAGCATATATGACAAGTTTAACATGGAGGACTCAAAATACTTCTGTAATTTAGTTTCAGTTCCATGGCCTAATCAAAACTGTCCATTTGTGATAGACTGGTAGCTGGAAAGATTAATGCTCCAGAGCTGGTAGGAAATGGAGTCCTTACCGAAGGCCCACCGAGTTTGAACAAGAGCAACTTCTGGATTGTGCATGAGGAATGGCACTGTTCTGAGCAGGAAGTCTGGTTCAGCCTGGAAATCTGCATCAAATATGGCTGGTTCAGCCTGGAAATCAGCATCAAATATGGCATAGTCCCATTCCATTCCTTTCTTCAGGGCTCCTGCTTTAAACCCTTTGCGGCTGCTTCTTGTGGCATACTTGATGTTCACATCCTTGCTCACCCACCTCTCACATTCAAGCTCCACCAAATTCTGCAGCAAGAAGTAATCCAATCAGCATAAATGCTTTAGATTTCATATCTAGAAGTAATCCAATCAGCATAAATGCTTTAGATTTCATATCTACTACATCCATTAATGAATGCAAGATGGTTGATATCTTGTGCTCTACTAGCATATCTTAGCATGATACTCTTGTTATTCCCCCCTGTGAAGTCTGACCGCCTGAGGCTAGAGAAGTCCTATGAGTGGGGACACGGGTGAACTAAAATTTCAATCACTTGGTAGCATGTGTCCTGAAGGTCTGTTTGCAATTGAGACAATGACCTCAGGCAAGGTTTAGTTTCGTTACTGTATCAGCACAAATGGTTGCAGCAGAGTGGGTGGCTGAAGTCGACCGCGCCGAAGGAGACGGCTGCCGCGAGGGCGGCGGCAAGGACGAACAGGAGGGCGCCACCGATTTCTCCAGCCTCCATGGTTGCAGTGACGGAGGAGGGGAGGGGAGAGAGGGCGACTGGACGGGACCGACGAGGCCAATGGGGCTTTTCCTTAAGTCTACACCTATCTTGTACTTTTTTTCCTACCTCTCTGTTGTTTTTCCATGTAATGTATGTGCTCGGATTCACAATTTCGCACATACTAATGCAGTATAGGGGGATTTTTTGTTGCGGTTTATAACTTATGGCTACGGTTTATAATTTTTAACTCTAGTATGAACGGTTGTGTAAACGAACCGAATGTCGATAAGCCAATAAGTCACTTTGAAATGGTTATCCTGATAAATCACTTTAAAATAGTGATGGAAAAATAATCTCATTTATTTGTTTGAAGGAAATCGTAAGCTATAAACTGAAAAGAACTAGGCCAGTTGAGACTTGAGATCACAATTGGTCACTATTAGTGTTCATTGTAAAATTTTCATTTGAATGGTAAAACACGAGAGAATGGCATGTAATGTAATGTATTTTTGTTGGTCCGCAATGCTTAGAACCTGTATTCAGATGTCTACTGTTACACTATAAGTGGGCCCATCTTGGGTCGGATGGTAAAGCACGAGAGACTGATACACTAGTGTTCACCTTAAATTTTCAATTGAATGGTAAAGCACGAGAGAGTGGCACGATAATATTCACCTACAATCCTGTTTTGTTGAACATTTAAGCACAATAAATATGGATTAATATGTATACTTCATATGTTATGCATGAACTATTTATATATTATCAATTTAAATTACATCGTCCATCAAAATCAACCAACACTATCCTTTATCTCTCACATGCTCTTTGGTTCAATGCCCTGCACGCTATGTAGTCGTTGCATTACTGCAGATCTGCGGCAAATCAATATGTTTTTGACTTGTGCCTTGTGAGTGGTATGGTACCTTATACTTAGAGCAGTATGGGTTATCCTTTATACTTAGAGCAGTAGCGTGGTGTAACGCCCTAGGGTCCAAACCGGCTCAGATCTAACCACATTCTGGATAGGCCACGCACATGTAGCAACCCGCTTGCACTTTCGTCCTTGCTTCGCGCAAAACGGTTAACCGGAGGTGCTACCATTGGAACTCCTAAGCTTATATGTAAGTGCTTCTCAAGGTAAGCTAGCAAGGTGGGACTAATCCAGAAATTCATGTGCACACACACATGGGCCAACATGGGCCGGGGTGTCACATACACCCCTCAAAGGACCCGACGTCCTCGTCGGACCAATATACCCACAACGGGGCAAATGATAAGGATCTCCTCTCTTGTCACATGTTCGTACGTTCAGTGCCAGCACATATGCCATGTCGTGTGTCCACTACGGGCCCACACGCGCCATGCGCCATATGCCCGTGCCCCTAACCCGCACACGTCCATGTAACTGCGAGAGTCGGCTCTGATACCATTTGTAACGCCCTAGGGTCCAAACCGGCTCAGACCTAACCACATTCTGGATAGACCACGCACACGTAGCAACCCGCTTGCACTTTCGTCCTCGCTTTGCGTAAAACGGTTAACCGGGGGTGCTACCATTGGAACTCCTAAGGTTATATGTAAGTGCTTCTCAAGGTAAGCTAGCAAGGTAAGACTAACCCAGAAATTCATGTGCACACACACATGGGCTAAAATGGGCCGGGGTGTCACACTTGGTGTACCACTAGCTGTATTTTATCATGCTGATAAACTGAATAAAAAATTATCTCAATAAATCGCTTCAAAACAAAGATGATGAAATCATTATATTTATTTATTTGAAAAAAATCATAAGTAAATTGAGGCATTAGTTTGTAGAGCGTGAGCTTGCTTGGGCCCAGCAGTAAGACAATCTCTCTCTCTCTCTATGATGCTGATTAGCAAGAAATAATACACAAAAATTCTACCAAATCTCTGCGTTTCCAAACGATGCCTCAATTCTACAGTACATAACACAATAATTGTGTGATTAACCAAAGATTTCTATGGTTTCGTGTGTTGTATGTACAACGATGACAAATAGTTCCACCTGTGAATTGTGATGCAACGGTGGAGATTATGCAAACTAAATCCACGTACTCCACCGAAAACGGACGCTAAGTACGACTACTACGGCTCATATGAATTAAAGCTAGTCAAATAGCAGCATAAGTTATCTGGAGAAACAGGCCAAGTGGACCCAACAACAACGATCATGATTTAAAGGGAAGGACAACGGCACATTTTGTGATCCTTTTTGTTGTTCATGAATTAGTCACCACGTTAATGATTGAAGCGCATGATGGTTGATGAGATAAGGAGGTGTGATTTTTATATGGGAAATGCCCATGGAGTTTTGGTGAAGAATGCCTGTCATCGGGACGCTTCAGCTATCCTCCCTGCGTTATTTTCCATAAACTACAAGGAACGCAAAATTTTCATTTCATAGTTGGAACACCTACTGCCTTTCTTGCCTGCTTTTGTCCGACTCTCAATGGTCTACTTGATTTGTTTGTCAATGGTTAAGGTCTCGTTTGGAACATAAATTCAAACATGGATTCCTCTGGATTCCCATGTAAATTGAACTGATTCCGGTAAAATTCCTAGTGGCCCAGCCTGTGATTAGTCCTTCACAAGATAACACTTCGAATGGTATCTGTAAGTCTTTAACTGCATAGGGCTAACCAGCTAACGGTCTGTTTGGTCCATGACTCCACGTCCTCATAAGAGAGCGTCATAAACTCGTAATAGAACCAAACAAAACCTCAAATGGCTCAAATTCAGCTAATGAAGTTATACCGTTCGAACATCATGACAGTAGCCTGTAGGCTTCCTTCAGTTACTTATCAAGATAAAAAAAATTTGCTTAAAATCACTAAAATGGTGTTTTTGTTTGGTAAGCTGCAACCGCAGGCGTCCTTTTCAACAGAAATTTTGTGGCTCTGGTGGGCTCTCGAAGAAAGCAAGCCAAAAAACCCAAGACTTGGCTGCATCGATCGGCTGTGGCTTTCCTTCAGTCGCACCACGGGCACCAGCCACTGCCCTACCCCGCCTTCAATATCCACCGCTCGTGCTCTCTCCCCCCTCAGGTGCTCTCCTCTCCTCTTCTCTCCATTTAATTCTACCTGTCTGTGCCTCTCCTTCATGATGGCTTCTTTATGTAAGGATAGATTAGTGCCTCTGATGGTTCTAAGCAAGATTCTTCGCTGCTGCTGCTGCTGCTGGCTTCCTAAGTTCTCCAAGAACGCATGTTTCTGTTTCCGATTGGGATGCAGTTAGAGTCGATGTGTGTGCCTGAAGTCTGAATGCGTAGGCCTTAATTCTTGAATCAAAATGCTTGTCGATGCGGTCATTTTTCCTGATTGACGTGTATTTAATGGATACATATTTGGAGAGAGGATGCTAACATATGAACACAGCCACACAATGGTAGTTAATGCCCCCATTCTTTTCGGTTTATAGCGTATGTCTTTTCCAAATAAACAAACGGGACGGTTTCTTTGTCGTCGTTTCGAAGTAACTTATTGGAATAGTATTTTTCGAAGTAGCCTATCGGCCTTCAGTTCGTTCGTAGAAGTGCTCCCACTAGGATCATAAGCCATCCGCCGCAACCATAAGATATAAACCGCGGCCGAAAAGAAATTATCCATCATAATGATATAGATGGCTATCATTTATCAACAATTCAACATTGTTTGTTAGATACTCTGTCCAGTCACAATACATATCATTTTGGGATACGTACAATTAAACTTTCAAAATTTTGGCTACCGATATCTTTTTAAATACTTAGATCAGATACGTGAAAATCATAAGTATATATATTTTTTTGAAAAGTACTTTTATAATATTATAATTTTATTGAGTGTTCTAACTATATTACAGTAAAAATTAGTAATCAAAATTATGTTTTGGGAACTATGTCAATGTTAAAAATAATATGTATTTGTGACTGGAGGGAGTAGTTGAAATGTTTGAGAATCCAGAACTCTGCTTCTGTGATGTAATTGCCTGCAAAACTTTATGACCATAAATTTTTTTCTGTATTTGACATTTCTTTATAGAAGTGTTACTGTATACTGAAATGCCGCACAATACAATATCAAATTTTCTATGAAAAAGAACTAATTGTCTAGGTTTTGTGTGCGTAAGCGTTTTTGCTATTTATGCTACTGAAATCTGTTCTGTGCTCTTTCAGGTACAAATTCCCTGCAAATAACTTAACTGTAGTACTACTAAGTTCCTGCTGTTAATTTCTGAATCTTCGCTGCATTATTTATACATACAGATCCTAGGAGATGGCAGCTGCTGCAATTTCCTCTCTGACACTCGGTTCAGCTTGTCTGAACAAGCAGCTCCGACCTGGAGCCAGTTCCTTCACTGCAGAGCATTTCAGTGGTTGCAAACATCTAAGACCAGCTCCATCAATGAGCTGCTTTCTTGGCCAACCAAGCAGTAGCAACTCCCATTGGCATTCAGTCAAGCTGAGATCAAGAGGACCAAGGCTGCGCGCCGGAAACCGGGTCGTCGCGCAGGCCGGCGGCGGCTACAAGGTGACCATCCTTGGCGCAGCGGGAGGAATCGGGCAGCCTCTTTCGCTCCTGATCAAGATGTCTCCGCTCGTCTCGGCGTTGCACCTGTACGACATTGCGAACGTCAAGGGAGTCTCTGCCGATCTTAGCCACTGCAACACCCCGGCGCAGGTCGTCGGCTTCACCGGACAGGAGGAACTGGCCGGCAGCTTGGCCGGCGTGGACATCGTTGTCATCCCCGCCGGGTTGCCCAGGAAGCCCGGCATGACGATGGACGACCTCTTCAGCATCAACGCCGGCATTGTGAAGGAGCTCGTCGAGGCCGTGGCGGACAACGCGCCGGGGGCGCTCATCCACATCATCACCAACCCGGTGAACTCCACCGTCCCGATCGCCGCTGAGGTGCTCAAGCAGAAGGGCATGTACGACCCGAGGAAGCTCTTCGGCCTCACGACGCTCGACGTCGTCAGGGCCAACACGTTCGTCGCGGAGAAGAAGAGCCTCCCCCTCGCCGACGTCGACATCCCGGTCGTCGGCGGACACGCCGGGATCACGATCCTGCCGCTGCTGTCGAAGGCAAGACCGAAGATATCCTTCACCGACGAGGAGGTCGAGGAGCTCACCGCGAGGATCCAGAACGCCGGCACCGAGGTGGTGGAGGCCAAGGCCGGCGACGGCTCTGCCACATTGTCCATGGCGTACGCGGCGGCAAGGTTCGTCGAGGCGTCACTGCGCGGGCTCGATGGCGACGGCGTCGTCTACGAGTGCGCGTACGTGCCGTCCCAGGTGACCGAGCTGCCGTTCTTCGCGTCCAGAGTCAAGCTCGGGAAGGAAGGCGTGGAGGAGGTGATAGGGTTGGAGCTCAAGGGTCTCACGGATTACGAGGCGCGCGTGTTGGAAGCCATGAAGCCGCAGCTGAAGGCGAGCATCGACAAGGGCATCGCGTACGCGCGGCAGCAGCCGGTGGAAACAGCGTTGGCCTGAAGAGTGAAATCGCGGTCATTTTGCAGCGTTGCTGGGTACTTTGCTGTGTCAGTGTTGTAGTGCTGGGACTTGGGAACTTGTCAGGTTAACAGAGATGATTAGGTTCACAGGTATGGTGGAGGATACTTGGTGGTGGATTCACCATTGGGATACTGGTGAGGAATAGGCTGAAAGTTCATCGTAGGACACATGGACTTAATCAAAATTTCGTTGCATCTTACTGAAATATTCACACACTGCGGTTTTTGACTTTTTGGTAATAATGCTGTTGATTGGTCTCTCCTCTTATTTTGGTACGTCGATGCTTCGTGATTCAAGAGCTTACAAGAGTAGTGTATCTATGTGTGTGCGCTCCCATAACAACTGAGCAACCTGCGCACTGCGTGATGGAGAAAGGGCAGAGTTTGCTGTCTCAATGAACCTAGAAAGTTGACATCAATTAGGATGGACAAAATGCTGCTTTATCTTAGGCCAGACAAAATTCTGCCTTATCCACCCTGGCATAAGAACACATGTAGTAGTACTTAAGCAACAAGTCCTTCCAAATTTGATGGTCACAAAATGAACAGCAAATTTATCACATGAATGCAGGTTGCAGATCGAATAGCACCACCACCAACAAATTGGGACAATATGCGAATTACAACAAGTATACAACCGCGCATTGCAAATGCTGAAAACGATTGCCTTCCTCTCTGACTCCATTCAGGAGATCCGCACAACAAAGATGTGCAGCGCCGGCCGGCCGGGGGGCCGCGATTAGCACGTCGCTCTGGGCTCTAGAATGCGGGGAACTTCACCACCGCGCGGCATCGTCACCGGGCAGTGGACGGGGCTCGTGCTGGTGAGGTCGACGCACTGGTACACCTTGTACAGCTGCGTCTCGTTCAGCAAGTTCCGGTTGCAGTCGATGTTCGTTCTGAATATACAGAAATTAATAAGCGTTCGTACTATTTAGATTTCCGTAAGTCGTTGGTGATGATGTTAGTGCATCATTCCCTCCTCCCTTTTTGTTGGAATAAAGTAAGCTACACTAGTATAAATTAAAATTTTTACCATGTAAATCAGAAAGATGTACAAATAAGAGATCATAAATCGTTACCAGTATACACACAGTGTAGTGGAAGAAGAATTAAAACAGCCTGATTCAACGTAGCGTGTAGTGGAAGTAGATCGTCTACGAACAATAGTCGATTTTCATGAGCCAACCGTCTCTTTCTCGTGATCGTCCCGATCAGCACCATAGTCGTAATAGCACCTCTACCAAGTCCACACGTCCAGAGATGGAACGTTGTGCGTCGGTGTACTAGCACGCGCGCACACAGTAAAGATTTCGAGAGGTGATGGCTAGGGTTTATAGGTGTGTCTCAAGATTTCCTCTGATCCTCGGTTTTCAGTACCATCCTCAGCCCTATGTCTCTCTAATGTATAGCCTAATGTTGGATCCTTATTCGAGACGATTAGATATCGTATCCAACTCAGAAAAATTTTGATCAAATCTTTATCCAATACGATTAGAGATCGCATCTCACTCAGAATCTATCATCCGAACCCTTATTGTTCTAACATGTTAAGTGTGTGACTATGTAGATTCATGTATACTTGGTTATAACTCAGAAACAACTTTTCGATTAGTGGTCAATAGCGATCCCTAACAGAACATATCGACCCCCAAATATATACAAAGATTAATTTAGACAAATCTTATGCAATATGATCTGTAACCAGGTCTTAGTCACTAACACTCCCTTCCCATCGAAGAGAAATCAAGCACCGACAGATGAGCACACTCGCAGTTCCTTCAGTCCCCACGAAGCCCTCCCAAGTCCCAAGTCTCACACCATCTCCCAATCACCAAACCACACCCATGATCTCCTTCTCTAGTTCTTCTTTCTTCCCCCAATCCATGTTTCCCTTGTCTCATTGTATCCTCCCTTCACATGTCCCAACCATGCATCGTGGCATGATCCTCACATCAGTGAGCACGGCACGTGCATGGTGGGTTAACGAGGGGGAAGGCGAAGAGGATGGCAAGAGGAGGTAGAGTGGGAAGCAAGAAAGGATGCAACGATGGCGGAGTCGGACAAGGTAGGCAGCGATGGCATTCCATGCATTGAGGAGCGCTATGGGAGGCGGCGACAGTGTGTCCTATTGAGCGGGTGAGGGGGTGGTGGCGTCACATGCTATCAACCTAGGAGGCGGCGGCAAAGAGGTTGGCGAGCACTGGTGAGCTCAAATCGAGCGGCGAGAAGGCTCGAGTAAAGAGTGGAATAAGGATATAGAAATTTGCAAGGGGATGCTTGCAATGCTGTGGCCATGTGTTCTACTACCTGGTGCACAGCCAACTCCATGCAACACACGCTGGGGAACTCCGCCTGGGAGGATGCTAAGTGGATCAGAGTCTGCAATTACTAGCATTGACTGGAGGAGAAGGCAACCGTGCGAAGGGACATGGTGCAACCGTCGCACCCGATGCTGAGTGTGTCGCCGTCGGCCGTGAGCCTTGCGAGTGACAAGTCGAGATCAACTAGGCGTATCAACATAGAGACGAATGGCTAGATATCATCTTATCGACTGTCAGCTCAACAGACTTTTCATCTGTGCCGGTCAATGGCGAAACGATTACAGCAAGGCGACGACTGTTCGTAGGGTCGTAAATGAGTCAAACAAGTTCGGCCTTTGAAGCTCGAGCTCAGTGAAAGTTTGAGTGAACCTGAATTGCGGTCTAAGCCTGGACCTAAACTTGAGTTCGACTTAAGTAAACTCTATAATAATTAAAACAATTTAACATACACTAATTTTTATCAATAAAAAAGCTCGAGCTCAAATTCAGCTCAAGTAAACTCAATAACAGTAAAAATAATTTAACATGCAGCAATTTTCAACAATAAGAAAAGGTCAAGCTCGAGCTTGGCTCGAGTAACCTTGTTAAGAGTTAACATGCATCAATATTCAAGCTTGAATCGAACCCTAACGAGCTATTCGAGCTCGACTCATTGAAGCTCGTGAGCTTAGGATTAAGTTTGAGCTCAACTTATTTAGAGTTTGAGCCGAGCTTGAATCGAGCATAAAGCAAGCTAAACTCGAATAATTTGTGAGTCTTAGGCTTTTGTACAACCCTAGCTATCTATAGAAGCAGTGGAATGGAGCTGGCTAGAGGCGTGGAGCCTGCGGGTTATGTGGACAAACCGACGGATTCCTTCAACTTTCGCTTTAATAGAATTTCGTTTTTGGGCTTTGTACTTTGTTCGTTAAGATATTAAAAAAACTAACTTGTTGCAATGTCATGGACAAAGAAGGATTAGCTTCTGAAATTATATTCTATGAAGTGTTAAGATTGGCTAAAGGTATTGGATCATAATTTTTTTGAGGTAAGAAGCAATTCATGGGAAATGCTTTATATTATCTCTGTGTTTCTATTACAATGTACGGACTCTCCGCTAGTTGTAATCATGTTTCACTATAAAAGCCCATGGCGGCAAGCAATGAAGTCATGGTACTACCGACAGCTTGTTTCCCAGTGGCCCAGGATGAAGTGGGACGGCTGTGTAGAGCCCAATAGCCCATGGCCAATCTAACAGAAATAAGGATGTAATGTTACTTGCCGTATTTCATGTGCAGTAACGATCACCAAACAGTAACAATGGCCCTTTTTTTTTGTTTTTCGGCAGTTTTTTTGTTTCTTTTAATAATTAATATTTATTATACTAATAAGGCATAGTTATAAACCGTACTCTAAAAGAATAGACTTAATATGAAAACATATATATTGACATACGTTGATCCACCTTACATTATAGAGGCAGAGAAATAGATGAATAGGCAACAAATAAGAAATGTCCATACTGCAGCAAACTTGACATACAGCACGTACGTATGCGCACCTAGATATATACATGCTAGCTATGGCAGTACTAGTGCAGCCAGATGAACAGCCTGTGAAGCCAAAGGTAACATAGCAACGATATATAGGAAAACCTAGGTACCTATTTGTGTGTATGTAAGTCAGTTACATGCGGTATACATGGCAGAACAAAATGTTCTAACTCCCCCATCTGGTCACATTGCTCGTAATATATTATTTTCATGAAAAGGAGAACAGATATACAAACAAAAGTATAGAAATTAGTCTTAGTTATGACCATATCTTGCTGAACATCAGGGCGGAGTCACATCTCGGACTGAAGTCTATCCTGTCTGGGGTATAAAAAATATCTAGTGTACAACCCGAGTAAATTCAGTTTAGCCTAGGTAATATTTTTATGGTTCAGCCCAGATAGCCTAGATCATTCCACCATTGAGCTCGGAGCGTAATCAAATACTGGCTCCGCCATTGCTGAAGATCATTATATTATAATACAAAGAAGCAGGATTATTAAATTAAAATCAATATGCTGGCAAGGTGCTAACTCACATAACCAATCGAAAGGATTTTTCACAACCATTATGTAGAAGATAAACCATAGATGCTGAGGCAGCACAGCGAACTGAAATGTAGAGTAATAAAAGCATCTCTCTTGCTACTGTTTTCATATGAGTAAAGGCGTCCCAAAAAAAAAAGGTATACAGCAAACACTATAACCATATGAAGTTTAACTCAGACGAATGATGATATATCAAGAGTTCACGGATTCTATATTGACCAACCCCATCGTTTCCAATAGCAGGAGCTCAGGTAAGCCCTGATTGTTAGTACCTGGGAATACTTGATGCTATTTACTGCCAGTGACAGAGCTAGAATTTTTCGGGAGCTCGGACACACCACCCGCGCGCGCGCGCGGCGAGGCGCTGGTACGGGACGCCGTCCGCGGTCATCGCATCCGCTTCCGTCTGGTCGAGGGACGCCATGGCGTGGAGCTTTAGGGAGGTGCGCTTCAGGTCACGCGGGTCAAGACCCTCCCTCGTAGCCCTCTCCACTGTCTGCACGAGCACGCGGAGGTCCAGGACGGCCCGGTGGTTGGACTCGCCGAGGCATGACGTGCAGCCGCCGCGCAAGATCAACACGGTGAGCGTGGACTCGTCCAGATCGAGCTAGTATCGCGATAGAACCCCTCGCGGCGTCGCTGTTGTTGTCCTTGTTGTTGTAGCTTCTCGCTCTCATTAGCGATGCCGACGACTTCCGTGTCGCCGTCAGATCACCGGTATCCCTGTTACCATGTTACTATCAACATTCCTTTCTCTGAGACGGCTACGGGTGAGTACGTCGGACTGCGACGGCGCGGGCTTGCTCTGGCGTCGGTGCTGGAGGGCCAGGGGCATGCTCACGGTTCTTGGGCCGGCCAGGGAGTTGTCAGACGGCTACTCGCCGACAAGTCGTCACCCGCGAATCTGGGATGACTGGATGAGTGACTGCAGGTTATCATCGCTGAAATTTTTGAACTGTTGTTGTGCCCTAACCCAATCCACTTAGCCAAACCACGCGAAGAAGAAGAAAAATATGAAACTATTATACGATATTCAGTTCAGATCTGCAAATAACTCTATTCTCAACCATTAAAAAATATTTAGTTCATTGCAGTTCGATCTTGTGGTCCAATCTGATTTTCAGCCAGTTGAGGAAATGAAAGAAATACTAAACTGATGCAACAGACATAGAACCAGGATACGTAAGTTAAATAAGTAGAAACAGGGAACGTGCATTCAGCCTTATTGAACTGCGTTTTCTCCGCTCGGCAGAGCACAATAGCCCGGCCATGCAAAAGGCAATGAAAATTGTAACAGACATTACAATGCTAACAAAACTGACTGGACCTACAAATACACACCTCTGGAACACTTGATGCCAAATCGTTCAAGCAACAACGTAACGATGAAATTGCTAACAATACTGAGCTCTTCAGGATTAACAGACCCCCAGGCTGCTGTGGCCTAAAACAAAAATAGTGTTTGGGTGTCATAGCAGAATGGAGCAACGAGATGAAGTTATTAGCATGATGACTTCAGAGATAGAGTAACTTGGCATGAGCACCCGGTTAAGACAGAGGGAATATTCAAAAGTTAAGGAAACAGAGTAAGCATGTTAAATGAGATGGTAGTGATTAGTTTAATGCCTTAAAACCATATCTCAATTTGTTGTGGGAAGGGTGCACGCTGACGACGCAACCGGCGTCGTGTGATGCCACCTCGGTTCTAAAGGGCGTCAGTATTGTTTTTCACCGGTAGTTTTCAGTTGTGATTTATAATTTTTAATTAAAATAAATAATAATAATTAAAAGAAATAACTTTTAAAAGAAAGACGTAAGCAGTAAGAGAGAGACGCGCGTGTGCGATAAGAACGAAGGGAGTAGAGTACAATAAAAATCTCTTTTAAAAACTAGATATTTATATTAATTTTTGGTTTTATAATCAAAGTCAATACGAAGCCAATCCAAACAGACCAAACCCGGGCGATCCTCGATGCGACTCGCGTCGGCCGCACATGAAGATACCGACGACGTAGGAAGCCATCTTGGGTTCGAACCTATTGCAAGAGATTGTAACAAGTATTTGAGAATAAACTATTGCTTCTTATTCAATTCTGAATATGTACATGATGATTTATAGATGATGAGGGGTGACACAAAAGATGTCTGTTTGGAAAAGGCATCTGTACATTGGGCACTTTTTGGTTGTAACAGAACCCAGCACCTTTCTCGCGCTCAGCGGAGATGACATCATCAGGTGGGCCCAGTGTAGGTGGCCCCATCCAACTAGAGAATACGGTGTTGCCCCTAAGATTGTACTACAACTAGGACCAATTGTGTAACTTCATCCTCCCATGGCGAGCACACACAGAAAAGAATTTATATTCTTGTTCAATTCAAAACATAGCGAAGCGTCATCTTATCTGCATGCACTGCGTGTTACCGGTGTAGACTCACAAGGTTTTCTTCTTTCCACCAAAGCCAGTTCACTCATGTTGCTGCCTGGTATCACACCGTAATGAAACCATAAACTGGTAGGCACAAATGAAGATCCCTGGATCTTTCTGAGAAACCGGTCATCCACTGCACCCCCAAGGAAATGATCGGAGGGGACTGTAGGACAAACGCAGTAAAACAAAATTCCTGTTTATTGAGACCTCGAGCATATTATGGTTACAGACAACCAAAATAAATATCACTGCACGAGAGAACAGGAAGTGACGACAGAGCACACTTGCTTCTAAAAAGCACAACCACTATTACCCAAACAATCTAAAATAGATCGACGGTGGTAAAATGAAATCATGCAGTGAACTCAAACTCACTAATTCAGCTTAACACTGAATGAGGCGGCGCTAGATATAAACTGTACCTTCTTCAACTGCAAAATCTTGGGTGGAAGTCCTTGCCAAATCTCTCGTAAATCACCCCCAAATCGCTCACGTA
The DNA here is from genome assembly GCA_017311315.1 of Dendrocalamus latiflorus. NCBI lineage: Eukaryota > Viridiplantae > Streptophyta > Magnoliopsida > Poales > Poaceae > Dendrocalamus > Dendrocalamus latiflorus. The sequence goes on along the minus strand of CM029671.1, from coordinate 25,297,887 downwards.
TGGCAAGAATTAGACGTACACGTCCAGGAATCAGACTGGACAAATATAATCCTCGAAGACCTGGAGCAACACAAACGTACACCCATCAAATCCAGCCACGCGCGCGCCGCCGTGCAGCCGGCCGGCCAGCGCGTCCACCGATCGAGCATTCGCTCAATCAGAAGGTGGGCAGCTTGACCCTGTCGAGGCACTTGCCCTGCATCGGCAGCGGGCAGTCGATGAGCCTGGCTCCGTCGCGGTCGACGCACTGGTACACCTGGAACAGCTGCGCCTCGCCGGACGCGTCCCGGTTGCACTCCAGGTTCGCCGCGAACCCGGTCCCCTCGCGGATGGCGTCTCGGATGCTGCTCAGGAAGTAGGTCTCGTCGTCGGACGGCACGATCCCGGCGTCCGCGAGGATGGCGGTGAGGTTGTGGCGGGCCTTGAACCCGAGCGCCGTCTCGAAGTAGGCGTGCTGGCCCAGGTCGGAGCAGGTGCCGTGCTTGTTCCACTCGTAGCTCCAGAACTCCATGCTGCGCCCGCTCTTGCACGCCAGCGTCGGCCAGTTCTTGCCCAGCTCCTTCACGAGGTCCTTGATCTGCGGGCGCATGCATGCAACAGCGTACGTCCGGTTCCAATCAATGCAAACGTGCATGCATGCATGTGCTCTCAACAATTAGCTAGGGAAGCTGTTCTAGTTTTACCTCCCCGATTCTGAGGGGGTTGTCGTTGTTGCAGAACTCCGGCCAGCACTTCTTCCGCTTCCCGACCATGTCCAGGCCGTCGTCGAGCGCGCCGGCGGTTCTGCACTTGGCGTAGTTGGGCCACAACCCGTGGATGCCGAAGTCCACTGCCGGCTTCCCGGTGTCCGGGAAGCAGCACCCCTTCTGCGTGTCACAAAAGGAGCCAGGCCACTACAAGCATACGTACATACATCCAAAAAACAATATGCTGATCATTAGATTAATTCATCACTCGCCAAAATCTGTAGTGCCCCTCTTTTGAGTTTGACCATGCAATGCATGCTAAATTCTCCACAAAGAAGTTAATTATGTGGTGATCATTGTTAAGTTGATCGATTATTCACCTGCTGAACGAGGTAGAAGAAATCGAATTCTTCCGCCGAGGAGGCGGCCAGGAGAGAAAGCAGGAGCGCAAAGGAGAGCACAAGCTTCATCCTTGCCGATGCTAATTAATCGCTTAATTTTGTAGTTGTTGTTATTTTGGTATATAGTTGCAGTGATCTACGCAGCTACTTATAACGCAATGTAGGAACATCAATCATGCGACATGTTTATACAACTATCCGGTATAAGATACTGGGACGACGGATCCGGTCTAAGGCGAATATGTCATAGATCGATCGAACTTCGAGGTAACAACATATCGCAACAAGTGCATCACTACGAATAAACAAGCGTAGATGCAGTCGGAGTCCGTATAGAAAACATGCAAGTAGTAAGGTTTCTAGGCCTATTCCAATCCGCTAAGAGTCTACGTTGTCTTGTTCTCTCAGATTCGGGAAATTTTAGGTCATGTCCGCATGCATTCATATTCGTTGATGGATCATATCGCACAAGGTAGGTGCAAGAACGACGAATCCGAGCGAATAATGCAACACAAGGATGGGTTGTTTAGTGCAATTGGCATCGAGTCAGCGAAAATTTATCCTGGAAGCGTAGACAAATGAGATGGTTCTGACCAGGCAAACTGCGACGTGAGCCTCACCTTTTCTAATAGCAAACGGATTACTCTCACCTTTTTTAAGAGAAGATTAGAATTGGCACTTAGTTCCAACTTCCGAAGACTGTCGATGTTTTAAAGTTTAAACTACGACGACTTGGAGAAAGGCCGGCCGGTCCATTGCAGCTTCGCATCGGCTGATGCCACATTGAAAATTACAGCAAGACAAGAATATATTTATTTGGGAAGCAGGACTAGGACATGCATGGTTGAGTCCCGTACGTGATGCTCTTGAGAACCCGGCTATTCGTATTGTTGCATTCTTACTTCATCTTATGCGATCGTAATTCATTATTTGCGGAGGTGGCTAGGAGAGATTGATAAAATGAACATGAAGGGAGTTAGTCGCATTCTTATCTTGTTGGTGCACGGATCAGTTTCGTGCGGCAACAAATAGCTGATCAATTAGCACATATAGTTGCTCCACCTCATGTTGCACTGCTGCATCTTTGCATTAGAAAGCGCTAGTGTGCACAGTTACAAGCCTATTTTTATAGTATCTGTGTTGCTGAAACCTGTACTGAATACTCTGATACCGGGTGAACTCTGTAACTTTTAATAAACATCTAGAACCTGCAACGATCAACACGTCAAGATGGCCGAGTTGGTCTAAGGCGCCAGTTTCAGGTACTGGTCCGAAAGGGCATGGGTTCGAATCCCATTCTTGACAAAAAAGATTCCTTTTTTCTCGTTGCTGCCAACTTTTTTTCCCCTCTCTCGACCAGCTTTCGTCCAGGCAAGATCGTCCGGGAGGAGTTGACCTGGTAACTGTTTCCCTTTTCAAGACAAGCCAAACAATTTCGAGTTCTTCCGTTCCCTTCCATGAATACGGCGACAGCCGGTCCGAATTTTTTGTATTTTAGCCCTTTTTTGAAAAATATTCACATTTAGACCCCTGATAGTTTTAATTCCGTTTTTGGACCCAGAGCTCAGCGCCGTGACCCACGGCGCCGAGGTAACACGTCTCGGCGCCGTGGATCACGGCGTCGAGGCGCCAGGCCCGCGCCAGCGGTGCGGCCTGCGTGGCGCCGACGTGGCAAACACCTCGGCGCCGTGGGTCGTGGCGCCGAGCTCGGAGCCGTGGGTCGTGGCGCCAAGCTGTGAAAATTCACAGCAGCCGCCGTGACCAGTGGCGCTCCTGCTCGGCGCCTTCAAAATAATCCGTAGCTTTTGCAAACATTCAGAAAATTGATGAACTGTGTGAAACACAATTTTTGTTTCCTGGTACATTTTTTCTATTAAATTGTAGTTTTGTGAAGCACCGATACGCAATACCGTCATACCGGTAGTCTCAAGTGCAGTGGATACAGCTAGGCAAACACAATACAGTGCATAATAATAGGATTACATAGACCGTAGATAGCGTGGGTCTATTCTACTGGGTGTAGCGTGGTTGTTTCCCCTTTTTATTGGGCCCTGAGGATGGCTCTGCTGCATCATTCTTCCTGTCACTCTTGGTCTTGAGAGCTGCCTCACGAGCTTGAAGGTCTTCCTCCTGACGCTTGATGGCTGCTTCACGCAGACTTAACTGCTCCCGCCTCCTTTGCAGCTCATCCTCCTTGCCCTTCAAACGGTTTTTGTCCACCCTCACGCGGCGCTCTTGCTCAAGCCGCATCTGTCGTTCCACCTCGCGAGCCTGAGTCATCTTGACAAAATATTGTCCTTTATTTTCCACCTCCACTGCCCGGTTATTTGGCCATGCCGGCGACACCCGATCCACCCATTCGATGAACGTGCAAGCCTATGTGTGGCGTGGTAGATGTCATGGATCAAGTTGAAAAACGATAACGAGAAACAAATGATTTAGTTGTCGTTACCACGAAGTCATCATCCAGGTCTGGACACTTGAAGAACCTACGACCGTATTTGGCTCGTTGTACTCGATCCGTCCAGACTCCCAACATCGTCCTAAAGCCGCAATGGCACTTCGGGCGCTCATGTCACTCCAGCACTCCAAATGGGTCGGACCTCCATGAAGACATTATTGTGTAGTAGTATTGTGATGGCTTGAGGAGAAGATGTGGTATGAAAGACATAGGAGGGCTTTATGTAGGCAGGTTATCTGGTGCAGTGGGCATAGTCCATGGAGAGGAAGTCATACGAATCTTTTCGTTTTTTCAGGATTCCAGTTTAGCAATAAATGTTCGTATGTAGGCTTTTCAGAGCCTGTAGTCTCGTAATAAATTCATAGTTCGTAGTCTTTTCAGTCGTTTGCAGGAAATAGCTCGTAGGCTTTTTCAGGATTCCAGTTTAGCAATAAATGTTCCTATCTAGGCTTTTCAGAGCCTGTAGTCTCGTAATAAATTCATGGTTCGTAGCCTTTTCAGTCGTTTGCAGGAAACATAAATTCATTGCAGCAATTACAGAACCACAAAGTACAGACTACGGATTCGAACACAAATATCACACGAATATAACATATACACATGTATACAACAAGTAGCTCATTACAAACACATCTCTGTCCAACCACATACCAAGTGCCTGCTAGCTCATTACAACATATATACAACGACTTTTAAGCCCAACCACAAGCCTACACATAAGTATCACTGCCTCCTAGCCTTACCCTTACCCAGGGCGTCGGTGCCTGGAGTGTAACGGCTAGGCTCGCGGTGGCGTCTGCGTGGTACAGGCTGTGAAGGCTGAGTTGAAGGAGCGTCTACAAGCTGAGACGGGCCTATCTCATCGTAAGTCTGCTGCTCCACCTCGTCCTCACCGCCCTCGTCAGGGAAAGTGTCGCTCCTCGTGGGGGACGAGCTCTGCCCCGTGTACGACCCTAGCCGCGTCGGGTCTGCAAGTCGTGTCGCAGGCACGTCTACGTCCCTCGCCGCACCTGTGCTGCAACCACAACGACCAGCCGCACGACGTAGCCGACCTGCCAGCCTCTGTCATCTAACATTTTGTTAACCAACAAGATACGAAGATATTAGGTACTAATTTTATGAGTGGCTGTGTCGAAGCTTACCTCTAGGAAGCTATGCGTCCTGACGTCGCCGACGGTCGTGGAGAAACGCTCTATGTCCTGTACGGACTGCCTCAGAGTGTTGCCCTGCAAACAAGCAAAAGAATGGATAATTTGCTATATGTAATGGTATTTATGTCTATTGGAAAATAAGCAATGAGATTGAACATTACCACACGGTCCATTACTGGTGCTATCTCCACCTGCGTCCCAAGTCGAGTAGACTGGTCGTAGGGCGTGTCCTCGTCGTCGGAGGACTCAATGTCTAGCAGGTGGAATTGCGCCATCCTACAAAAAAAATTAATTTATCGGTTCAACATATAAGTAAACAAAAAAAATTGAACATGCATAAAATATGGAAAGAATAAGAAATTAAACAAGAAACATAGCAATTTACATATGGAAAAACAACTAGACGGACTATGAAACATAACGAACAACAAGCACTCGCACTGACTAAGTGGTCAATGGCATGTGCGTGAATTGTGGCCAAGTCTACCACATCTGCTACATTGGTTCTGCTCGGGGTCAGTAAGAAAGGGGGTTGTTCTCCCTCGCCTCGTTCTTCCTGAAAGCTGATCCATAACCATCTTGTGTCTCGTCCTCTTTCTGGTTCCACGTTTGTTCCAACGGCTACCCGGATCCGCAATGTATTTGGGCCCGGTGGATGGTGGCCACTCTCCCTCATCCCGGTAAGGCTTAAAACGGGGAGACCACGTAAGCACAAGGTTGTCAACACTGAACGACCGATGTATCTTGCTCTCGTAGTCAAAGTTGCGATGCCTCGCTGCTGCCACATAATGAGAACACGGAAAGTGGTACTGCCTCGGTTTACCACATGTGCATGAGAAATCAATAAGGACAACCTTATGCCTCCTCGTCGGCCGGAGCTCTCCATCGGTCGTTGTACCACCCCTTTCTACAACCTCGTAAGTGCCCGTGGCGTTGTCAAAACAATGTACCTCAGCCCTCGCCTTTGCCCTTTCAAGGTGGCGCTTCGGTTTTGGCGCCCATCTCTCTTGTTTACTCTGTAGCGCCATTGCATGTGCGTGTCTTTCGTTGAACCAGGCAACAAGCTTGTAAAAGGTGAAGGATACAATAGCATTGACGGGCATACCACGTATACCCCTAAGCAAACTATTGAAGGATTCGGCCATGTTGCTTGTTTGAAACTCGTACCTCCAGCCACCATCGTCATGAGCCCTTGTCCATTTGCCGACATCTCTCATCAATCCCGTCAACCACTGTCTACCTTCTGCGTTTGTTGCAGTATTAAGCTGCTCCAACTTCTCTTGGAAGAACTTCACCTCAAGCATTCGAGCGACCTCCTCGAACAGATGAAAGTTATCCTTCGTACCATCCTTACGGAGTAGATTCTCTGCAAGATGCCGAGTGCACCAACGGTGGTGCAAATCTGGATACCCCGGTATCTGCTCCTGTACGGCAGCAAGTATGCCCTGGTGTCTATCAGATATGACACCAACCTCCCTACCAGGGCCGACCACGTGCCTCCGAACGAGCCGCAAGAACCATCCCCAGCTGTCTTTGTTCTCCCTCTCAACCAAAGGAACCAACGCGTTGTCTGCGTCACAGAAAATGGCTATCAGAAGTGTGCCCTGATACTTGCCAAGAAGAAACGTACCGTCAATGGAGAAGACGGGACGACAATGCCGAACGGCCTCGATGGACTGAGCAAAGCACCAGAAAGCACAGAAGAATATCTGCATCCCATCTTGAGTCCATTCGTTCGGTTTCGGGACGTACTCATAATGCATGCCTGGATTAACCGCTTTGATTGCATTGAAGAGTGCTGGCAACTGCAAGTACCCATCTTCCCAGTCCCCATATATCATCTTCCAGATGCGTTGCTTTGCCCTCCATGCTTTTCCATACCTTATCTCGTATCCAAATTTCTCCTTAACAATCCCAGCAAGTGTCTTCATCTTCATATTGGGTTCTCCCTTTACTATGTGACACAGTGACTTGGCAATAATGGTAGAGGTCAACTGCCGATGCTTCTATTTGAGCTCTGCTTCGGCACAAGTGTGTGGGCCAACGATTCTTGTGATCTTGAACTTTCCCGTGTCCTTCTGTTTCCTAGCACAAATCCTCCATTCACATGTTTCCTTCTCGCACACAACTGTGTACCTCCGCTCCACATAAGAATGCCTCACCTTGAATGGCCTTTTACGGATCACTGAATACTCCTGCAGCCACCTTTTCAATGCAGACAAGTCCTCAAACACCATGCCCTTCTCAATTGTCATGCTTGACCCGGCCTCAGGAGCATCTAGCAACTCGTCATCCCTTCCTTCTGCATATGCCTCATGAGAATGCCTAAGATCGCTGAATTCATGAACTGATGGATCCCGGCCAGGGCAATAACGCCTGATCAGCTCAATATCACTTTCGGTCAGCTCTCCAAAAGGGCGGTCATCATCAGAATCAACGGCCCTTGCGATCTCATAAGGCTCCAAATCATCCACAATTTGAACATCCACACTGTTGGAGTCCCTGCAGACTTCTTCAACGTTGCCAGATGGAGCAACGGGAGGAACAACCACATTATCAGGAATGTTTCCTGCATCATAAGCACGACAACGATGGGATTGAGACAAAATAAAGGAATGACGGGAAAAGGCTAAAGTGTTGCTCGACACTTACTGGGATGATTCTGGGTCAATCCCATCTCCTGAGGGGCCGCCACGACATCATCAGTCCGACATTCAACTCGAACTGGTTGAGAAATCTGAACCTCGTTCGGGGCAGATAGAGCATCGGGCACCTCAGGCACTTCTTCCACATCCACCGCAAGGTCCGGTAACGGAGGGTCAAAGGGTGCCTGATCACCTAGTTCTGGTGAATAACCGTGAGGGGTGGGATCAATGGACACCTTCCGCACAACAAGGTCCAAACATTGGAACTCATTCCTCATAACCAATTTGACATATTTGTCCCACTGATCCTCACAACCAATTAAGATCAACCGCCTTAGAATTGTGTCTTTCGAACCGAAGTGAAGTAACCCCTCAACTGTGATGCTCTCCTCGTTTGCATGACAATGTAGCTCCTCCCGGGCCCTAACAACCAACTCACTAAACGACGGCCGATCACTGAATATCAGAGGCACCCTTTGCATTTCAACAAATCGAACATTTCCATAATCATCAGTTGTCACACTGCCTCCATGATATAGGGTGACTAGGTTGTCCATCTAGTTCATACATAAAACCAAACTTAATATCTTTAATCGAAATTAGATACTAAATAGTAACTAATAAGTACCTAGTCACTAACAGCTCACCCTGAACTAAACAACCCATGGACAATGCACCACCCTAAACCATATATAACACTGGCATCAAAGTTTCTCTATGCACATGGAAGCATCACTTAACAATCTATAAGAGCAAATCTAACCCAATAAAAATGTCCACAAAGAACTAAGTATAGTTACCACAACAGCGTAAACAGTCTATTATCCATTAAGTTGTGAAGCCAAATCCCGCAAAACATTAGCTTCCTATGCTAATCAAGATAGCAAACAATATAGCAAATATTAGACACAACCTACCATATATTGCCATAATCATGTAAAACTACAGCGTCCAAAGGTCACCGAAAACATATAATGCATACATCAACTCCTCTTCATTATAAGTATTAATCTATTCAAATGAGATTTGTTAGAACATGTTCCCTCAAACAAAACAACAGGCAACTCCCAAACTCCTAACAACCTCAGTCCTCAGCCATTGTGATTACCATGACTGCATAAACATCTAATTCACATTACATTAAACCATGAATTTCTACATTCCTGCTATCTTTTGATTCACCTGTGGGAGTTGTTTTACCTGTGCAGCGGAGATGCGGGCGGGCGGAGAGGGGAGGCGGGCGGGCGTGGATGGGGAGGCCGGCGGCGTGCTTGCAGACGCGGGCGGGGAGGCCGGGGACGGGAGGCGGCGGCACCAGGAGGCGGCCGGGAGGCCGGGAGACGGACGGGAGGCGGCCGGGAGGCGGACGGGCACCACGGGCGGGGAGGGGAGGCCGGCGGCGTGCTTGCAGACGCGGGCGGGCGGAGACGCGGGCGGCCGCGGCGGGGAGGCGGACGGCAGGCGGCGGCACCAGGGGGCGGCGGCGGGGAGGCGGGAGGCCGGGGACGGGAGGCGGACGGGCACCACGGGCGGGGAGGGGAGGCGGCGGGAGGCGGCGGCACCACGCGAACGAGACAACAGGAGAGACCGAAAGAAACACAAGCAGAGGATATGGCCGCCCGGGGCCCCAAAGCTCGGCGCCAAGATCCACGGCTCCGAGCTCGGAGCCACGACCCACGGCGCCGAGCTCGGAGCCACCAGTCACGGCGCTGAGTTCGGAGCCACCAGTCACGGCGCCGAGCTCTTGCCACGTCGGCGCCATGCAGGCCGCCGCGCTGGAGCGGGCCTGGGACCTCGGAGCCATGGACCACGGCGCCAAGACGTGTTACCTCGGCGCCATGGGTCACGGCTCCGACCCCCTGGGTCCAAAAACGGAATTAAAACTACCAGGGGTCTAAATGTGAATATTTTTCAAAAAAAAGGGCTAAAATAGAAAAAATTCGGACAGCCGGTTTCCAATGCATGGCAGCTGATTGGCACTCTCGCTCTCGCTGCCCTTGTTCTTCATGCCTTACTTGTAACAACGCTCTTGAGTTGTGTTCCGTGCAGTTGCTGTGTGCTAATGAGCAAAACGCAGCAATATTTTTGTACTTGTTGGTTTCACGGCACACGCAGAACCAGGGGCGGAGGCACCGCCGGGCTCGCCGGCGGTGATCCACGGAGGATGCGGAGTATCACGGCCGTGACGGCGTACCTCCGTCTTTTAGTTCATGGATAAAATTACCTGATGTGGATTAGTACATGCTTAGAAGGTCCTACTTTTTTAGGTGTAGGACTACCGACACATTTACAAATGGACAAAAGTTATGCTGAAGTATTTCTACTATCCTTGCATATCTTATTCTGTTTTACAGCACCAATGTCCGTAGTTGCATCCTTTAGGAAGATACGGCCGAACCCACTTGGTTCTTGATTACTTGTTTGCATGTATTTCACATCTTTGCTTAATGAAGACATATGATTTCATTAGTTAAATCTAGGAGATGGCTGCCTCAATGCAGGGATGAAACCAAAAACTCGTCTGTTTAGAAATGTGTATTATCCTACTGCAGGTCTGCAAGAGCTATCCTGTCATGCTCTTGTTCTATTCCCCTTATCCAAACACAAGGAATGCTTTGTAGTTTGTATGGTTCTTAGCTAAGGCTACGGTTTTTTTTTTATCATTTGTAGGTTATTTCAGATGATGGGGAAAAGGTTAGACGTCGATTGCCCTTCAGTGAGGCGGCTGCTGAAGAAATTCAGGTTTGCATCTAATTAGTCAAATAATCTATTCATTATGTATGTCATGCTTCTGAACTTTTTGTCTTTCGCGTACTCAGTCACGCATTGTTGTTGCTGAAAATTTACCTGACGAGCATCGCTATAAGAATCTTATGAAGATTTTCTCAGCTGTTGGGAGGTATGCTTGTCTGTTAGCATGAATAATTGCCAAGTGCAATGCTGAACCCATGATGTCATGTGTTGCAGCGCAAAGTCAATACGTACTTGCTATCCGCAACGGACTGAAGGTGCTGAACCTGCTGCCAGCAAATCATCAAGGATTGAGAGGCTGTTTGCTAATAAGGTTTGTATAAGGATCTATATACCTTCTATATGAATGCTAAAAGTTATATTGTTTGTATATTTGGGCTCGCGCCTCGCCCAGGCTCTCAAAATTTCCTGGCTCTGCCACTGCGCAGAACATATCAATATCCTGCTTTTGCCCCGACGGTGACTGGTGAATTAGTCTGAAGTTACTGCTAAAAATGCCTGGCTTCATTCGTGCAGTTTCAGTTTAGAGGATTTGGGCATCGTCAAGTCAGCAGCAATCTTAAGATGCCCCACTCATTCCATCTGCAAAATGACTGAGATCTCCCTGTCCGTCGACATCAGGGTTTTTTCGCAGCATCACAGCTGCCAATCTGTGCGACTGAACTGAGTAAACTTCTAGCCTTCTAGGCATATGTAAACAAAAATGGCGCTACAATTTGCTGTTTAAATGGCACTTTCTTGCCATTGTCAGAGTGTGACAAAGGTCCACGGAGGATCTTAGTACCACATACTCATCGCTTTCAGAGTAATTAGACCTGTTCTCTTGAATGATCCAGCAATAGCAGCGCTGAACTTATCATCATGCTAATTTATGGCCTGCTGCCACATTTTCTTCAGCTCCAGCTTTCGCTCCTACCATCCCTAGGCACTGTCTATTCCCACATTAACAGAGACCTTTTCAAATGGGGACTAATTCCTTGGAGATGAGTTGTATCGAATTTCGTTTGGTTAATGGTTCATTCCTTCCAGTAAGTTCACGTCTCACTTGCTCATTCCTGATTGAAGTTTGCCTCGATATGACAGTGACAGATCATAAATTTGATCTCGAGTAGATCAAGTAGTCAGTTTTAGTGTGCATGAAGTGATATTTTGACTTTGATCTGCTCTAAGAGTCAAACATTCTAACTAGACTGGTAAGCGGTAAACCTGTCGATCAATTTGACACAACTCTCTGCTTGTTCTCTCTCAGCATTTATGTTCTTGTCAGTACACTTTGTTTGACCTCCTCGGAAGTACTACTGCTGCTGGTGCTCACTTTTGTTGTCTCGATTAAAGCAAGATTCTGACGAATTGTACACCGGTTTGGTGGAGTACTAGAGCAGAGCATCTCCAATGGGTCTATAGCAGCTATCTACAAGAGAATCCATGTCATCAACTGTCCTACGTGGAAGATATTAAATGAAGAAAGAGAACGCAGCTCTCTACAGCTCTAGAGATAGTCTATAGCGCCAAACGAGGCAGCCTCCATAAATTCTGTGTGTGCATGTAAGCATCAAATAGCTATCCTTATAGATAGTTCTTTAGAATGCTAACTTTAGTGTGTACTATATAGATGATGTGGAAGTCTTATAGTTAGTTGCTAGCTATAACCATTGGAGATGCCCTGAGTGCTTGCCTCTGGTTCATTAACTGATCAGTTTGCTAGTCAATTCTTGGAGCCGTATCAAGTTGCTAACCCAATAAAATTCCTGTCATTAGCTGTGCCTAGTGCCTACACCTCTGAAACTAATTTCAGACCTGATACAGCTGCTTGAGCTGCCTTCTTCTGGCCGTATCGACCATAAAACTTCTAGAATTGGTCGACCCCCATTAATACTGCCATTTATAGTGCTCATGAAATTCTGTCTAGAGTAATATTTATGTACAAAGACAAGGCGAGATCATTTTTTAAAAGGGAATATGTATGAAGCAGACGCTAAAGATTTGTTCAGTGTGAGCTGAACCAAAATGTAAACTGCCCGACGCAATCTTTTCCCTTTTTTCTGAGTTCTGATATCCTCTTGATACAATCTGAAACAGCCACAGCTTGTTCCAATCATCGAAATGGTTGCATCAGCCAAGTTGATCAGGTTTTTAGTCAGTGTAAATTAAGAGATTCATACGACCTAACTAGATAAGTTGGTTCGGCGTAGTCGGTTGGGCCTGATTCGTCATGAGCCCATAACTCGCCATATCAACAGACTTGTCGGGCGATACACATGCTCTCATGTTGACCTCCTCTCTCAGAGCATTTAAGCTCTTGCCTGCCTAATGTTGAAGTTTTGGCGCCTCCACATCGGCTTCCTTGTTTCCTTTGCCTGTTCTCTTCTTGTTCTTTTCTAGGTGGGACTATTTTATTGGTTTCGACTGTTTGATCAAGTACTTGTAACCTATGAACGAGTATCACCGTGATGGTGATGGTTACGACCACGTTATACGAGTTACTACCACGTTGCGTACTCGTAACATCGTGTTTTTTAGCTCGTAATGACCACGAACACCTATAAAAAAAATAGAGCCAATAGAGTGTTGCCATCTAGGGGGAACAGGTAAAGGAAACAGGGAAGTCGCGTCCTCCTGTGGGCTTAGCCAGGGGCGAAGCTACGTGAACGGGTCGGGGTCGGCTGACACCGACAATTTTGCCGTAACCTCTTATAGCCAGTGATTTTTCACCACCTTGAACCCCGGTAGAAAATATGTTCGACCCCAGCAGATTGGCAGCCCAGCAGTCCGACCCATCTTCCGCTTCCTAGGACCTGGAACGTGATTACCTTACGTGAATGCTAAATTACTAATTGCTAGCAGATACTGTACAGGCAGCAGCCCAGAAGGCCAAACGTTGCCTCCAGCCTCCGCTACAGCCTGGACTGCGTAGTCGTCGTTTCATCTTCCGATCTTCATTGTTCTCGCATTTCGCAAGCGGTGCCGGTGCCCAGCGCCCAGCGGCCGCTCCTTCGTTCTCCATCTCGCGTCTCAAAGACGCTAGGCGCAAATCCCAGCAACAACTTGCCGGTGGCCGGCGGCGATAAACTCTCTGCCCATCTGTTGTCTGCCTATCCAGGTACCCCAAATACCCTGTTCTGCAATTGTTGTAAAAACTTATTTTGTCATAGTATCCCGTTGTTATTTTATCGATTTGATGTTATGCATGGTATTATACTGTTGCAACCTATAAGAGCATGTCCAATGCAGACGCTTAGTAATAGAAAACTGATTTTTCTTGCCACATAGGATAGATAAGGTGCTTATTTTGAAGCATCGATGCTTAAATAAGCACCGGTGCTTAGTGGGTGCTTATGTGCATAACTATATCTATTAATAGATAATATAGCATCTAAGCACCTATGGAAGAGATACTTGCATTGGAGGAAATAATTTTTGCATGGATGCTTGATGATGTGGCTATATTCTCTCTCTTTAAGCGCTCATATATAAACATCTTGTATTGTACATGCCCTAAGTCATGACCCTGGTGACTATTTATCCTGACTTCGCCCCTGGACTCAGCCGCACTGTTCGTTCCTGTTGTTGAGGCACGGTCTTATGCTTTGCTCTTTCTTCTGTCATCGCTAAAATATAAATCCACTGGGTTCCACGTATGAACTATGAAGTGAAAGAAGTAATCGATTCCTCACTTGGCTTTTCGGATTCACACTAATGCCTAACACTAGCTAGGGAAAACACAATACAGTAAACACTAAAATACATAAAAGCTTGAGGGGTGCTTGTATTGGCTTTTGAGTCAGGTTCTCCACTTGTCCCGCTCCCTTCTCGCTTCAAGGGTAAGGCAATGGGCTACAATCACATCATGTACCCTACTACTTTCACTCATATCTTACACAAATATCTTTTCTTCACTTTTTCCTATCGCTCACCCCTCCTAAAAATAACTTTTTTATTAGTACTATTTATTTCAGTAAAAATCTGTCGGCCGCAACCTATACATGCGCTCACTTAGTATTGTTTCATTTGCTTTCCTTGGACATAACCGTAGACACGGCATTTGACATTAGTGTAGACGCCGCATTCAGATGGGTGTGAGCACGGCGTTAATACGGCTGGATAATACCATGTACTCCATCTGTGGGAGATACACGACGCTGTGTACAAGCATCTATGAAAGCCTAATCCTAACATGCCTTGTTTGACTTCATTAAGTGTACTCGCGCTCTGAATTTATTGTCGTGGCCAAACTCCTTCTGCCCAGATGTCGTCGGCGATGGCGAATGGCCGCCCGGCCCAGCCGAATCATGGGCGCCTCCATCACACGACTCGAGCTCCGTCTGCTCGCGTCGCGTCCACGTCCCCACGCGCCGAGGATGGCGAGGGAATTGATCGGGCGTCACGGTCATCGCCGGCGGCGGTGACCCCGACGCGCGCCGCTCGACCGCGAACGGGTGTAGCGCGCGTGCGTGCGGCCGTGCGCCGTCGGCGTCTGGAGCGTCCAGATTCGGCTTCGCCGACTTCGGGCCCGGTTCGAGGGGCCGTTCGGACGCTGCATGCCATGTGCGAAGGCGCGTGTGGCTTGAGCTTGGTGTTCTTGTATGCGTACGTCGACGTACCACTTGCGTCGGACCACTACGTCCAGAATAATTGGGACATGGAGATGTCTGCAATGTGAGTGAGTCAGTCGCCGGTTTATCCAAGTGGCCGCCGATTCGGTACAAGATGAGTGACGTTCTTGTTTGTCAAAAGACGTGCACTTCGCGGTATGTGCATAGGCGTAGTGGTTGTAGGAGGTCTATGAGCAGTTATAAACGAGCATCCTGGGTTGTTCTTTTTAGTTGAGATTTATAGTTTTTAATTGTGACATGTATTTTTAGACTATTCATATGAGATTACAAAGTAACAGAAATTCATATGCTGTTTTTAACAATATAAATAAAGTCGGTACAGTATGTACTACAATTAATTAATAAACTCTATTTTGAAAAATATTTCGTTTAAAAGCTAGTTACTGTAAAAAAAACTAAAAGCTAAAGTCAAGAGATAAAAAACAAGGCCACCGCATTCGTCATGGGCTCATGGCTCCGGCCATCTTGCTGCTGTTCTTGATTTTTTTTTTTTTCGATTTTGTTACGGGTCAATCTCGATCTCGACCCTCCTGCTCTTGCAATCGCTGAACTTTACTCCGATCGGCCGATCTGTATGACTGGATCCGTTGCACCAGACGGAGTTCTATCCTAGTCGTTCGTTGCAGATCCATTTGTAGTGTGTTGTCCCTTTTTCTCTCTGTAATCTTCTCTGCTCGGGTGGAGCTCGTTGTTGTCTAGTAACACCTTTGTTGCATAACGATTCTATTTTGTACACCTAATTCTTACGCGTGTTCTTGAAAAAATTAGATCCAATCGTGCGTCGACATATGTAGCCTATCTGAGAGTTGTTCTCCAATAAGATCCACAAGGATGAGATTCTAATCTTGGCCGTCGAATCGGTAGCGAACGGACGAGATTGTACCAGGCGGACTCCACCGATCGAGGACGAGCCCCAGCTAGGAGATCGACGTTGACTCGTTTGGACCAATCCATTTTTCACTCCACATCGATCGATCATGTCCAAATAAATCTTGCCACCAGCAAGGACGGCTTCTAATTAATCACGGCTACTTGCTGAGTTGCTGTTGTACTATCAACTTCGAGGAGACCTGTGACGTCGATGCCTCGAGTCATCACCTTGACCTAATCTGAATTCCCTGATGTTGATCTACAATCTGTGAGTAAATTGTACTAGCAGGCTAGCAGCAGATGAGCCGAATCTAGCAAGTAACCAGCTATTGTTGCATGCTTCGCCATGGATTCGTAGACACCTATGAAAAGCTGGCCATTAGTACGCACTAGGAGAAGTCTAAGTTGTCACAGTTCGTGACTGCCACGAGTCTAAGCTGTCACAGTACGTGTGTCGATCGGGTCTGGCCGTGTGTGAACCCTAGCTAATCCGTTTTCCATATTTTCGGCGTTACTTTGTCTTCTTCTCTTTTTCAGCTATGTATATGTGTGGTAGCTGCATACTTTGGGATAGAGTAATCCATGGCTTTTTTCAATGAAGTTATAGATATTTTTTTTTCTCTTCAAAGGTGTGTACAGTATGATATTTCAATATCTCAAGCTAGGGGAACGACAAAAGAAGTATGTCAAAAACTAGGGTTAAAGAACCTAGATAGTCTTGCGGAGTTTTCTATGCACCGACTAGATAGTATTTCAATACGTATCGGTATCACTGTATCAACCTGTAGCTTGCTATACACAGGCAGCAAAACGATCACACAACAAACACGTTCCTGGTAGCATCAGATCGTTTAGAAATAAAGAGGAACCGGATTGACACATGAACCACTTTGTTGCCGTTCTTTTTAGCTTTAGTTTTAGCTTATCATTTTTTGCTATAGTAATTAATTTTTAATGATATATTTTTTAAAATAATATCTACAGATAAATTATAGTAAATATTATATCGAGTCAGTTATACTGGTTAAAATTATATATAACTATTTTTTTATATATATATTGTCTCTCACGAACAACTAAAATTTAAAAAAACATAAAACTAAAACCACGGCTCAAAACAACTCACAAAAAAACTGATCCAGTACTTAGAGCAACTCCAAGAGTAGAGCTAAATCATTTTCTAAAGATAAATTTGGCTATTATTGGAGAAAAAACATCTCCAATAGACTCTGTAAATGACTCTCCAAATTTAGTAGCTCTCCATCCCTCCTCCTTCGCTCTCTATTTTTGGATAGCCTATCTCGCTCGCCATCCAGCCTCTTGGCGCGGTCGGCGTTTCCTTTCCGCACGCTGCGCCCCATTCCTGTGCGTACGTGACCCACCGCGCGCCCTCTAGTTTAGATAGCCTGTTGGAGTAGTCTAGGTTTTTGGGTAAGATCCATTTTAGAGAATAGCTAAATCACTAAATTTAGATACTTCTTTTGGCTAATCTTTTGAAGTTGCTCTTAGTACTCCAAATTATGGATAGATCATGCGAAAATTGTAGTCACGTGCAAAAGTGCTCCGTACTACGTACTTCATCTTGCAGGGCGTTTGTACTGGATCGCTAATTTCGCGGAATGCGCAGCACCTTTTATTAGCCGGTGGCATGGTACACCACATTAATTCTGTGGATGGAAGATGGTATTCTATCATCTCATGCGTGTATCGGCTGACCAAGGCCCTGTTTGGATCAGTTTCAGATTCTTAAAAACCAGCTATTACTTCTAGTTTTTAAAAGCTGGTTTCTAAGCAAAAACTGATGGGGTGTTTGGATCCCCTAGTTTTTAAAAGCTGGTTTCATTTATGATTGGTGCTAATAGACTATTATACCCTTACATTTATTGCTCTTGAACAACATATTAAACAGCCATGCGTGGTCTTTAATGAGGGTAAATGGGTATTTGTGCAAAAAAAACTGGCAAAAGCTGGGTATCAACAGCTTCTTGGTTTTTAAGAATCTGGGTAGGTAGATTTTAAAAACTGCCCCAAAAACTGGTCTGTTTGGATCCCACCCAGTTTCCAAAAGCCAGATTCTTAAAATCTGGGTGGATCCAAACAGGCCCCAAGTCTTCAGCTAGCCATGCCATGCCAGGCCATGGCGCAGCAGCAGCCATGCCTGGCGGTAGTGTCTTTCTCGCTTCCTTCTCGCACTCAAACGACGTGGATCGTGGAATAAAAGCCACTTTTGATTCTATTTAATAAGTTATTTATAAAAATAGTATTCTCTTACTATAATTATAAAAAAATGGCGCTCTCACTACGTATTGGCTCAAGGTTAATACCGTCTACTCATCGGACGACAGAGTATTATTTTTTGTAATTGTAGTTAAGAGATTACTATTTTTATAAATAATACGTTAAATACGGCCATTTCTGCTAATAATTCTAGATCGTGTCGTGGTAGACGATGGAAAAAAATGAGCATGAATACTAGCATGAGCAAAACCTTATAACTCGTACGAATACTAGCATGTAGTAGTGTTAATCGTTTTCTATAATAGTAATTAATTAATATAGTACTCTATGGACTGAGTTCAACTTCGTTCTAGAGTTGAGATTCAGAGGTTGGATCTATCCATTGATGTTATGGTGTCGTCTTGGTGTTGCCTTGGCGTCCATGCGCCACAGAGAAGGCGCTAGGGAGGAGTGCCTCACCTTGACTAGCTAGGCGGGCGTCTAGGTTGCTGAGATATCCGCGGTGTCGACGAGACGTCCATGGCGTCGGTCCGGGTGGGCGCCTTGATGAGTCCACGTGAGCATAAGGGGCCAAACCAAAGGGGTTACCACATACTAAAATTTAAACCAGAAACTATTTGTAACGTGTTAGATTCTAATTTTAGTTTTTTTTTCTATTTTTCTTTCTATTGTGTATGTAGATATGACAGTGTTTTTTTCTTTTTTTTAAAAATTAAATGATTTAAAAAATCTAACAATCGCTATGATATAACTCAATGTTAAACTAAAAGAAGATTGGTATAAATAGAAGCTTTAACCGGTAGAGTAGCCCCTTGATCGGAGACAATCCCAACAGCGAGCATGCAAGCAAGCTACACCTAGCCAAGCCTTGTACTCCTGTGCCGTGGACACTGTGTTGACTTTGGGTCATGCTCTACACGCATGCGGCTAGCTAGCCCATGCATGTGCCGGTGCCAGTACTACTAGCTGCAGGCATACATCTAACAGCTCGCTAGGCCGATGACTGAGATCGATTGGCCTGGCCGGTCTTCTCCTGCGTTACAGTAGAGCGAGCGAGTTTGGTGCGCACCTACTACATTAAAGTGGATGTGTGTAGATAGATTCTATGGCTCTTACAGTACCAATGCAAGCCGGCCTTACTGCTACTCCACTTTATTCATGTCTCCTGCGCTGCTGCGTCGCCTTGCGAGCCCTGCTGCTGCTCTCAGTCACAGGGATCGGCAGGCAGGTTACACAGGCCAAAAGGCCACTTTTAATGCTTCCGGAGAACGTGACGTCGTCCCCAACTTACCAAGCGATATGGATGTCAGTGTGTGCATGTATGGCTGGTCTAAGACGATCAGAACTAGGCAGTCAAAAACTGAGGGCGGCGACCTGTTCTCCGCTACGAAACCCGGTAAAAGTAAAATCGGAGAGAGAGTGAGAGAGAGTGAGAGGGAGGTCTTTGGTTTTCTCTTCGGTAGGGATGGCTCTGTGACGCCATACAGCCCGCAAGCAGTGAGCTTAGACTCTGCGAAAATTCATTTAGAACACTCCAGATGTTATATGAACGCAGAAAAAGGAGTCAAAAGATGCATGCAAGTAGCTAAAGACGAGCAATGCCAATGCTGCTACGTATAAAAACGAACTCTTGCGGAGGTGCGACAAATACGCTTAAGCATGCAGAGTTGAATTTGGTGCACACGTACCACTGTCTATGAGCGGTGTTACTTTTCTTCAGTACCTCTGGTGGACTCATCCAGGTAAAATTCGGTTTTCGGACGCTGCTTAATCTCAATCTCCATTTTTTTTTTACCTCCACTTCCTTTGATGGTGGAATTGAAGGGCACGTGAGGTGAGATACATAGAGCATTGAAGGGGGAGTAGGTCGGCCGGAAGGGAAAGAGAGAGCGGGAACATGGCATGATCACACGCACCGGGCCATGGGATAGAAACCAAGTGCGTTGCAGCGAGCTTCGGTAAGATTTAGGGCCTGTTTGGTTCATGCCTAATCTTGCCACGCCTAACCTTAGTCGAGTGTGGCGTGCCACACTTTTTGTGGCGTCCAAATTCCACGCCACACCTTAGGCAAAGTTAGGCAAAAGACTGAGTCTATGTCGCGTGGGCCATATGGCTAACAAAGTGTGGCAAGCCACAACTGTGGCAATGAACCAAAGACCCACCTAAGAAATTGTGGCGCGGCTAAGGTTAGGCATGAAAATTTTGGCTGCCAACCAAACAGGCCCTTAGCACTGGTTCTCATGCGAATATTAAATTTAGTTTCCGAATTACCGTAATTCTATTTGTAACCCTCTCCTCAAGCGTGGGACTACACAAGTATGACATGTGTGCAATGGTGCGATCGAAGAGCGTATGACTCAAACTGTGGTTGTAAACCATGGTTTATGATCACACCTTATAACCACGACTATAACTTATACGACCACGCTCATGACTATGGCTTACGACCATGCTCACGTACACACCTTACGACTATGACCACGGTTTATACGACCACGCTCACGACCAGACCAGTACACGGTTTGAGTCATATGTTTCCCGACCGCACACTGTACATGTGTCGTACTTGTGTAGTTCTATGCTCAGGGAGAAGGTTACAAATAAAATTATAGTGATTTAGAGGCTAAATTTGGTATTTATATGATAAATGGTGCTAAATATAACCAAAGTTCCGTTGCAGCATGCCATGCGCGGCCACGCACCGCGATAAATGCACGCGGCATCGCGCAGTCCTGGCGCGGCACGGCAGCCACGGCCGGGTGGCATGCACTGCAGCAGTGTACTACCGCCCCACCACCAGGCTGACTTTGCCACGAGACCGGAGTAAATGCACACTCTCGCTGCTAGCTCACCCTTCTCTCTCCTCTCTGAGTCCCTCTCTGCATTTGACTCTTCAAGGACTTCGAGGAAGCTAATAGCTACCTTTGCTTTGCTTGGTTGCAGGCTGCTATGCTTGCAGCTATCTAGGCTCTAGCCGTCTCGGCACCCTGGCCGGGGTAGCCCACAAAAGGTCAGCGCTGTGCTTTGGCCGTCGCCTCCGGTGTTTAAATACGCACCTACACCTCTCCCCTGCTTGGATCCTTGCCCTCAAGCCTGAGACGCGGACCCACGCTAGCTCTTCGATCTCTCCTTGTCTCGCAACAAAAAACGTTAAGACACAGGTTCAGATAGTAGTAGTTGTTCTCGCATCATACATCCTGTTGGTATACGGCGCCAGTGAGTCGCTTCTTGTCTTGTCCGATCCCGGCATCATCGCCGCGCAGTTCACACACACACACAAGCTCTCAGGGGGGTTTTCTGTGAGCAAGCAAGCGAGAGGCGACCATGGTGAGGCCGCCGTGCTGCGACAAGGAGGGCGTGAAGAAGGGCCCGTGGACGCCGGAGGAGGACCTCGTCCTCGTCTCCTACATCCAGGAGCACGGCGCCGGCAACTGGCGCGCTGTCCCAACCAGGACAGGTATGCATGCATCACAGCTCCGAGGCTAGATATCGTGCAACTGCAGGCACGATCGATGTGACCTAATTCTTGGTTCTGTATGCGTGGATTCTGATGTGTAGGTCGGCGTGTTTGTGGATTGATTTTGCAGGTCTGATGCGGTGCAGCAAGAGCTGCCGGCTCCGGTGGACCAACTACCTCCGGCCGGGGATCAAGCGCGGCAACTTCACCGACCAGGAGGAGAAGCTCATCGTCCACCTCCAGGCCCTCCTCGGCAACAGGTAATTAAGCACGGACATATGCAACTAGCTATCTGTCGCGCATTAGCGTGATCAAGGAGACTAATGGGTCTAACGCATGATGCGTGGTATGCAGGTGGGCCGCGATAGCGTCGTACCTGCCGGAGCGGACGGACAACGACATCAAGAACTACTGGAACACGCACCTCAAGCGGAAGCTGCAGAGTGGCGGCGACGCGGTGTCCAAGCCGGCCGCGCAGAGGCCGGCGTCGTCGTCCAAGGGGCAGTGGGAGAGGCGGGTGCAGACGGACATCAACATGGCGCGCCGCGCGCTGCGCGAGGCCCTGACGTCTCTCGAGGACGTCAAGCCCAAGCCCGACGCGGGCGGCGCCGGGGCTGCCGACTCCGACAGCCCGGCGTCGAGCTCGTCGGGCGCGTCGCTGAGCTCGCCCTCGGCGGCGGGGTACGTCCTTACCACGGAGAACATCTCCCGCATGCTTGACGGGTGGGCTAGGAAGGGACGCGCCGCCGCCGCCGGCGGCGGCACCGGCAGTGGGCCGACGACGCCCGGTGCGGCGGAGAGCGCGTCCGGTTCGTCGGAGGCGTCGGACGTGTCATACGGTGGCACGGCCGCGCGGGCGCTCGGGTCCGTGTTCGAGTACGAGACGAAGCCGTCGGTGGCGGCGCCGGAGCAGACGCAGCTGTCCGCGATCGAGTCGTGGCTGTTTGCTGACGACAGCTATGACCACCATGGCCAGGGCGGCAGCTTGCTTGACGTAGCCATGGATTACACTTTCTAGCGTGTTAAGCGATACTCTAATTAGCATGGGTAAACCATGCGAGGAGTGTATTTACTTACAGCCCAATTAAAGAAAACTACACATATCCTATAGTATTTAGGAAGCTAATTGTTCATCGTAAATTTGCCCTTTAATCTCTTGTTTACTTAGGATATGCATAGTTTTCATTTAGGAAAAAGGGACATGGAATCACTCCTGTATTATTTATTATTGTTATTGTGACTTAATATGTTCTTGGGTTCCTGTTTTAGGTTGTGATCAAAATGGCTGAAAAGCCCGTGGCTTATGGCTGAAAACACTGTAGCTGGCTGAAAAAAGCACTGTAGCTGACAGAGGCTTATTTACCATAATTAAATTTAAAAAAATTTAAAAATAGAAAAAACATATTAGCCCATCACGTATAATGTAAACAAATACGAGGAAAAAAAGAACCGGTAAAAAAACTCAAAAAAAAGCCAACAGTTCAGAAAAAGACGAAATTTATGAATAGTGCAAAAATAAGCTGAAGCCAAAAGCTCAAGCCATTTTGATCACACCCTTAGTAGTAACAACTTTTGAGTATATCCGCGTTTGCAAGCTGCAAAGTCTGGAAGAATAACGTCAGTATGTCACAAACTTGTCATATATTGTATCACTAGCTTAGTCCGTAGATTAATCAGTGGACTTCATTAGATATCCTTTTCCCTTCTTTGTCATAGTGGTAGTGATATATATGTATATATATGTCTCGATTGTCAGAGTATAAATAAAAGGGACACATGGTGCACAGATTCCATAATTAAAACCTTCTATCTATAATTGAGATTTTTCATCCATAATTAAGATTTTTCATCGT
The DNA here is from genome assembly GCA_017311315.1 of Dendrocalamus latiflorus. Classification (NCBI taxonomy): domain Eukaryota; kingdom Viridiplantae; phylum Streptophyta; class Magnoliopsida; order Poales; family Poaceae; genus Dendrocalamus; species Dendrocalamus latiflorus. Next base: position 25,274,761 of record CM029671.1, on the reverse strand, counting down.
GATATATTATATATCATTGCACTTACACGTATCTAAAAGTGATCTAAAGTCACAGAGGCCTGGTGTATAGACACCATGCCCCATTTCAGCGTCCTATGTATGTGTGTGTCTATGTCTCGATCACACACGTATGGAATGGAATATGCCTAGTTGTAGTTCTATTAAACTAGCTAGCACAAGTTTGTGTGGTTGCTTCGTGGGTTGTCCTACAAAAGTTCTTCGCCTCCATGTTAATGTGGATTACTTCTTGAATTTTTTACAATGAATATTTCAACAAACTAGCATTTATGTATTAACACGTACGTTGACGGATGGCTAACTGATTAACAGCTACCAAATTTCCAATGTAGTTGTGCCACGGCACAACCGAGTACACCCTCATGCTTTGCCTGAAAGCTCTAATATTTTGTCAGCTAGTACCTGAAATATTATATGAGACGTATCATTTGGATTTCATTGACTGATAGCTTGCTCATAAGCTGGATGCACAGTTTCTTTCCCAACTTAAACAGTGCACTGCAAGTAGTACACAGCGAATCCTTAAATACATGACATGTGAGGGCCTTGACTCCCGCAAACAAAATAGCGTCTTCGCCAACCAATGCATCGACCAATCGTGCTTGCACTGTACTCCGTTTCCAAGCTGTAAAAATGGTGAAAAGAACTAAAGAGGGTACCATTCATGGACACCCCGGCACCCCGCAAACCCAAATTGCCAAATGCCCATGTTGCATGCCATGCATGTATGGCTCTAGCTCTTTTAGTTCTTGTTGAATTAACTGAAGGTCCTCTGAACCACACCAAGAAAACTTTGCATACAAGGCCTTGAATGCTCTTCCAAAAGTATTCAATTCATATGACCCCATTACCTTTCAATTTACAGTAAAAGGACTGTCTATATAAATGCAGTCTTTATAAGAAAAATCAGACGAAATTTTTGTCCATTGGACAATCTTTAAATTTAGTCTGAGTCCATATATAAAAGAAATCTTGTAGTTTGGGGATAAATGTACATGCATTTGGTCATTCTTGCTTTTGATAATGACACAATGGCCCATGCTTGCCCTTGTTTACAAGAAAACTCATTTTCTTCCTCCCAATCCATTTGATGGGAAGGGGACATCGCGGTACATCATGAGGTCCCATGCTTGCAATTTATTTCATGTTTTTGCAT